>CAWUFW010018137.1:0-233862 GCA_963921515.1 Calotriton arnoldi | reverse complement strand
GGAGATGTATGAAGTAGGTGAAGTATTCATTACTATGGTATACTAAGAGTATGTTAAGCCTAGTATGCCTAGTATGCCAAGAGTCCCTCTAGGTTCTAGTCAGCTCCATACCTTAAGAATGAGAGAGGTAGGAATCTCTTGCCAGACTCGAACTCCAACACCCCGCAAGGGAAGTCAGATCACTGGAAGCTGGATTCTCTGCGTGCAGGGATGACAGCGTCTTCTCAGTGCGTCAGGCCGGGAAACGGGCTCCTCTGAAGTCGAGGTCTCCTCTAGTTTACAAGGGCTAGGGAAGGTATATTTATACCTGAGAGGTACCTCAGAATGTTAGCATTGACGTGAATCGGACAGCGGAAGACGTCATGAATGAACCCCTAAGGTATAACGGTTCATGCATAATAGATGAGTCCTTGAAGAAATCAATAGTCCTGTGCTAGGGAAACTCCCGAAGCCTAAGGGTCTGTTCTTCAAGAACTCGTTGTGACGTTAGGGTGGACGGATGTCAGAGACCATGCCTGTATTTGGAGTGCACGGTTTAATGCCTAAATAAGGACTGGGATTTTATGCCTATATAAGGGCAGGGCGAATTGTGCCTATATAAGGACATGATACAGGAAAACCTATATACGTACACGCTAAAAGGAATACAACAAAATGTTGCATTTTTGAACTACATCTCACATTTGTTCGTGGATCATCACTTTTAGAGATAAAATGAGCATGTTTAAAGTGATTTTCATGCTTCCAGGGGCCCTAAACGCAAGATTTGTGGAATGGGTAAAAGTGAATGAAAATGGCCAATGTACTCATTTTGAGGTCTCAAAGAGTGTTTCTTCACCCAGGGAAGTGAATTAAATAACATTTGGAGGCATTTAATGTTCAAGCAAAAACGCCCAATTTTTGATGAAAGAGATAAAAACCCCCTTATTACGACATGCTTCTGAACGGTAAAAAAAGGTCCGTTTTCAAATTGCATTTTTGAACTACATCTCACATTTGTACGTGGATCATCACTTTTAGAGATAAAATGAGCATGTTTAAAGTTATTTTCATGCGTCCAGGGGCACTAAACGCAAGATTTGTGGAATGGGTAAAAGTGAATGAAAATGGCCAATTTACTCACTCTGACGTCTCAAAAAGTGTTTCTTCACCACGGGAAGTGAATGAAATAACATTTGGAGGCATTTAATGTTCAAGCAAAAACGCCCGATTTTTGACAAAAGAGATAACACCCCTCCTTACGACGTGCTTCAGAAAGGTAAAAAATGGTCCGTTTTCAATGTTGCGTCTTTGAACTACATCTCACATTTGTATGTGGATCATCACTTTTAGAGATAAAATGAGCATGTTTAAAGTGATTTTCATGCTTCCAGGGGCCCTAAATGCAAGATTTGTGGAATGGGTAAAAGTGAAAGAAAATGGCCAATTTACTCATTTTGAGGTCTCAAAGAGTGTTTCTTCACCCCGGGAAGTGAATTAAATAATATTTGGAGGCATTTAATGTTCAAGCAAAAGCGCCTGATTTTTGATGAAAGAGATAACACCCCTCCTTACGACATGCTTCAGAAAGGTAAAAATGTGTCCGCTTTCAAATGTTGCGTCTTTGAACCACATCTCACATTTGTACGTGGATCATCACTTTTAGAGATAAAATAAGCATGTTTAAAGTGATTTTCATGCTTCCTGGGGCCCTAAACGCAAGATTTGTGGAATGGGTAAAAGTGAATGAAAATGGTCAATTTAATCACTCTGCGGCCTTAAAAAATGTTTCTCCACCCCAGAAAGTGAATAAAATAACATTTGGAGGCCTTTAATGTTCAAGGACAAATTCGCGATTTTTACTAAAGAGATAACACCACCCTTACGACATGCTTCAGAAAGGTAAAAATTGGTCCATTTTTAATTGTTGCATCTTTGAACTACATCTCACATTTGTATGTGGATCATCACTTTTAGAGATAAAATGAGCATGTTTAAAGTGATGTTCATGCTTCCAGGGGCCCTAAATGCAAGATTTGTGGAATGGGTGAGAGTGAATGAAATTGGCAAATTTACTCACTCTGAGGTCTCAGAAAGTTTTTCTTCACCCCAGGAAGAGAATTAAATAACATTTGGAGGCCTTTAATGTTCAAGCAAAAATTCCCGATTTTTGATGAAAGAGATAACACACCCACCCCCCTTACGACATGCTTCAGAAAGGTCAAAATTGGTCAGTTATTAAATGTTGCATCTTTGAAATACATCTCACATTTGTACGTGGATCATCACTTTTAGAGATTAAAATGAGCATGTTTAAAGTGATTTTCTTGCTTCTATGGGCCCTAAATGCAAGATTTGTATAATGGGTAAGAGTTAATGAAAATGGCCAATTTACTCACTCTGAGGTCTCCAAAAGTGTTTCTTCACCCCGGGAAGTGAATTAAATAACATTTGGAGGCATTTAATGTTCAAGCAAAACCGCCCGATTTTTGATGAATGAGACAACACCCTCCCCTTAAGACATGCTTCAGAATGGTAAAAAATGGTCCGTTTTCAAATGTTGCATCTTTCAACTACATCTCACATTTGTATGTGGATGATCATTTTTAGAGATAAAATTAGCTTGTTTAAAGTGATTTTCGTGCTTCCAGGGGCCCGAAACGCAAGATTTGTTGAATGGGAAAAAGTGAATGAAAATGGCCAATCTACTCACTCTGAGGTCTTAAAAGTGTTTCTTCACCCCAGGAAGTGAATTAAATAACATTTGTAGGCATTTAATGTTCAAGCAAAAACGTCCGATTTTTGACGAACGAGATAACACCCTCCCCTTATGACATTCTGCAGAAAGGTAAAAATTTGTCAGTTTTCAAATGTTGCATCTTACAACTACATCTCACATTTGTACGTGGATCATCACTTTTAGAGATAAAATGAGCATGTTTAAATTGATTTTCATGCTTCCTGGGGCCCTAAACGCAAGATTTGTGGAATGGGTGAAAGTGAATGAAAATGGCCAATTTGATCACTCTGAGGCCTTAAAAAGTGTTTCTCCACCCCAGAAAGTGAATGAAATAACATTTGGAGGCCTTTAATGTTCAAGCAAAAATTGCAGATTTTTGACTAAAGAGATAACAGCACCCTTACGACATGCTTCAGAAAGGTATAAATTGGTCCGTTTTCAAATGTTGCATCTTTCAACTACATCTCACATTTGTCTGTGGATCATCACTTTTAGAGATCAAATGAGCTTGTTTAAAGTGATTTTCGTACTTCGAGGGGCCCGAAACGCAAGTTTTCTGGAATGGGAAAAAGTGGATGAAAATGGCCAATCTACTCACTCTGAGGTCTTAAAAAGTGTTTCTTCACCCCAGGAAGTGAATTAAATAACATTTGGAGGCATTTTATTTTCAAGCAAAACGCCCGATTTTTGACGAACGAGATAACACCCCCCCCCTTACGACATGCTTCAGAAAGGTCAAAATTGGTCAGTTTTCAAATATTGCATCTTTGAAATACATCTCACATTTGTACGTGGATCATCACTTTTAGAGATAAAATGAGCATTTTTAAAGTGATTTTCTTGCTTATAGGGGCCCTAAATGCAAGATTTGTAGAATGGGTAAGAGTTAATGAAAATGGCCAATTTACTCACTCTGAGGTCTCCAAAAGTGTTTCTTCACCCCGGAAAGTGAATTAAATAACATTTGGAGGCATTTAATGTTCAAGCAAAAACGCCTGATTTTTGACGAATGAGACAACACCCTCCCCTTATGACATGCTTCAGAAAGGTCAAAATTGGTCAGTTTTCAAATGTTACATCTTTCAACTACATCTCACAATTGTACGTGGATCATCATTTTTAGAGATAAAATTAGCTTGTTTAAAGTGATTTTCATGCTTCCAGGGGCCCGAAACGCAAGATTTGTTGAATGGGAAAAAGTGAATGAAAATGGCCAATCTACTCACTCTGAGGTCTTAAAAAGTGTTTCTTCACCCCAGGACGTGAATTAAATCCCATTTGTAGGCCTTTAATGTTCAAGCAAAAAAGCCAGATTTTTGACGAACGAGATAACACCCTCCCCTTATGACAGTCTGCAGAAAGGTAAAAAATGGTCCGTTTTCAAATGTTGCATCTTTCAACTACATCTCACATTTGTACGTGTATCATCACTTTTAGAGATAATATTAGCTTGTTTAAAGTGATTTTCGTGCTTCCAGGGGCCCGAAACGCAAGATTTGTGGAATGGGTGAAAGTGAATGAAAATGGCCAATTTGATCACTCTGAGGCCTTAAAAAGTGTTTCTCCACCCCAGAAAGTGAATTAAATAACATTTGGAGGCCTTTAATGTTCAAGCAAAAATTGCAGATTTTTGACTAAAGAGATAACAGCACCCTTACGACATGCTTCAGAAAGGTATACATTGGTCCGTTTTCAAATGTTGCATCTTTCAACTACATCTCACATTTGTCTGTGGATCATCACTTTTAGAGATCAAATGAGCTTGTTTAAAGTGATTTTCGTGCTTCCAGGGGCCCAAAACGCAAGATTTGTTGAATGGGAAAAAGTGAATGAAAATGGCCAATCTACTCACTCTGAGGTCTCAAAAAGTGTTTCTTCACCCCAGGAAGTGAATTAAATAACATTTGGAGGCATTTAATTTTCAAGCAAAAACGCCTCATTTTTGATCATGCCTGATGTCTAATAACCACTTTTTAAGGCCTCCCAGGGACCAATATTGCTGTTTTTATAGAATTTTCCTCCGTCTCAGAATCTTGTATTTTGACCAATTTCGAGCATGAAAATGACCCTAAACACACTAATTTTAGGTCCAAAAGTGATGATTCACATCCGACAGTCATTTACAGTCAAAAGATTAACCATTAAAACAAAATCAACATTACTGACCATTCGGAGACAGTACATCGTTTTTCGTCAGAAAATAGATTTTTGGACTGTACAAAAAATGATTCAAAATGTCATTTGTATCATGCCTGATGTTGAATAACCACTTTATAAGGCCTCCCAGTGATCAAAATTGCCATTTTTATTGACTTTTCCTTCTAATCAGAATCTTGTATTTTGCCCGTTTTAGAGCATGAAAAATACTCTAAACACACTAACTTTAGTTCCAAAAGTGATGATTCAAATCCGACAGTCATTTACAGTCATAAAATTAAACATTCAAAAAATTTCCACTACTGACCATTCGGAAAAAGTTCCTCAGGTCCGGGGTCATCGTTTTTTATCAGAAAATTGTTTTTTTGGGACAGCACAAAAAACGTTTAAAAATGTAAATTGTATCACACAGCATGTTGAACAACCACTTTTTAAGGTATCCCAGTGACCAAAATTGCCAGTTTTGTAGACTTTTCCTCTTACTCAGAAGCTTGTATTTTGACCGATTTACAGCGTGAAAATGACTCTAAACAGTGCTATTTTAATCCAAAAGTGATGAAAACATCCAACAGTCATTTACAGTCAAAAGATTAAACATTAAAAAAACTTACCATTATTGGCCATTTGGAAAAAGTTTCTGAGGTCCGGGGTCATCGTTTTTCATCAAAAAATTGAATTTTTGGAATGTACAAAAAACGATTCAAAATTTAAATTGTATCAAGCCACATGTTGATTGGCCACTTTTTAAGGCCTCCCAGCGACCAAAATTGCCATTATTATAGACTTTTCCTCCAACTCAGAAGCTTTTATATTGCCCAATTTCGAGCATGAAAATGACTCTAAACGCACTTATTTTAGTTTCAAAATTGATGATTCACATCCGATAGTCATTTACAGTCAAAAGATTAAACATTCGATATATCACCATTACTGACAGTTTGGAAAAAGTTCCTCAGGTCCGGGGTCATAGTTTTTCAGAAGAAAATTGATTTTTTTGACTGTACAAAAAATGATTCGAAATGTCAATTGTATCACGCTGCATGTTGAAAAAACACTTTTTCAGGCCTCCCAGTGACCAAAATCGTCATTTTTATGAACTTTTGCTCCTACTCAGAAACTTGTATTTTGCCCGATTTCCAGCATGAAAATGACTCTAAACACATTAGTTTTAGTTCCAAAAGTGATTATTTACACCTGACAGTCATTTACAGTCAAAAAATTAAACATTAAAAAAATCACCTTTAATGGCCATTTGGAGAACGTTCCTCAGGTCTGGGGTCATCGTTTTTCATCAGAAAATGGATTATTTGAACGGTACAAAAAACTATTCAAAATGTAAATTGTATCACGCCGCATGTTGAATAACCACTTTTTGAGACCTCTCAGTGACCAAACTGACCAATTTTATAGGCTTTTCCTCCTACTCAGAAACCTGTATTTTGCCTGATTTTGAGCATGAAAATGACTCTAAACACACTCATTTTAGTTCCAAAAATGATGATTAACGTCCAACAGTAATTTACAGTTGAGGGGTTAAACATTAAAAAAATCACCATTACTGACCATTTGGAGAAAGTACATCCGGTTGGGGGTCATCGTTTTTCATCAGAAAATTGATTTTTTTCACTGTACAAAAAATGATTCAAAATGTCAATTGAATCACACCTCATGTTGATTGACCACTTTTTAAGGCCTCACAGTGACCAACATTACCAACATTACCAATTTTTATAGACTTTTCCTCCTACTCAGATGCTTGTATTTTGCCCGAATTCGAGCATGAAAAAGACTCTAAACACACTCATTTTAGTTCCAAAAGTGATGATTCACATCTGACAGTCATTTACAGTCGAAAGATTAAACATTTAAAAAATCACCATTCCTGACCATTCGGAAATTACATTAGGACCGGGGTCATTGTTTTTCATCAGAAAATTTATTTTTTGGACGGTACAAAAAATGATTCAAAATGTCAATTGTATCGCGCCTCATGTTCAATGACCACTTTATAAGGGTCACAGTGACTAAAACTGTCATTTTTATAGTCGTTTACTCCTACTCAGAAGCTTGAATTCTGCCTGATTTCAAGAACGAAAATGATTCTAAACATACTCATTTTAGTTCCAAAACTGATGATTCACATCTGACAGTCATTTACAGTCAAAAGTTTGAACATTCAAAAAATCACCATTAATGACCATTTGGAGAACATTCCTCAGATCCGGGGTCATCGTTTTTCATCAGAAAATGGGTTTTTGGACGGTACAAAAATGATTCAAAATGTCAATTGTGTTGCGCCTTATGTTCAATGACCGCTTTATAAGGCCTCACAATGACCAAAATTGCCGTTTTTATAGACTTTTCTTCCTGCTCAGAAGCTTGTATTTTGCCCCATTTCGAGCATGAAAATGACTCTAAACACACTCATTTTAGTTCCCAAAGTGATGATTTGCATCCGACAGTCATTTACAGTCAAAAGATTAAACATTTCAAAAAATCACCATTACTGACCATTTGGAGAAAGTACATCAGGTTGGGGTCATCGTTTGTCATCAGAAAATGCATTTTTTTGTCTGTACAAAAAATGATTCAATATGTCAATTGCATCAAACTGCATGTTGAATAACCACTTTTTAAGGCCTCCCAATGACCAAAATTGCCAATTTTATAAACATTTCCTGCTACGCAGAAACTTGTACTTTGCCCGATTTAGAGCATTAAAATGACTCTAAACATAATAATTTCATGTCCAAAAGTGATGATTCACATTCGACCGTCATTTACAGTCAAAATATTAAACATTAAAAAAAAACACCATTACTGACAATTTGGAGAACGTTCCTCAGGTCTTGGGTCATCGTTTTTCATCAGAAAATTGATATTTTGGGCTGTACAAAAAATGATTCAAAATGTCAATTGTATGACGCCTCATGTTGATTCACCCCTTTTTAAGGCCTCACAGTGACCTAAATTGTCATTTTTATAGACTTTTCCTCCTACTCAGAAGCTTATATTTTGCCTGATTTCGAGCATGAAAATTACTCTAAGGGGGATATTCTCAAGAACGTGTGATAATTATCGCAAAATTAGCCTAACGCAACTTTGCACATCGCAGTCCATCGCGGGAAAATAACACCGTGTTAACGTTGTATTCTCAACCCGGCGGCACCATGTGATAGTCTCACGATAGCGTGCCAAATGACCGCGTTAAAATCAACGCGACGCAGAAAAAATGCGAAACACGAACGCGAAAAAAGTTGCGATGCCCCAAATCGCGATACAAAAATCAGCGATAACCAGTGACAGGCCTGCAATTCCCACGCGTCATGCGTGAAAATGCACCATAAAAGCAGGAAAAAAAAAAGACCAAAAAAAATAAACTGCGAAGCACCATGGATGCACCCGGACCGAGTGCAGAGGACAACGCGAACCCCACAAGCCCCACAGACGACCAGCAAGGAACCTCGGGGTCGGGGAAGGGCAAGGAGAGGAGGAAGAGGAAGACGCGGTTCAGTCTGCAGGAAAACCGGATCATCATCACGGATGTGATAGAACACTACCAACAACTGTTCGTCACCTCCACTGTGTCATTGGCAACACAAACGGAAATATGGCAGTCGATCGTGAACAACGTGAATGCAGTCGGAGTGCTGAGGAGGTCAATGGAGGAGGTCAAGAGGCGCTGGCATGATGTGAATAGCCAAACCAAGCAGAAACTCGCTGCCAACCGGAAGGCAGCAACGGCGACTGGAGGTGGGAGTCCTGCCACAGGAGGAGCTGGATGAGCTGGAGGAAATGGTGGCCACAGTCATCAGTGTGGAGACGGTGCAAGGAGTTGGGGGTCTGGACACAGCTCGATATGACCTGACCCAACAGCAACCGGGTGAGTAACGACCAGGGACTGGGGGGATGGGGGGAGATGGGCACAATGGCACAGATGCACAATTATGTGTAGCACACTGCACACCCACAATGATTGTGGAACATGTCCCTGATACCCTTGGCACACTGCAGCACACATAGAAACACCCAGTAGGCCCCCGTCCACTATGTGCACAAAGGGGCCCCCCTCCCTA
Organism: Calotriton arnoldi; assembly: GCA_963921515.1. Taxonomy (NCBI): domain Eukaryota; kingdom Metazoa; phylum Chordata; class Amphibia; order Caudata; family Salamandridae; genus Calotriton; species Calotriton arnoldi. The sequence goes on along the minus strand of CAWUFW010018137.1, from coordinate 224,910 downwards.
TCACCAATCTCACAACCTACCCATGCACATGTGCTGAATCCAGCAAAGCAGCGGCTCTGTGAGCCACACTGACAATGCAAGTGACACTGCATGACCAATAGCATGGCTGCAGTCAAAATACATGACATGGTGCACGACACGACACTGAGGTGGCCCAGTGTGGATCACATCCTCAAAGGAGCAGGTCACACACTGACACATCCACGTGCACATACAACCCCTGATGTCAACAACACATCTGCAGACAAACAATGCACAAGAGTACAAAAACCGTCCAAGAGCACAAATGACCCATGTCGCCAACATCTCAGCACCTTAAAAGCACACAAGTCAAAGGCACACCGCCTCAAAGGGATAAGGGGCCGCTAAATCAGAGCTGCAGGGGCGACTCCCCCACAATGCAGCACACAGACATAGCAATCACAGCACATCAACATTGACGACAATGTGGTACAAAGTGCAACACTTTCACTACAGAACAGAGGACACAACTGGTGCCGCTTGTGCGTAGAAACTGGCCAATCACATCTGGCATAGCAGGAAACTGTGAGATGATAATGTACGAGTACAACCCCACATCCGTCATGTAGTCGAAATGTCCACTGTCCCCCATCAAATAGCCAGCTCATCCAAAACAGTCACAATGTACATTGTCATGCAGTCTCTATGCAAACATGTACAATGCGTCAACATACATGGAACACACTGTTAACCTGCATCTCCCCTTTACATTGCAGAGGGACAATCAACAACTCCTGCAGAGCAGACTAGACATCTCTTTAGTGATGAGGAGTAGGACCCCCTGGCCATCTGCTCCGACACCCTCCAACGGCTCATGGACAGCCTCTGCACCCCACCTCCAGGAGCAGGGCAGCCCAGCTGCATCGAGGTGACCCCACCCCCTGCACAGCCCACACAGCAGGAAGCACCCACCACCACGGCTGGCTCCCAGCTCCTCACGGAAAGACACATGGCATTCCAACGCCGTGTGTTAGACTGCCAGAGGGGGCTGGCTGAAGAGGTGCAGGTGGGTTTCGACCTCATGGCAGCCAAACTTGATGCCATACGTGGGTGTATGAGTCCCATCAGGGACCACTTACAGTCCCTAACGGACACCCACAGTCCGTTCCATGCTCTACAACAATCCTTGGCTGACCTCGCTGGAGCCATTACTCGGATACAAGAACTGTCTAGTCAGACATGCTCCAGCGATGACAGCACAGAGTTGGCACAGATGCGGAGGACAATGGAGAACATGGAGCGGATGCAGGCTGGAAGGATGGCTGCCACGGCTGTACACCAGCGAGATATAGCTGGGATCTTCCATCCCCTGCAGAACCACATCTTACAATTGCTGCCACAGAGCCTGTCCCAGATGACTGCTGCAGGAACTTCGACAAACACATCTCAGTGACACACAGTGATGCAGCCATACCACCTCCGCCCCCTGATGTGTCAGTGGCACACAGTGATGCAGCCATACCACCTCCACCCCCTGATGTGTCAGTGGCACACAGTGATGCAGCCATACCACCTCCGCCCCCTGATGTGTCAGTGGCACACAGTGATGCAGCCATACCACCTCCACCCCCTGATGTGTCAGTGGCACACAGTGATGCAGCCATACCACCGCCACCCCCTGATGTGTCAGTGGTACACAGTGATGCAGCCATAACAGCACGACACACACCTGACACAGAAGACATATCAGAGGACTAAGATGTGGATGGCAATGACTCTGTGTGAGAAAGGAGGTTGTAGCATTTATTCCCGCCATATGGCCTGTTCCTGCTTGGTTCAGCCCTCTGCATCATGCCCGGGAACAACACCTTCCACTGTCCCCCGAAACACTCTGCGACATTCACCTGGACCCCGACATGGACTGCCATATCTGCTCTGGTTACCAATGTCACAGCAATCAGGCTGCGGACTGAACTCTTCCATTTCCGATTAAATTGTCATTCCCCAAAGGACCACTGGGCAACCATGTAATGTGGGGTTTGCATGGCCATGTACTGCTCCAGCTCTGACACCCCACAGAATGTGAATAAAACATTCCAAATCACACAGCTGTGTCATGTCTATGTTCAATCAAGTATAAAAGTATGGATGAATGTAGGGACATTGATTGCACAAAAAGGTACACCCTGGGAAATGACATCAATGCGCATGTTTGACCCTGACCCACATGGCCAATTAGATGACTGTGAAGGTGTGAACTAGCTGTGGCCTCATTGCTCATGAACAACAATCTCGCAACCCCCCAACGTAGCCTCACGTCCATGTATTAAATGGGGCTGTGTGTAAAAATGTCTAATTTGGTAGCAGGCCTAAAGTAGTGTCCCCCACCACATGTGACAACAGAACATCTCTTCGCATACCTACTCACACTCAACTGTGTGGACACAGCCTGTTTTGATGGATCACATTGATCCACATGGCAAGAAGTTGGACACCATACTCACATTGCTGAAGACACGTAAGAGCACAGGTCTACCAGCAACTATCCCAACCACAATGTCTGGCTCACAGAGGTGGAGCTGGCAATAGGGACTCACCCCTAAGTGAAATGCGTCAGTCAGTCCCTCCCTGTGTACGGACAATGCTCATTGAGGCACACGATTTGTCATTCTAATCAACACTCATCACAGTTGAACACTAGTGAAGTGGTGTCGACTTTATTAGCATGTGCGTGTCAGTACGGGCAAGACAAGGGCCACAACATGCAGACCAATGCTTCAGACACTAACAGGCAGCATGGGAACATGTAGGGGTGCAAGAAATGGGGAGGCAAAAATGAACACCAATCATTCCGGATGGCAACGGTCTCAGCCCACCTTGCCTTGCTGGACGAGTCATGTGATGCTTGGCGTATGCTCATTGCCCCATGTCAGGGGACACAACTCACAGCCCATGGGATCTGCATTGTGCTGTACCACCGGACTGCGCAGACTGTCTGCTGACAGTGAGCAGGTGAAAGGGTCCAACAAGGTCACATGTAGTACTACATTGCTATGTGTGTACTCTCCCTCCAGCAGTATGTCAGATTTCGGTACCTTGCCAAGCGACGCTGTGCAGCTCCGCCCATGGGACTGCCTCACCTTGCACAGGTGTGTGTCAACACGCGTAGGTGCACGCACATGCATTCTGAGTCCAGGCGAATGCAGCCATGTCCACTGTTGTGGTGGGATATGTGACCATTTCTCCAAGATGCTACAAGGTGTTGTGACCTGTGCTCTGGGTTACAAGCAGTTGTGGCTGCAGGAACGTAGTTACTCGTCCCTGAATGCGAGAGCAGCTTCCTGGGCAATCAGTTCCAAGAGTACGTCGTTGTCGACTTCAACGAACACGAGGGCGAGCCAATCCATTAACTGTTCCGGACAGATGTGCTCCGTCCACGCCGTTTCACCAATCCGCAACACAGCCCAATAGGGGAGCGCTTCGATGTGGTCACTGCACACGAGGACTTGTGAAATCTCCCATGCCCAACTGCCAGCACATACGCCAAATATCAAGGCATCCCATGAACGGGTATCACGGTTACACTCCTGGTCGTGGGCCAACAGGGGGCGCACACACAAGTCATAATCCAGTCCAGCTACCTTTGTGTTGGATAGGCAGACATCCATGGGCCACTCGAATATGCATGATCGACAGTGGAACCAGGGCTAGATGCAGGTGACGTACGCAAGACGGAAGCTCAGACGGTAACTGATGCGCAACACTGCCAGTGGCAGTGCCCCCAACAAATGCAGCATACGTGCACGGTACAGTTCCACGTGACAGGGGTTGTGCATGTGCCCGGGATGATCTGCCATTGCGTTGGTGGCTCTGGTTGAAGCAGCACTGTTCTGACCTGCGCCAGTTCTGTGGATGAAATGCCACAGCTCGGAGCAATGAGTTGTTTTAGTGTGCAACGGTTGTACGCCTGGGTTAATGTGGGAGTAAGTGTGAAGGCCATTCCATGCAAGATAACTTCGAGCAGGGACTTCTGTGTGTGGTGTGTGTATACAGTGGTCTTTCGTCGGACTGTGTGTAGTGTGGGAGTCGTCATCATCTGCTATGGTATCTCTCTCAGGGGGTGCCTGCCGCATGCAAGACCAAGGTCGGAGGTGCAGATGTTCTTCCGCCTTATGTATTGAGACAAAGGAGCTTTCATCCCTAATGTTAGTCTGACTACTGCTTGCATTCTGGAAATGTGATGTGGCTTTCGCGCTGCATTTGGGGCTAGGCCTTAGGCTTATGGTGCACCAATAGCGATACACACACAACAGTTGGCATTTATGTGCCAAGAGCCTTCCTTTCACTGTCTCTCTCTCCCTCTCTTTCTCTCTCTTTCTCTCTTTTTCTCTCTCTCCCTCTCTTTCACTCCCCCTCTCTCCCTTTCTTTCTCTCTCTCTCTGTCCTTTGAGGAGCGCATGGCACACCTTCTTATCTTGAATTTTGTCTTGCAGGCTGTGACTTACAGATTGTCCAGAGAAGACCCTCCATGACTCTTCAAAATAGTTGTTTTGAGTTGAATTTGAATAAAATATTTTGTTTGGAAATTCAGAGATGAATGAATGATTCTCCTTTTTCGGACCACACATGAATGATGAATGTTAATTGTTGTAATTGTGGGACATCAGGCGAATTCTTTTGTTCATGATTTCATAAAGTTGGTGTAATATATCTTTTCTTTGTCCGGGGGGGGGTGCCCAGGGTAGGGACCTGGGGTGGGTGGCGGTGGGTGTTGTGGCCCTCTTGGGGCTCCGAGCTGCATGATCAGTAGCTCCATGGCATCTGTTGTTCTTCAGGTGTGGCTCTGGTCTGGGCTCCCTTTTGTGGTGCAGGTTGTCGTCTGACTTAACACCAGGTAGGAGCAGGTGTTAAATCACTGCTGCTAATGCGCCTTATCGCCTATTTGGGATCTTATCGCAGATCTGGCTGGTCGTAGAGAATATTGCGAAGTGGTGTCATCGCGGCTTTTTGCACAGGAACGCCTACTGTGCATCTCATTAGCGTTAGTTGCTGGTGTCATCCGTGGCGATGTTTTTTGCGGCTGCTATCGCAGGAAAATTGGCGATATCAGCTGTTAGCACCTGCTTGTGAATAGCGAGTTAAATCTATCGCCACTTTGGCTGCGATAAAGTGCCGCTAACTCGGCGATAAGTCCTTGAGAATATGCCCCTAAACCTCTCGCCCCTCACCCTTCAGAGGCGTAAAGAGCTGCGACCGGTCACAGTCTTCTTACGAGAGCAAGGAATTCGTTACAGGTGGGGACATCCGTTTCGATTGTCCTTCGTCTGGAACAAGGAGACGCAAGGGGTGCGGAACCTAAACGAGGCGAGGGGAGTCCTTGGGAGTGCCTTGGTGGCGGCAGGCGACTTGGAGGCGACAGAGGGAGGCCCATCCTCTGGGAAGCCACCTAAATCACCCGGAGAAGAGGCCTCAGGAGAGGAAACAACACAAAGCCATCAGAGGAAGAGCGTCAGAAGGAAAGGGAAGCCCTTCTGCGTCAAATCCAGGATTGGGAGGGTACCAACGGCCAGGCCAATGACTGAGTTTAGCAGTTGCCGACCTGAGACCCAGCGGTGGTGAAGATTGTCCAAGTCCATTAGCCAGAGTTGTCGGTCTTGGTGGGGGGAGTCCCACCTCTGGAGGGGTGATGACCGTCCGTCGGATACATGGACCCTTGCACGAATGTGCGACTCATCGCTGTTGGAAGACGCTATGGAGGTTTATTGGTTCTCTCTTACTCTACTCTATTTCTTTCTTTCTTTTTCTTCTTCTTCCTATCCATAAGAGATCTGAAGTCCTCACACAGACAGGTAGGGTAACCCTTCGATATCAGAACCCATGGGTGGCAATCAGAGGCAGGGGAGGCTGGCGTCGCTTATGCGGGGAGCGGGAGTACCGCGGACGTTACTAGTGCACCGTCTGTGGTCCCTGGCTGTAATCTCCCCGGAGTGAAACACGGGGATTCCGGACATGCGACGAAGTCCCACACAACACCACACACAGAGGGATTACTATACTCCATTAGGCGGGAGGCGCGTGGTACTTCGGGAGGGGGACAGAGAGAATGAGGGGCCTTCCAATAGACTAGGGCGGGCAGAAGGGAACAGGAGACTATGCGCCGTTAGGTTGGTGTGCCAATGTCCAGCTGCTGCCCAGGCGGGCACTCAAAACATATACCCATGACAGGACTTAAAGTGGTTATTATGAGCTTCAATGTTCGGGGCCTTAACTCACCTGTTAAGAGACGAGTGCTTCTTGCTTTGTTGAGAGATGCCAAATGTGATATCTGTCTCTTACAAGAGACCCATCTCCTGCGGGCCGACTGGAAGCGACTCCGGTCAAAATGGTTTGACAGACAATATTTTTCATCTGGAATAGGGCTGGGGTGGCAATCCTCATATCCACGCACTTCCAAGGGACTGTCGTGGGGGTACAAGCAGATGTAACGGGTAGACTATTGGCATTGAGGGTATTGATGGAGGCGCGCATACACACAATAGCTTCTGTTTATAGCCCCAACGAGCAGCAGGAAGCCTTTCTCCGAGATACGATACACACAATCCTGGAGTCCCCAGACGAGGACTTGGTAATAGGGGGGGATTTCAATTTGGTTCTGGATGCCCATCTGGACAGATCGGCGCTCAGGGTGGGACACTCTGGATCTATCTCTGACACATTGCTACAGAGGCTGGGTGAGGTTGGGCTCATGGATGCTTGGCGACACCGCTACCCGAATGCTCGGGAATACACCTTCTTCTCGGCGGCGCACCAAATGTATGCCCATATAGATCTATTTTGGACCTCGCCCAGGGTCACGGTGGCCACAGAAGAGGTGTCTATCGGGGTGGCGGCGTTCTCGGACCACTCCCCGATTGTTTTAACACTGCTCCTCCCTGGAGGTTCCCCTCGGCAGAGGTCGTGGCGATTGAACCACAAACTGCTCACATACGATGCTAATATTGCAGAGATACGGGGAGCAATCAAAGCGTATTTGGAGATGAATGACGTGGGCTCTGTCGGTATAGACACGCTCTGGGATGCCCTAAAGGCGGTCCTCTGAGGACGCTGTATAGCTATCGCGGCGGGCCTGAACAAAGACCGTACAGCCAAAAAGGAGGAACTAGAAGACCAAATTAAGGAGCTGGAGGGAGTCCACCACCGCACTGGGGCAGTTCAAACACGGCGGTTACTTACTAAGGCGAGGAAACAGTTGAGGGCCCTTGATCTCGACCGGGCCGAATATGCTCTGCTTCGCACTAGGCAGTGCTACTATGAGGGGGGAACAAGGCTGGGAAGCTTCTGTCACACGCACTCCGGGCCAAGACGGCGGCATGACGGGTCACGGAGATTAAGAACGACCAAGGAGAGATCCTGAGGTCGGATAGGGACATTGCGGCCGAGTTTGAGGCCTTCTACACCGCCCTCTACTCGGCAGAATGCCTAGACCTTGTGGTGGCCGAGGAATACACACGTGCGGCGCCGGTGACCCCTGTACCGGCATCAGAGGCGGCCCACTTAGAAGCGGATATTAGACCCGAAGAGGTCCTACGAGCCATTCAGGGACTCTCCACCGGGAAAGCGCCGGGCGAGGATGGCTTCCTGGCCGACTTCTATAAAATCTTTGCTTCGGATCTTGCCCCCCTTCTGACACGTCTGTTTAACACCTTTAGCACGACCGGGAGGCTAACCCCATCGATGTCCATGGCCAAGGTGGTAGTTATCCCCAAGCCGGGGAAGGACCCCCAAGAATGCGCATCATACCACCCTATATCTCTGCTCAATGTCGACCTGAAGATATTTACAAGCATTTTAGCGGCAAAGCTCGCCCCCCACATGCAGGGCCTGGTCGACCCGGATCAGTCGGGCTTTATCCCGGAGTGTAATTGCACCGATGGGACCCAGCGACTATGTCACCTCTTGGATAAGGTGCAACGCACCCAGACCCCAGCGATACTTTTATCGGTGGATGCCGAGAAGCCATTTGACCGGGTCCACTGGCCTTACCTTCGACAGGTCCTATGCAGGTTTGGTATAGGGGAGAGATTCATGAAGTGGGTGAATTGTGTATACCATAGCCCGCAGGCTCGCATCAGAGTGAACGGGATGGCCTCCCTTCCCTTTCAGATCGGGCGGGGTACGAGGCAGGGGTGCCCACTCTCCCCTCTCCTATTCGCGCTCTATCTGGAGCCTTTCACCAAATGAGTTTGACAACTACCCACTGTCACCGGGATCCAGATGGGAGATAGAGAGCACAAGATTTCGCTCTATGCGGATGATGTGGTGCTCTTTTTGACTCGTCCTTTGCTCTCTCTCCCCCCCTGATGGCAGAGATCGGTACATTTAGCGCGGCGTCGGGATTTAAAATCAACCTGAGAAAGACTCAGGCTCTTAGCTTAACATTGCCTACCGCAGATCAACACCAGATAGTGGCGCAGTTCCCGTTTTCATGGGCCTCTAGCGGCATCACTTATCTGGGGATCCGGGTCTTTCCGACAACTGCGAAGATTGCCCAGGTGAATTACTTGGAGATATTGGCTAAGGTTCGACAAGAGCTGCACAGTTGGAAGAAACACGTCCTCTCATGGCTGGGCAAAGTGGCTGCCATCAAGATGACGATTTTACCCCGTCTTCTTTACATAATGCAGACACTCCCATTATGTCCGCCACCTAGGATATTGGTCCAACTACAGCAACTAGTCGATGGCTTCATATGGGGTGGGAAGAAAGCACGTATTGCTCGCCACCTCACGTATCTGAGGCAGGAGGATGGGGGACTCAGGGTCCCGCATTTGGGGCGTTATTACGAGGCAGCGCAATTACGCTGTATGCTAGAGTGGTACCAACTAGAATCTGAAAAACATTGGTGTTTCATAGAGGGGTGGCTGGTATCCACATCTGGAAGGTCCCCTGGCTTCCCAAAAGACACCGTCCGCAGGGTGTGTACATCTCCCTGGTTTTGAGATCCACTATGAAGGTATGGGACAAGGTGCAGGAAAGGTGTTGGCTCTCGACTGTTGTGTCACTCTTGACTCCCTTTATAGGGAACCCGGACTTCCCTCAGGCTCACGTAGGGAACGCGTATTTGAAATGGCAGGAAGCTAACTGTAAACGCATAGGCGACCTATTTGATAGGCAGGGAGTTATGGACTTCCCACAACTGGTGACGGGCTATGGGATTCCCAAGGAGGCGTACTGGCAGTACCTGGCGCTGCACCACTCGGTCACACAACCACAGATGTGCGCACATGCAGGTCGCCCCTTTACCAAATTCAAGCTTTGGTTTATCACTCGCACTTCAAGCAAACGTCTCTTATCAGATATCTATAATTTTCTCAACAAAGCCAAGAACCCCGCTAAGTCCCCGGCACAGCGCAGGTGGGAATCGGAGCTGGAACGGGAATTCTCTCCGAAGGAGTGGGCAGACATCATCCACAGGGCCCGGGCTTCCTCATGCAGTACCTCGGGTAAGGAAATGCTACTAAAAAATTGTGCATTATTGGTACTATACCCCGGCGCGTATTGCCCGGTGGAGACCACGTAGCAGTGAATTCTGCTGGCGCAGATGTGGACAGGTAGGCACACTGACCCACATACTATGGCAATGTCCTAAGATACAAGCCTTCTGGGACACTATCCTATCTGTTGTTGACCATATATATCAGAAGGAGCTTCCCAGATTCCCTAGCTACATCTTGTTGGGACTTCCCAACCCTCTTACATACACTCTTAAGTCCTGTAGGGGGATAGCGATTACCCTGGCACTTGGGGCGGCTAAACAAGTGCTACTAGCAAAGTGGGGCACCGAAGACATCCCAACAAAACAAGATTGGCTTCATAGAGTCTGGGAGGTAGTGGGGATGGAAAGGATTACAGCGGGGATTAATCACACGCTGCCCAAGTTTGATAAGACCTGGGGATCCATTGTGGCTTACTTGTCCTCTGAGTTCGTTGAGCTCACCTGCCCACGTTACTTAAGGGTCCTGAGGTTTCCCACTACTCCCCTCGCTGACGAGCCATCCTCCCGAAATGAGGCAACGCCACACAAGGGCTAGAACCCTACTATATCGAGCACTGGGCATTGGGTAGGCCCCTGTCTTTCTTCTCCCTCTCTATCCTTCAGTTTTCCTCCTCCTTTCTTTTTCTTTCTCTCTTCTATTCCTCTCTTTTTTTAAATCTGCGTATAAGCCATGCTATTCCCCACCGGCCAGTGGTTGTAGGTGGGTGTGGTGTTTACTGTTTGCAACCAAAATTCAATAAAATGATTCAAACCATAAACATGTTTATTTTAGTTCTAAAAGTGATGATTCACATCCGACCGTAATTTACAGGCAAAAGATTAAACATTCAAAAAAATACCATTACTGACCATTTGGGGAAAGTACATGAGGTCCGGGGTCATTGTTTTTCATCAGAAAATGGATTTTTTGAACGGTACAAAAAATGATTTCAAATGTCAATTGTACCGCGCCTCATGTTGAATAACCACTTAGAAAGGCCCCCAGTGACCAAAATTGCCATTTTTATAGACTTTTCCTTCTACTCAGAAGCTTGTATTTTGTCCGTTTTCGAGCATGAAAATAACTCTAAACACACTTATTTTAGTACCAAAACTGATGATTCACATCTGACAGTCATTTAGAGTAAAAAAATAAGCATTTAAAAAATCACCATTACTAACCATTTGAAGGATGTTCCTCAGGTCCGGGGTCATTGTTTTTCATCAGAAAATTGATTTTTGGACTGTACTAAAAACGATTCAAAATGTCAATTGCATTGCGCCTCATGTTCAATAATCACTTTATAAGGCCTCACAGTGACTAAAATTGCCATTTCTATAGTCTTTTCCTCCTACTCAGAAGCTTGTATTTTGTCGGATTTTGAGCATGAAAATGACAATAAACAAACTTATTTTAGTTCCAAAAGTCATGATTCACATCCGACAGTCATTTACAGTCAAAAAATTTAAACATTCAAAAAAATTACCAGTACTGACCATTTGGAAAAAGTTCCTCAGGTCCGTGGTCATCGTTTTTCATCAAAAAATTGATTTTTTTGGACTGTACAAAAAATGATTCAAAATGTCATTTGTATCATGTCTGATGTTGAATAACCACTTTTTAAGCCCTCCCAGTGACCAAAATTGCCATTTTTGTAGACTTTTCCTTCTGCACAGAAGCTTGTAGTTTGCCCGATTTCGAGCATGAAAATGACTCTAAACACACTTATTTTAGTTCCAAAAGTGATGATTCACATCTGACAGTGATTTACAGACAAATAATTAAGCATTCAAAAAAATCACCATTACTGACCATTTGGACAATATTGCTCAGGTCCGGGGTCATCGATTTTCATCAGAAATTTTATTTTTTGGGACTGTACAAAAAACTATTCAAAATGTAAATTGTATCATGCCGCATGTTGAATAACCACTTTTTAAGGCCTCTCAGTAACCAAAATTACCATTTGTGAGAAGTTGGCCTGGTATATGCTGTCCACTAGTTAAAGTGGGCACCTTGTACCAGTCCAAACAACCCTTATGGTGATTAGGTCAAAGATAACCTTTATTGAAAGCTATCCTTGTGGTAGCTATGGAGAGCAGCCTTCAGGCTAAGTCTTGAAGGAATGTTAAGCACCTTGTTTTACCAGAATGCAACCTTATAGTATTGGTTAAATGAAAGGGAAACCACACAGTAGTTATAAAAATATGTATTTGTTATATATAACACTCTCTAGTATCCTCTACATGAGGATAGAACACAAATCAAATACTACTGTTGCAAAGAATCAAACGTAAGTAGCAAAATACACAGTGGGCTCCCGGGGGAGACCAAACCATAAACTAAATAAGTGGTATAAGAACCACAACTCGGGACTAGACCTAGTCTAGAAAGTGTAGAATCGCTGGGACCCCAAGGAACCACCCAAGGTGAGTGAGTAGGGACCCCACGGAGGACAGGTGCAGTGTGAGAACACGACCGCGTGCTCCGTACAATTCAATGGGAAAGTGGTGGTTGGAAAATCAGAGATTAAGGAGCCTTCCCAGCAGATTACGAAGACAACCCTTGGAACTTAAGAGTTTGGAGAGCCACCCCACCCGTGGATACCTTTGTACCAGAGTTACCTATCCCAGAGGAGCCGGGTGCATAGGCACGAAGTGGCGTCGGAAATCCTTGTTGTTCTCTATAAATGTCGACAAAGAAATGCTGCTGCTGGAAGTAAGAAAAGTGTCCGGTGGAATCCAAACATGGATTCTAGATAAGAAGAACCTGAAAGCAGAGGGGACAGAGTCTGGGTCACTTTGGAGTGACCAGGGGCTCAGTAGACGAATGCCCACCGATGTCGGGTGCTTCAGGTGTGATGACAGTGATCTTGACTCTTCAGCTGCGAGGACCCGGAGACATCTAGGATGACCAGGAGCCAGAGGCGAGCTGTCCCATGATGGATGTCAAGTGCTATGGGGTCGGTGTCCGGCGGGAGCACCAACAGGCCTTGGCAGCGGCAACAACGCAAATAGTCAAATTCGGTGTCGATCTGGCCCAGCAAGGACCAGGAGACCCACCACAGCAAGGGGAGTAAGGGCAGGCCTGGAGCAACCAGAGGAGCCCAATTAAAGCAAAGTTGGCCCTCAAATGGACCCACAGGCTGAAGGCACAGGAGTCGCGAGGGGACCTCAGGCAGTTTCACAGGATACCAGCTAGCAGGGCACATTGTGTGAGGATGCCGGAGTTCTTCTCAGAAAAGATGCACTGGGATAAGGGCTACAAATGGCCCAATGCATGGAATTGTTGCACAACAACAAGCATGTGCAGTTGCAAATAAACACGGTGCACAGGGGTATGGGTATTCGGTCCCCACAATGGATATCTGACTCAAACTTGGTAAGACAGCAGCTCAACCTCAGAGACCTTCAGAAACTCACCTCCTGTGTTGCTGGATCTTTCGAAGTCCACAGGATCTCAGGATCAGCAAACCGGTCAGATGCATTATGGTGCCTGCGTTTGCAGGGGAGTGACTCCTTCACTCCAAAGGAGATTCTCCTGTTGTCTTGGAGGTCCACAAGGTCCTGCACAGAGCCTGTAAGGATCACGGACAGTGGCAAGACTGGGGACGGCAAGGGAAGATGAAGTTGAGCCAAAGGGAGGTCCAGCGAAGTCCAGCATGTCCAGACGGTCGAAGTGTAGTGGTATCTTCTTGCAGAATCTTGTCCACGTAAAATCTAATGTCCTGTAGCCAGGTAACCCATTTTATACCCATGGGAAAGGGTTGGACAGATTCTAGGGACCCTCCTAGGGGCGGGACAGGACAGGGGGAAGACTACTCCCATGTCCTTTGTCCAGTTTCGCTCCAGAGCAGGAGAAAATGGCTCCCAGAACTGCTTTGAGCTGGACTATGCACAGGAACACCAAATGTGCCCCTGAGCCAGACTTTCTGGCACTGTGACAGTGCACCCACCCAGCTCCAATACACTAAGGGGCATATTCACAATGACCTACCGCCAATTTATCTCCACCTTAACGCATCAAAAGTGGAGATAGATTTAACGCCCCATTCACAAGCGGGTGCAAACTGCAGACATTGCCAGTATTCCCGCGATAACTGTCCCAAAATGTATCTCCACGGTGGGCACCACCAACTAACCCTAATGAGATGCAGAGTAGGCGTTCCCGTGCAAAAACTCACGAAAAAACCACAACACCACTTTCACAACGAACTGCCAGATCTGCGATGCAAGTCAAAACCACGCGATAAGCCACAGTAGCAGCAGGTATTTAACACCTGCCTCTTGCTGGTGTAAAGCAGGATGACTACCTGCAGCAGGCAACGGAGCCCCGCACACAGCCACACCCGAAGAACAACCGACGCCATGGAGCTACTCATCATTCAGCTCGGAGCCCCAACAGGACCACAACACCAACCACCACCACCCCCAGGACCGCCACCACCCCCAGGACCCGGACCCACACCCCCCCCCGGACCACCACAGAGGCAGCGCAGAGTAAGACAGCGGACCTACCGAAAACGCACCAGTCTCACAGACCTAAAGCCCGAGGAAGTCATTGCCCACTACAGGCTCAAAAGGACAACCATCATCCACATCATGACCCACATCGCCCACAGGTTGACGGTCCCAACACAGCGGAGAACCAACATCCCTCCGCAGACAAAGCTGCTGGCTGTGCTGCACCTGTTGGCCTCTGGTACCTTCCAACCAACAACTGCCAGAGTCGGAGGAGTCTCACAGCCAGCCCTATCAAAGTTCATCACACCTGTCCTGGATGTCATCATCAGCTTCATACCCCAGTACCTTCACTTCCCCCACACTGCGCAGGAACAGCTGGAGACCAAGCAAGGCTTCTACACCATTGCTAGCTTCCCAAACGTGTTGGGAGCCATTGACTGCACACATTTCCCACTTGTGCCCCCTGCGGATACTGCACACCACTACCGCAACAGAAAGCACACGCATTCCATCAATGTGCAGGCAATAGTGGACCAGCGGGGAATGTTCACCAATGTCGTCGCAAACTACCCAGGCAGTGTGCACGATTCCTACATCTTCCGACAGTCCATCATCAACCAGCGCTTCCAGGATGGCATCTATGGAACTGGACTGCTCGTTGGTAAGTACCAAATCAACACACCACACACCTCAAAGCCACCATCACACAACGCACAACTGTGGGAATGCACACGTGACCAAACCACATACAACATGTCAATCAACATGCCCACCTACCAGACACGACAACACAACTCTATGGGGATCCTGGGCTTCCCCTGTACACAATCCAGCTATATCATGGCACCACAGCCACACAACAGCTGAACGTGTGGAGATGCGGAAAGCAGGCATGTGCGAAGGATGCAAGTGACCCATGAATGGGAATGTACACAATGACAAGTGAGGCGTGAATGTGCATGACAGAACTGGGTATGCAAACCACAGATATGTCCATGCAGACATCAACTGCTGGTGACTGGAGAGTAGTGAACAGTGGACGCAACCATGTCACCCCAGGCCGTGGGTCAGATTGTGGAAATGTCGCTTGCTGCATCCCCCCCCTGTGTGCGTGAGCGTAGTGGGTTGGCCCAGATTACGCCAGGCCTGCGCAGGGGTGTGGACAAAAACCCCGTGGCGCAGAGCGTGGTTCTCTCCCGGAAAGGCCAACGTCACTGCCAGGGTGGCGCCTCTCAGTCCGCCACAAAGCCGATGCCGTGAGCAGCGGGGCCTGCGAGCCTGTGCACCTGCTGCACCCCAGGACGCTGATACCCAGACCAGGCCTGCCTGCCCCAGCGCTCCAAGTCCGCACTGCTCACCTTCCGACACCGTTGTGTGTCAAAGAGGGCACACCACGTGCCGGTGCTAGCTCCAAGACCCATGCCCGCGACCTTGGCAGCCTCCTCAGGCCATCGCTGTCCTCCGTGACACAGGCCCCCAGGGATCCCCATTCATTGACATACTCCACCGCTGCAGCCGGGCTACACTGCAGTCCAGCATGTCCCACATCTTGAACTGAGTCATCATTAATCAATGGCAGAGTCCATGCCAGTGTACGCAGGGTGAGGATTGAGAGGAAGATGCTTCACAGTCCGGTGGAAACACGGATCACCGTTACGGAGGAGGTCAACCAGTAGCAAGGACTGACCTGGTGCCACTGACCCTGTGCGCCGTGAGTGACCGTCAGCCTCCGGCGGAACATTGTTGGTGTATGAACCTGTGGCCTGGGGGTTGTCATCAGCAACGGGCAGGTACGGACTTGGTGTTTGGCATGAGTCTGTGGCATTCATATCCGCCATGTTGCCGGACACAGCTGGCATGTGCCCTCTGCATCATGCCCTGGGGGTACACCTCCCATTCTCCCCGAGACACTCCGCGGAAACCACCTCTGATACATACGAGACCCTGCTCTGGCCTCATGACCCTACCCCAGTCTCCCGCAAGTCAGCGTCCCGTGGCGGTAGGCCCGTGTCGGCCGCTGTGCATCCGGGGCCACTAACCCTGTGCGACTCAAGTCATGCTCCCTTGTTGTTCTGACATTGCATTTCTGAGTGTCTGATGACTGTTGGAGTTGTTGCCAGCACCAGCTACTCCCTGAGGGCTGGCTTACACTCACCCCACACACAGCCAGCACAGGCGTCACTGGACTAGTGGGCCTGCCATCACATAATGCCGAACCAAGTATTGACTCTTTTCTCTCTGCACTGTCCCAGGTGATCAAGGATATGCACTCTGCCCTTGGATGATGACACCCCTCCAAGACCCGAACACACCCGCCCAGAGGCAGTACAATGCGGCCCATATACGCACCAGGGGCATCGTTGAACGCACATTTGGCGTGTTGAAGTCACGTTTCAGGTGCCTGGACGGCACAGGTGGAAAGCTCCTGTACAGCCGAGACATCGTGTGCAAGATGATCGTTGCATGTTGTGTGTTGCACAACATCTGCGTACGCACCAATGCCCCATGCATCCCAGTTTCAGAAGTATCGGACGATGATGGGGACGATAGGGCAGGTGGCCCACATCCCACTGCAGCTGCGGCAGGAATGGCCTGTAGGAACGCCATCATTGCCAATTTCTTCTCATGAGAACGTCACATTGTGGCCGTCCCTGGCAATCATGGGACAGTACAAAATGTCCACAAGCACAGCATGTGTGACTAAAAAATATTTGCAGGTTACAGGTTGTACTTGTACATTGTCATGTCACAGTTTCCTGCTGTGCCAGATGTGATTTGCCATGTTGTGCACATTTGCGTCACCAGTTGTGTCCTGTGTTCTGTTGTGGAGGTGTTGCTGTTTGTACCAGGATGTTGTCAATGTCGAGGTGCACTTATTCTTATGTGCGTATGCTGCACGGTGGGTGAGTCGCTCCTGCGGCTCTGATTTGTCTGCCACTAATCCCTTTCATGCGGTGTGCCTTTCAGTTCTGTGCTTCCACAGTGCTGAGATGTTGCAGACGTGGGTAACTTGTGCTCTTTGTCGAGTTGTGACTCTTGGGCATGGTTTGTCCGCAGATGTGTCGTTGACGTCAGGGGTTGTTTGTGCAGGTGGTTGTGTCCGAGTGTGACCTGCTCCTTTTCGGTTGTGGTCCGCACTCAGCCACCTCCGTGTCGTGCCGTGTACATTGCCATGATGATTGGACTGCAGCCAAGCTACTCGTCATGTGGTGTCTCTTGCATTGTCAGTGTGGCTGATGTATATGCATGTTTGCTGTGTTTCGCACGTGGGCATGTGTTGGTTGTATGAATGTTGATGTGTTGGGTGGGTGCCCCTTTGGGCACATGGTGTACGTGGGACTACTTGGTGTTTGTGTGTGTGCTGAAGTGTTCCCGTGGGATCAGGGACATGATCCAGAGTCATTGTGGGTGTGCAGTGTGCTCTGCTTGATTGTGCATGTGTGCCATTGTGCCCATCTCCCACAGTCCCCCCACTCCCTGGTCGCTAAGCACCATGTTGATGTAGTGTCGGGTCATGTTGGGCAGTGTCCAGATCCCCAACTCATGTCACCATCTCCCGACTGGTGACTGTGGCCACCATCTTCTCCATGTCATTCAGCTCCTGGTGTTCTGCTGGCCCCCCTCCTCCGAGGTGCGTTGCTGCTTTCATGTTGGCAGCGAGTTTCTGCTTGGTTTTGCCATTCACATCAGTCCAGCGCCTCTTGTCCTCTTCCATTGTCCTCCTCTGCGCTGCGATGGCGTTCACATGGTCCGAGATGGTGTGCCATCTTTGCCTCTTTGTTGCCAATGACACATTGGAGGTGACGTACAGTTGGTGGTGGTGTTCTGATTCATCCGTAGCGATAATTGGGTTTTCCTGGCGACTGTATCCCGTCTTCCTCTTTCTCTTCTCATTTCCCTTCCACGAGCCCTGGATTCCTGGGTGTTCCTCCGTGGGGATTGTGGGGTTCATGTTGTCCTCTGCAGTGGGTCAGGGTGCAGCCGTGGTACTCCGCAGTTGATTTAGTTTTTAGTGGCATTTTCCGTATGCTGTTCTTGTGCTTTTTCCCACATTACGCGTGGGTATTGCTGGCCTCTCGCTGGTTGTCACTGTTTTCTTATTGCGTTTGGGCACATCGCGTCTTTTTATGCGTTGGGGTTTGTGTTTTTATCTCCGTCGCGGTGGTTGTATCGCAGACATTGGCCGCGTTTTCGGCAGACTATCGCATGGTACCGCCATGTTGTGAATTCCACGTTAACAAGGGGTTAATTTCCCGCGATAGACTGCGATGTGTAAAGTTGCGTTAACATTTTTTTGAGTTGTTTAACACACGTTCTTGTGAATATACCCCTTTATCCTGTCTGGGAGGTGGTCACACTTCCCTGTGACAGGATGCCTATTGTGCTGCCTTCCCCTGCTCGAGCTTGGCTCAGCAGCAGGAGGGCAGACTCGTGTCTGTGGCTGGCAGCATCCATTTTGTGCTGTAAGGCTCGAGAAAGTTGGTACCGGTAGACTTAGGTACCCCCAGAACCTCGGTTCTGAGGGGAGGAATCATACCTCCCACACCAGTTACTGGTGTGGAGGTATGATTCCAAGGTGTTTGACACCAAACATGACATACTTCGTTGCAGTCGTTTTCGAGATAGCATTTACCACAAGGTTATAAAGCACCTCTGCCTATATGTCCGGTAGTATCACGTACAGCCTGGGAGAATGGTCTCCGAAGACTGCAGAGGGGCCCTGCTCATGCAGGAGCACCCTCTCACATAAAACCCAGCACCCTGCCTTCAGGATTGATAAGGCCTGCTATAGGGGTGACTTATAAGGTTTTAAGTGTAGTGATATATATAGATAGAGTGAACCTATATCTCTCGTAAGTGGTGCAAGCACCAGCTTACACAGGCTGCAGTAGCAGACCTGAGGTTCCATTTTGCATGGCCTCTCAGGGGTGACATAATACATGCTTTAGCCCATGGGAGGCCTCTGGGGTACCTATGCCCTGGGTACATGTGTACCATATACTAGGGACTGATAAGGGTACCCAAGTATCCAATCTGGAGTTGTGCCAAAGTACATACATATCAATTTAAGGGAGAAAGCAGATAGGCTGGGGTCCTGAATAGCAGGATCCCAGCCAGACTAGTCAAAACAGTGGGTGCAAAAAGCAAAAAGTGGGGGTAACCATAAGAAGCAGATCCTACTTTCCTACACAACTCCCCCCCCAACAAAAGGAGATGAGACTAAACTTGCCCAGTTGAGTCTTCATGTTCTAAGTGGAAATATCTGTAGAGTCCATCTGCATTGGCATGGTTACTCCCAGGTCTATGTTCCACTGTATATTCCATCCCCTGTAGGGAAATGGACCACCTCAAAAGTTTGGGGTTTTCACCCTTCATCTGTTTTAGCCACAAGAGGGGCTTGTGGTCAGTCTGAACAATGAAGTGAGTTCCAAACAAGTATAGCCTCAACTTCTTCAGAGCCCAAACCAAAGCAAAGACTTCCCTCTCAATAGCTGACCAACGCTTCTCTCTGGGGGTCAGCCTTCTGCTAATAAAAGCTACTGGCTGATCCTGACCCTCTGCATTCAATTGTGATAACACAGCCCCTACCCCCAACTCAGATGCATCAGTTTGAACAATGAATTGTTTGGAATAGTCAGGACTTTGCAGAATGGGAGCAGTGCACATGGCCTGCTTGAGGTCATCAAATGCCTTTTGACCGCTAACTGTCCACTGAACTTTCTTGGGCATTCTTTTAGATGTAAGATCATTCAAGGGAGTTACTATGGACCCATAGTCCTTTACAAATCGTCTGTAGTACCCAGTCAGGCCCAAGAAAGCTCTGACCTGAGTCTGGGTAGTTGGAGCAACCCATTCCATGATGGTCTGGATTTTGCTCTGTAATGGTTGAACCTTGCCTTCACCCACAAGGTGGCCCAGGTACACAACCTGACTCTGCCCTATCTGGCACTTAGTAGCCTTGATAGTGAGGCCTGCCTTTTGCAAGGCCTCTAAAACATTTCTCAGGTGGACCAGGTGATCCTCCCAGGTGGAACTAAAGACAGCAATATCATCTAGATACGCTGCACTATAGTCTTCCATGCCTGTGAGAACTTTGTTCACCAACCTTTGAAATGTGGCAGGTGCATTCTTCAAGCCAAAAGGCATCACCACAAATTGGTAATGCCCACTAGGGGTTGAAAATGCTGTTTTTGGCTTGGCATCCTCAGCTAGTCTGATTTGCCAGTAGCCAGCAGTAAGGTCAAAAGTACTCAGAAACTTGGCTGAGGCCAAAGTATCTATGAGTTCATCTGCCCTTGGAATAGGATGAGCATCAATCCTAGTGACTGTATTGAGTCCTCTGTAATCAACACAAAACCTCATCTCTCTTTTACCATCTTTGGTGTGAGGTTTAGGTACCAAGACCACTGGACTAGCCCAAGGAGTAGTTGAGGGCTCAATGACTCCCAGTTCCAGCATCTTCTGGACCTCAGTCCTGATGCAGTCCCTGACATATGAGGCCAGTGAAAGTGAGGGACAAGCCTGTCCCAAGTCTTGCTTCGGCCTACGTGTCCTGCTAGGGGAATGTCATGTGCTAGGGTGAGTAGGAAGCCCCTAAACTTCAGAGGTATACCCAACCTCCTGGTGGCACCAGGCTTGGGGTCTCTACCCTCTGAATATAGAAGTCCCTCATCCCAATAGATCCTGTGGGACCCACTGACATTTCCTGCAGCCTCAGCAGCAGCTTGCTGTCTGAGGGGTTCAAGAGAGGGCAGGTTTGCTGCTCCTGGCTCAGATCTGCCCTAGAAGGTCCCCCTGTCCCCAAAAACTCAACCTGACCAGGTTCAAGTTCATCTGAGACAGTTCCTTCCATAGGACTGGAGTCATCTTCCTCAAAAGACTGACCCTCACTCTGGGCCTGGGGGGAAGACTCAGCCTTACCCCTCCTGCTCCTGTTCTTGGAAGGCACCTGGTCCATCTTTTCAGGATCCAGGGCCTGTTCAGAGGCTCTCTGTTTGGCCTGTGACCTAGTTACAGCAAACACATCTGCAGTGATGCCCAACATTGCTGCATGAGTCCTGAGTTCCACTTCAGCCCAGGCTGAAGTTTCCAAATCATTGCCCAACAAGCATTCCACAGAGAGGTCTGAACTTACCACAACCTTCTTAGGGCCAGTACCCCTCCCCAGGTGAAATTAACAACTGCCAAGGAATGGTCTGTACTGACATTGCTAGCATTGGTCACTTGGTACATCTCACCAAGTATGATCTGGTCAGGGTCCGCAAGATCTTTTGTCACCATTGTGACACTGGCACCTGTGTCCCTGTATGCCATGGCCTCCTTACCATTTATTAAAGGCTGTTGTCTGTATTTGCCCAGGTTACTGGGAGTTCCAAACAAGTATGGCCTCAACTTCTTCAGAGCCCAAACCACAGAAAAGGCTTCCCTCTCAATAGCTGACCAACGCTTCTCTCAGGGGGTCAGCCTTCTGCTAATAAAAGCTACTGGCTGATCCTGACCCTCTGCATTCAATTCAAATAAGGAGGCAATATCCATGCCTTCATCACAGACTAGAACAGCCTGAGCTGGAGTTCTGACTAGGCCAGAACTCACCTCAGAGCCCAAGGTTAACCCCACTATTCCCTTGTTCTGTGTACCACCACTTGAAACTGTTCTAGGGGGAGCAGTTGCCTTAGGGGCAGTGGTGGTAGGAGTAGAATCCTTGGCCCTTGGACAATTGGCATCTTTTGTCCAATGGGTTTTCTCTTTACAGATGTGACACCAAGGTTTCCTTTTGCCTTTTCCCTTGTTGGATTGTGACTCCCCCCCCCCCCCCCAGATGCAGGTTTTTGGGGCCCTTATGAAGACTTTTGATCTTTATTTTTGTCCCCACCCTTATCTGAGTTCTTAGAGTCTGGTTTCTTCTGGTCACCACCATTGGTCTGAGTTTTCTACTTCACCCTGGTTCTGACCCACTTATCTGCCTTCTTTCCCAATTCTTGGGGAGAAGTCAGATCTGAGTCAACCAGGTATTGATGCAACAACTGGTTTTGGCAATTATTAAGGATCTGCTCCCTCTTAATCAAGTTGTACAATCCTTTAAAATCATTCACCTTGCTACCAAGTAACCAGTCTTCCAGAGCCTTAATGGCACAATCAACAAAGTCTACCCAGTCCTGAGTCTGTGCCTTCTGGGTGTCTCTGAACTTAATCCTGTACTGTTCAGTGGTTAAGCCAAACCCTTCAATGAGAGCACTCTTCAGGACTGAATAGTTGTCAGCATCCTCTTCTCTAACAGTGAGGAGCTTATCTCTACCTTTCTCAGCAAAGGAGAGCCACAAGATAGCTGCCCACTGCTCTTGAGGGACCTTCTGAACTTTACAGGCCCTCTCCAAAGCAGTTATCCATTTCTGGATGTCATCCCCTACATGGAAGGGAGGGACAATCTTGCTCAGGTTCCTATGATCAAAGGTGTGTTCCCTAACCCTAGGGACACTATAGCTACCACCATGGGACTCTAGTCCCAATTTCTTTCTAGCCTTCTGGACTTCTAGGGACTCTTTATCCAGGGCCAATTGCTGTTGCCTGAGCCTAAACTTAGCTTTCTCAAGCTCTAGTAATTGGCACTCCCTGTCATAAGAGTTGTCCCTCTTGCTAGAAACAGAGGTCCCTATAGAATGTCTAGAATGATCTGACTCAGCAGAGGGAGACCTAGATCTCCTTGCTAAACTCTGCACTCTCCCTGGAGGAATAAAGTGATTGTCTTCTTGACCCTCTTCTTCTTCCTCCTGGGGATCTGAGTTGTTCAGGGGTGGATCATTTTGATCCTCCTGTCCAGGATTTGAGTCCAGGTCATAGAATGTGTCCCCTCCTGACCTATCTTCTTCCCCTGTACCACCCACTCTATCCTGCTCATCTGACCCAGGAGTCTTCCTAATGTCATCTAGCAGTAATGCATCAATGAGACGTTGAGTGTTGGCATTTCTCCCTGTCTTGAGCTTCCTAGATACACACATAGCTTTTAATTCAGTGAATGCAAAGCTATCATATTTAGTAGGCAGGATGCCACCAGTGGCATTCCCAGTAGAAGACATACTAAGTGAGGTGTGGTGTAGGCACCTACCTAACCTAGTGGGAACTAAACTCTCTTAGGTTGGAGAAAGGGTGTGCCAGACCCTTGACTTACCCAACCCCAAGTTCAGTAGAACTTACTATCTTAAGCTAGTATTATATGTTCCTTGATACTAGTGGTTTTTCAGTTAATCAATACAAAGATTCATCTGGTAAAAAAATGCAGGCTTGAATCCCAACCGCTGCACACCAATGGGAGAAGTTGGCCTGGTACATGCTGTCCACTAGGGAAAGTGGGCACCTTGTTCCAGTCCAAACAACCCTTATGGTGATTAGGTCAAAGATAACTTTTATTGAAAGCTATCCTAGTGGTAGCTATGAAGAGCAGCCTTCAGGCTAAGGGGCCCGATTCCGATTCGGGCCGGAAATCTCTCCGACCGAGCCGGACCCGGAGAGATATCCGACCGAATCGGACCCGTGCAGCCCGACCGAACGAGTACGATGCGCACGTATGCCATCGGACTCGAGTCGGTCGGACTCCCATTGAAGTCAATGGGAGCCTGACGTACAACGCGTGACGCGGGCTCCCATTGACTCAATGGGTGCGATGCGGACAAGGGCGCCCCCTACAGCGTGTACGCGGCAAAGCGATTCGCGCCGTGCACGCACAGGTAGGGGGGAACCATGGGTCCCCCCTGTGTGCGACTCGCGCGGCTACGTGTACAGAGGGGTCCGACACGGACCCCCAAAGTACGGCTCCGACAGCTCTTTCGAGCCGGAGTGCGCGGCTCGGTCGGACTGCTCGCGGCGCGCATCGTACTTACCCGGCCGGGGAACGTCTCCATTGCGCGGTGCGAGTCGTGTCCGTGCGAGTCGGTCGCTGCGGTTAGAGCCGGGATCGAGTCGGTCGGAGCGGTCGGGACGCCCGGACGAGTCGGTCGGCGATTTCGCATCGTACTCGCTCGTCCGGACGCGCGTACGGATCGGTCGGGAAATAGGGCTCCGAATCGGATCCGGTTAAGCCGAATCCGATTCGGAGCCCTAACGGCCAAGATCGGAATCGGCCCCTAAGTCTAGAAGAAATGTTAAGCACCTTGTTTTACCAGAATGCAACCTTATAGTATTGGTTAAATGAAAGGGAAACCACACAGTAGTTATAAAAATATGTATTTATTATATATAACACTCTCTAGTATCCTCTACATGAGGATAGAACACAAATCAAATACTACAGTTGCAAAGAATCAAACGTAAGTAGTACAATACACAGTGGGCTCCCGGGGGAGACCAAACCATATACTAAATAAGTGGTATAAGAACCACGACTCGGGACTAGACCTAGTCTAGAAGGTGTAGAATCGCTGGGATCCAAAGGTACCACCCAAGGTGAGTGAGTAGGGACCCCATGGAGGACGGGTGCAGTATGAGAGCACGACCGCGTGCTCCGTACAATTCAATGGGAAAGTGGCGGTTGGAAAATCAGAGATTAAGGACCCTTCCCAGCAGATTACGAAGACAACCCTTGGAACTTAAGAGTTTGGAGAGCCACCTCACCCATGGATAACTTTGTACCAGAGTTACCTATCCCAGAGGAGCCTGGTGCATTGGCACGAAGTGGCGTCGGAAACCCTCGCCGTTCTCTATGGATGTCGACAAGGAAATGCTGCTGCTGGAAGTAAGAAAAATGTCCGGTGGAATCCAAACATGGATTCTAGATGAGAAGAACCTGAAAGCAGAGGGGACAGAGTCTGGGTCACTTTGGAGTGACCAGGGGCTCGGTAGACGAATGCCCACCGATGTCGGGTGCTTCAGGTGTGATGACGGTGATCTTTACTCTTCAGCTGCGAGGACCAGGAGATGTCTAGGATGACTAGGAGCCAGAGGAGAGCTTTCCCACGATGGATGTCAAGTGCTGAGGGGTCGGTGTCCGGTGGGAGCACCAAAAAGCCTTGGCAGCGGCAACAACACAGATAGTCAAATTCGGTGTTGATCTGGCCTAGCAAGGACCAGGAGACTCACCACAGCAAGGGGAGTCAGGGCAGGCCTGGAGCAACCAGGGTAGCCCAATTAAATCACAGTTGACTCTCAAGTGGACCCACAGGCCGAAGGCACAGGAGTCACAAGGGGACCTCAGGCGGTTTCACAGGATACCAGCTAGCAGGGCACAGAATGTGAGGATGCCGGAGTCCTTCTCAGAAAAGATGCGCTGGAGTCAGGGCTAACAGTGGCCCAATGCACGGAATTGTTGCATGACAACAAGCATGTGAAGTTGCAAATAAACGCGGTGCACGGGGGTACAGGTATACAGTCCCCACAAGGGATATCCACCTCAAACTTGGTACGATGGTAGCTCAACCTCAGAGACCTTCAGAAACCTACCTCCTGTGTTGCTGGAGCCTTCGGAGTCCACAGGAGCTCAGGATTAGGAAACTGGTCAGATGCATTATGGTGCCTGTGCTTGCAGGGGAGTGACTCCTTCACTTTAAGGGGGATTCTTCTGTTGTCCTGGAGGACCACAGGGTCCTCCATTGAGCCTGTATGGATCACGGACAGTGACGAGACTGGGGACGGCAAGGGAAGACAAAGTCGAGCCAAAGGGAGGTCCAGCAAAGTCCAGCATGTCCAGACGGTCGAAGTGTAGTGGTATCTTCTTGCAGAATCTTGTCCACGTAAAATCTAATGTCCTGTAGCCAGGTAACCCATTTTATACCCACAGGAAAGAGTTGGACATATTCTAGGGACCCTCCTAGGGGAGGGACAGGACAGGGGGAAGGCTACTCCCATGTCCTTTGTCCAGTTTCGTGCCAGAGCAGGAGCAAATGTCTCCCAGAACTGGTTTGAGCTGGACTATGCACAGGGACACCAAATGTGCCCCTGAGCCAGACTTTCTGGCACTGTGACAGTGCACCCACCCAGCTCCAATACACTAAATCCTGTCTGGGAGGTGGTCACACCTTCCTGTGACAGGATGCCTTTTGTGCTGCCTTCCCCTGCTCGAGCTTGGCTCAGCAGCAGGAGGGCAGACTCGTGTCTGTGGCTGGCAGCATCCATTTTGTGCTGTAAGGCTCGACAAAGTTGGTACCGGTAGACTTAGGTACCCCCAGAACCTCGGTTCTGAGGGGAGGAATCATACCTCCCACACCAGTTACTGGTGTGGAGGTATGATTCCAAGGTTTTTTGACAGCAAACACGACATACTTCGTTGCAGTCGTTTTCGAGATAGCATTTACCGCGAGGTTATAATGCACCTCTACCTATATGTCTGGTAGTATCACGTACAGCCCGGGAGAATGGTCTCCGAGGACTGTAGAGGGGCCCTGCTCATGCAGGAGCACCCTCTCAAGTAAAACCCAGCACCCTGCCTTCAAGATTGATAAGGCCTGCTATAGGGGTGACATAAGTTTTTAAGTGTAGTGATATATATAGATAAAGTGAACCCATATCTATCGTAAATGGTGCAAGCACCAGCTTACACAGGCTGCAGTAGCAGACCTGAGGTTCCATTTTGCATGGCCTCTCAGGGGTGGCATAATACATGCTTTAGCCCATGGGAGGCCTCTGGGGTACCTATGCCCTGGGTACATGTGTACCATATACTAGGGACTGATAAGGGTACCCCAGTATCCAATAAATTTAAGGAGAAAGCAGATAGGCTGGGGTCCTGAATAGCAGGATCCCAGCCAGACTAGTCAAAACAGTGGGTGCAAAAAGCAAAAAGTGGGGGTAACCATAAGAAGCAGATCCTACTTTGCCAACACCATTTTTATAGATTTTTCCTTCTACTCAGAAACCTGTATTTTGCTTGATTTCGAGCATGAAAATGACTCTAACCACACTAATTTTATTTCCAGAAGTGATGATTCACATTTGACAGTCATGTACAGTCAAAATATAAACATTAAAAAAACCACCATTACTGACCATTTGGAGAATGTTCCTCAGGTCTTGGGTCATCGTTTTTCATCAGAAAATGGATATTTTGGAAAGTACAAAAAATGATTCAAAATTTTAATTTATCACGCCTCATGTTGATTAACCACTTTTTAAGGCCTCACAGTGAACAAAATTGGCAATTTTCATAGACTTTTCCACCTACTCAGAAGCTTGTATTTTGAACCATTACGAGCCTGAAAATTACTCTAAACACACTCATTTTAGTTCCAAAAATGATGATTAACATCCAACAGTAATTTACAGTCGAAAGTTTAAACATTAAAAAATCACCATTACTGTCCATTTGGAGAAAGTACATCAGGTCGTGGGTCATCGTTTTCATTAAAAAATTGATTTTTTTCACTGTTCAAAAAATTATTCAAAATGTCAATTGAATCACACCTCATGTTGATTGACCACTTTTTAAGGCCTCACAGTGATCAAAATTGCCATTTTTATAGACTTTTCCTTCTACTCAGAATCTTGTATTTTGCCCGATTTAGAGCATGAAAAAGACTCTAAACACACTCATTTTAGTTCCAATGATTCACATCCGACAGTCATTTACAGTCAAAAGATTAAACATTCAGAAACACCATTACTGACCATTTGGAGAAAATTACCCAGGTCCGTGGTCGTTTTTCATCAGAAAATTGATTTTTTGGACAGTACAAAAAATGATTCAAAACTTCAATTGCATTGCGCCTCATGTTAAATAACCACTTATTAAGGCCTTCCAGTGATCAAAATTGCCATTTTTATATACTTTTCCTTCTACTGAGAAGCTTTTATTTTGCTCGATGTCGAGCATGAAAATGACTCTAAACACACTCATTTTAGTTTCAAAATTGATGATTCACATCCGACAGTCATTTACAGTCAAAAGATTAAACATTCAAAAACACCATTACTGACTATTCGGAGAAATTACATCAGGTCTGCCGGGGTCATCGTTTTTCTATCAGAAAATTGATTTTTTTGACTGTACAAAAAATGATTCAAAATGTCAATTGTATCACACCTCATGTTGATTCATCACTTTTTAAGGCCCCACAGTGACCTAAATTGTCATTTTTATAGACTTTTCCTCCTACTCTGAAGCTTGTATTTTGCCTGATTTCGAGCATGAAAATGACTCTACACACACTTATTTTAGTTGCAAAAGTGATAATTCACATCTGACATTCATTTACAGTCAAAAGATTAAACATTCAAAAAATCACAAAAACTGACAATTGAAGAAAGTACATCAGGTTGGGGTCATCGTTTTTCATCAGCAAATAGATTTTTTGGACAGTACGATATTCAATTGAAAATGTCAATTGTATCACGCCTCATGTTGATTAACCACTTTTTAAGGCCTCACAGTGACCAAAATTGCCAATTTTTATAGATGTTTACTCCTACTCAGAAGCTTGTATTTTGCCCAATTTCGAGCTTTAAAATTGCTCTAAACACACTTATTTTAGTTCTAAAAGTGATGATTCACATCCGACCATCATTTACAGGTAAAAGATTAAACATTCAAAAAAATACCATTACTGACCATTTGGAGAAAGTACTTGAGGTCCGGGGTCATCGCTTTTCATCAGAAAATGGATTTTTTGAACGGTACAAAAAATGATTTAAAATGTCAATTGTACCGCGCCTCATGTTGAATAACCACTTAGAAAGGCCTCCCAGTGACCAAAATTGCCATTTTTATAGACTTTTCCTTCTACTCAGAAGCTTGTATTTTGTCCGTTTTCGAGCATGAAAATAACTCTAAACACACTTATTTTCGTTCCAAAACTGATGATTCACATCTGACAGTCATTTAGAGTAAAAAAAATAAGCAGTTATAAAATCACCATTACTAACCATTTGGAGGATGTTCCTCAGGTCCGGGGTCATTGTTTTTCATCAGAAAATTGATTTTTTGGATTGTACTAAAATTATTCAAAATGTCAATTGCATTGCGCCTCATGTTCAATAATCACTTTATAAGGCCTCACAGTGACTAAAATTGCCGTTTCTATAGTCTTTTCCTCCTACACAGAAGCTTGTATTTTGTCGGATTTTGAGCATGAAAATGACACCAAACAAACTTATTTTAGTTCCAAAAGTCATGATTCACATCCGACAGTCATTTACAGTCAAAAAATTAAACATTCAAAAAATTACCAGTACTGACCATTTGGAAAAAGTTCCTCAGGTCTGGGGTTATTATTTTTCTTCAGAAAATTGATTTTTTTAAACTGTACAAAAAATGATTCAAAATGTCAATTGTATTGCGCCTTATGTTGAATAACCACTTTTTAAGGCCTCCCAGTGATCAAAATTGCCATTTTTATAGACTTTTCCTCCCATTCAGAAGCTTGTATATTGCCCGATTTCGAGCATGAAAATTACTCTAAACACACTTATTTTAGTTCCAAAAGTGATGATTCACATTCGACAGTCATTTACAGTCAAACAATTAAACATTCAAAAAATCACCATTAATGACCATTTGAGAAAGTACATTAGTTTCAGAATCATAGTTTTTCATCAGAAAATTAATTTTTGGGACCGGACAAAAAATGATTCAAAATGTCAATTGTATCACGCTTCATGTTGAATACCCACTTTTTAAGGCCTCAGAGTGACCAAAATTGCTATTTTTATAGACTTTTCCTCCAACTCAGAAGCTTTTATTTTACCCGATTTCAAGAGCAAAAATAACTCTAAACGCACTTATTTTAGTTCAAAAAGTGATGATTCACATTAGAAAGTCATTTACAGTAAAAAGATTAAATATTCAAAAAACCATTACTGGCCATTCAGAGAAAGTTTCTCAGATAATCGTTTTTCAACAGAAAATTGATTTTTGGGACTGTACAAAAAATGATTCAAAATGTCAATTGTGTCGCTCCTCACGTTGAATTATCACTTATTAAGACCTCACAGGGACCAAAATTGCAATTTTTACAGACTTTTCCTTCTAGTCAGAAGCTTGCATTTTCCCCAATTTAGAGCTAGAATATAACTCTAGACACACTAATTTTAGTTCCAAAAGTGATGATTCACATCAAACAGTCATTTACAGTCAAAAGATTAAACATTCAAAAAATCACCATTACTGTCCATTCGGAGAAAGTACATCAGGTCCCGGGTCATCTTTTTTCATCAGAAAATGGATTTTTTGGACTGTGCAAAAATTGATTCAAAATGACAGTTGTATCGCTCCTCATGTTGAATAACCACTTATTAAGACCTCCCAGGGACCAAAATTGCCATTTTTATAGACTTTTCCTTCTAGTCAGAAGCTTGTACTTTGCCAATTTAGAGCTAGAAAATGAATCTAAACAAACTCATTTTAGCTCCAAAAGTGATGATTCACATCCGACAGTCATTTACAGTCAAAAGATTAAACATTCAAAAAATCACCATTACTGTCCATTTGGAGAAAGTACATCAGGTCCCGTGTCATCTTTTTTCATCAGAAAATGGATTTTTTGGACCGGACAAAATATGATTCAAAATGTCAATTATATCACGCTTCATGTTGAATACCCAATTTTTAAGGCCTCAGAGTGACCAAAATTGCTATTTTTATAGACTTTTCCTCCTACTCAGAAGCTTTGACTTTAGCCGATTTCGAGAATAAAAATGACTCTAAACGCACTTATTTTAGGTCAAAAAGTGATGATTCACATCCGAAAGTCATTTACAGTCAAAAGATTAAATATTCAAATAACCATTACTGGCTATTCAGAGAAAGTTCCTCAGATCATCGTTTTTCAACAGAAAATTGATTTTTGGACTGTACAAAAAATGATTCAAAATGTCAATTGTGTCGCTCCTCACGTTGAATTATCACTTATTAAGACCTCCCAGGGACCAAAATTGCAATTTTTATAGACTTTTCCTTCTAGTCAGAAGCTTGCATTTTCCCCAATTTAGAGCTAGAAAATGACTCTAGACACACTAATTTTTGTTCCAAAAGTGATGATTCACATCAAACAGTCATTTACAGTCAAAAGATTAAACATTCAAAAATCACCATTACTGTCCATTCGGAGAAAGTACATCAGGTCCCGGGTCATCTTTTTCATCAGAAAATGGATTTTTGGACTGTGAAAAATTTATTCAAAATGACAGTTGTATCGCTCCTCATGTTGAATAACCACTTATTAAGACCTCCCAGGGACCAAAATTGCCATTTTTATAGACTTTTCCTTCTAGTCAGAAGCTTGTACTTTGCCAATTTAGAGCTAGAAAATGAATCTAAACAAACTCATTTTAGCTCCAAAAGTGATGATTCACATCCGACAGTCATTTACAGTCAAAAGATTAAACATTCAAAAAATCACCATTACTGTCCATTCGGAGAAAGTACATCAGGTCCCGGGTCATCTTTTTTCATCAGAAAACGAATCTTTTGGACTGTAGAAAAAATGATTCAAAATGTCAATTTTATCACGCTTCATGTTGATTATTCACTTTTAAGGTCTCTCAGTGAACAAAATGGCCATTTTTATAGACTTTTCCTCTGACTCAGAAGCTTGTAGTTTGCCCGATTTCAAGCATGAAATTGTCTATAAACACAATTATTTTAGTTCCAAAAGTGATGATTCAGATCAGACAGTCATTTAGAGTCAAAAGATTAAACATTCAAAAACACTCCATTACTGTCATTTCGGAGAAAGTTACTCAGGTCCGGCGTCATCGTTTTTCATCAGAAAAAGATTTTGGGACCGTACAAAAAATTATTAAAAAGGTCAAGTTTATCGCGCCTCATGTTGATTACCCACTTATTAAGGCCTCCCAGTGACCAAGATTGCCATTTTTATAGACTTTTCCTCCCACTCAGAAGCTTGTATTTTGCCCGAATTCAAGCATGAAAATGTCTCTAAACACGCTTATTTTATTTCCAAAAGTGATGATTCACTTCCGACAGTCACTTACAGTCAAAAGATTAAACATTCAAAAAATCACCATTACTAACTATTCGGAGAAAGTTCCTCAGGTCCGGGGTCATCTTTTTTTTTCAGAAAATAGATTTTTTGGATTGTACAAAAAGTGATTCAAAATGTGAATTGTTTCAAGCCTCTTGTTGAATAACCACTTTTTAAGGCCTCACAGTGACCAAAATTGCCATTTTTATAGACTTTTCCTCCTACTCAGAAGCTTTTACTTTAGCCGATTTCAAGAATAAAAATGACTCTAAACGCACTTATTTTAGTTCAAAAAGTGATGATTCACATCCGAAAGTCATTTACAGTCAAAAGATTAAATATTCAAATAACCATTACTGGCTATTCAGAGAAAGTTCCTCAGATCATCGTTTTTCAACAGAAAATTGATTTTTTGGAATTGTACAAAAAATGATTCAAAATGTCAATTGTGTCGCTCCTCACGTTGAATTATCACTTATTAAGACCTCCCCGGGACCAAAATTGCTATTTTTATAGACTTTTCCTTCTAGTCAGAAGCTTGCATTTTGCCCAGTTTAAACGCAGAAAATGACTCTAGACACACTAATTTTAGTTCCAAAAGTGATGATTCACATCAAAAAGTCATTTACAGTCAAAAGATTAAACATTCAAAAAATCACCATTACTGTCCATTCGGAGAAAGTACATCAGGTCCCGGGTCATCTTTTTTCATCAGAAAATGGATCTTTTGGACTGTACAAAAAATGATTCAAAATGTCAATTGTATCACGCTTCATGTTGATTATTCACTTTTTAAGGTCTCTCAGTGAACAAAATTGCAATTTTTATAGACTTTTCCTCTGACTCAGAAGCTTGTAGTTTGCCCGATTTCAAGCATGAAATTGTCTATAAACACAATTATTTTAGTTCCAAAAGTGATGATTCAGATCAGACAGTCATTTAGAGTCAAAAGATTAAACATTCAAAAACACTCCATTACTGTCATTTCGGAGAAAGTTACTCAGGTCTGGCGTCATCGTTTTTCATCAGAAAAAAGATTTTTGGGACCGTACAAAAAATTATTCAAAACGTCAAGTTTATCGCGCCTCATGTTGATTACCCACTTATTAAGGCCTCCCAGTGACCAAGATTGCCATTTTTATAGACTTTTCCTCCCACTCAGAAGCTTGTATTTTGCCCGAATTCAAGCATGAAAATGTCTCTAAACACGCTTATTTTATTTCCAAAAGTGATGATTCACTTCCGACAGTCACTTACAGTCAAAAGATTAAACATTCAAAAAATCACCATTACTAACTATTCGGAAAAAGTTCCTCAGGTCCGGGGTCATCTTTTTTTTTCAGAAAATAGATTTTTTGGATTGTACAAAAAGTGATTCAAAATGTGAATTGTTTCAAGCCTCTTGTTGAATAACCACTTTTTAAGGCCTCACAGTGACCAAAATTGCCATTTTTATAGACTTTTCCTCCTACTCAGAAGCTTTTACTTTAGCCGATTTCGAGAATAAAAATGACTCTAAACGCACTTATTTTAGTTCAAAAAGTGATGATTCACATCCGAAAGTCATTTACAGTCAAAAGATTAAATATTCAAATAACCATTACTGGCTATTCAGAGAAAGTTCCTCAGATCATCGTTTTTCAACAGAAAATTGTTTTTTGGGATTGTACAAAAAATGATTCAAAATGTCAATTGTGTCGCTCCTCACGTTGAATTATCACTTATTAAGACCTCCCAGGGACCAAAATTGCAATTTTTATAGACTTTTCCTTCTAGTCAGAAGCTTGCATTTTCCCCAATTTAGAGCTAGAAAATGACTCTAGACACACTAATTTTAGTTCCAAAAGTGATGATTCACATCAAACAGTCATTTACAGTCAAAAGATTAAACATTCAAAAAATCACCAATACTGTCCATTCGGAGAAAGTACATCAGGGACCCGGGTCATCTTTTTTCATCAGAAAATTGATTTTTTGGACTGTGCAAAAATTGATTCAAAATGACAGTTGTATCGCTCCTCATGTTGAATAACCACTTATTAAGACCTCCCAGGGACCAAAATTGCCATTTTTATAGACTTTTCCTTCTAGTCAGAAGCTTGCATTTTCCCCAATTTAGAGCTAGAAAATGAACCTAAACAAACTCATTTTAGCTCCAAAAGTGATGATTCACATCCGACAGTCATTTACAGTCAAAAGATTAAACATTCAAAAAATCACCATTACTGTCCATTCGGAGAAAGTACATCAGGTCCCGGGTCATCTTTTTCATCAGAAAATGGATCTTTTGGACTGTACAAAAAATGATTCAAAATGTCAATTGTATCACGCTTCATGTTGATTATTCACTTTTAAGGTCTCACAGTGAACAAAATTGCCAATTTTATAGACTTTTCCTCTGACTCAGAAGCTTGTAGTTTGCCCGATTTCAAGCATGAAATTGTCTATAAACACAATTATTTTAGTTCCAAAAGTGATGATTCAGATCAGACAGTCATTTAGAGTCAAAAGATTAAACATTCAAAAACACTCCATTACTGTCATTTCGGAGAAAGTTACTCAGGTCCGGCGTCATCGTTTTTCATCAGAAAAAGATTTTTGGGACCGTACAAAAAATTATTAAAAACGTCAAGTTTGTCGCGCCTCATGTTGATTACCCACTTATTAAGGCCTCCCAGTGTCCAAGATTGCCATTTTTATAGACTTTTCCTCCTACTCAGAAGCTTTTACTTTAGCCGATTTCGAGAATAAAAATGACTCTAAATGCACTTATTTTAGTTCAAAAAGTGATGATTCACATCCGAAAGTCATTTACAGTCAAAAGATTAAATATTCAAATAACCATTACTGGCTATTCAGAGAAAGTTCCTCAGATCATCGTTTTTCAACAGAAAATTGATTTTTGGGATTGTACAAAAAATGATTCAAAATGTCAATTGTGTCGCTCCTCACGTTGAATTATCACTTATTAAGACCTCCCAGGGACCAAAATTGCAATTTTTATAGACTTTTCCTTCTAGTCAGAAGCTTGCATTTTCCCCAATTTAGAGCTAGAAAATGACTCTAGACACACTAATTTTAGTTCCAAAAGTGATGATTCACATCAAACAGTCATTTACAGTCAAAAGATTAAACATTCAAAAATCACCATTACTGTCCATTCGGAGAAAGTACATCAGGTCCCAGGTCATCTTTTTCATCAGAAAATGGATCTTTTGGACTGTACAAAAAATGATTCAAAATGTCAATTGTATCACGCTTCATGTTGATTATTCACTTTTTAAGGTCTCTCAGTGAACAAAATGGCCATTTTTATAGACTTTTCCTCTGACTCAGAAGCTTGTAGTTTGCCCGATTTCAAGCATGAAATTGTCTATAAACACAATTATTTTAGTTCCAAAAGTGATGATTCAGATCAGACAGTCATTTAGAGTCAAAAGATTAAACATTCAAAAACACTCCATTACTGTCATTTCGGAGAAAGTTACTCAGGTCCGGCGTCATCGTTTTAAATCAGAAAAAAGATTTTTGGGACCGTACAAAAAATTATTTAAAACGTCAAGTTTATCGCGCCTCATGTTGATTACCCACTTATTAAGGCCTCCCAGTGACCAAGATTGCCATTTTTATAGACTTTTCCTCCCACTCAGAAGCTTGTATTTTGCCCGAATTGAAGCATGAAAATGTCTCTAAACACGCTTATTTTATTTCCAAAAGTGATGATTCACTTCCGACAGTCACTTACAGTCAAAAGATTAAACATTCAAAAAATCACCATTACTAACTATTCGGAGAAAGGTCCGGGGTCATCTTTCTTTTCCAGAAAATAGATTTTTGGATTGTACAAAAAGTGATTCAAAATGTGAATTGTTTCAAACCTCTTGTTGAATAACCACTTTTTAAGGCCTCACAGTGACCAAAATTGCCATTTTTATAGACTTTTCCTCTTACTCAGAAGCTTTTACTTTAGCCGATTTCGAGAATAAAAATGACTCTAAACGCACTTATTGTAGTTCAAAAAGTGATGATTCACATCCGAATGTCATTTACAGTCAAAAGATTAAATATTCAAATAACCATTACTGGCTATTCAGAGAAAGTTCCTCAGATCATCGTTTTTCAACAGAAAATTGATTTTTTGGATTGTAGAAAAAATTATTCAAAATGTCAATTGTGTCGCTCCTCACGTTGAATTATCACTTATTAAGACCTCCCAGGGACCAAAATTGCAATTTTTATAGACTTTTCCTTCTAGTCAGAAGCTTGCATTTTGCCCAGTTTAGAGCTAGAAAATGACTCTAGACACACTAATTTTAGTTCCAAAAGTGATGATTCAAAAGTCATTTACAGTCAAAAGATTAAACATTCAAAAAGTCACCATTACTGTCCATTCGGAGAAAGTACATCAGGTCCCGGGTCATCTTTTTTCATCAGAAAATGGATCTTTTGGACTGTACAAAAAATGATTCAAAATGTCAATTGTATCACGCTTCATGTTGATTATTCACTTTTTAAGGTCTCACAGTGAACAAAATTGCCAATTTTATAGACTTTTCCTCTGACTCAGAAGCTTGTAGTTTGCCCGATTTCAAGCATGAAATTGTCTATAAACACAATTATTTTAGTTCCAAAAGTGATGATTCAGATCAGACAGTCATTTAGAGTCAAAAGATTAAACATTCAAAAACACTCCATTACTGTCATTTCGGAGAAAGTTACTCAGGTCCGGCGTCATCGTTTTTCATCAGAAAAAAGATTTTTGGGACCGTACAAAAAATTATTCAAAACGTCAAGTTTATCGCGCCTCATGTTGATTACCCACTTATTAAGGCCTCCCAGTGACCAAGATTGCCATTTTTATAGACTTTTCTCCCACTCAGAAGCTTGTATTTTGCCCGAATTCAAGCATGAAAATGTCTCTAAACACGCTTATTTTATTTCCAAAAGTGATGATTCACATCCGACAGTCATTTACCGTCAAAAGATTTAGGGGCCGATTCCGATTTCGGCCTGAAGGGAACCGAACGATGGTTGGAGCCCTTCCGACCGAATCGGAACGTGCCGGCCGGATTCCTTTCCGACCGAGCCATTCCGATGGGCTCGGTCGGAAAGGAATCCGACTCGGATTTCCGGATGGCTTACGACGGGCTCGGAGAGCCCGTCCGCAGTCCGGGAATCCTTCAGTACTCCCCGGCCGCCTCTTCACGACCGAGGGAGTACGATGGCAGTATTCACTGCCTTTTCGTGCCGGTCTTTCCGGCACGAAAAGGCAGTCGGTAACTGTCTTTGGGGGCCCCCAGTAGGGCCCCCATGGGTGCGAGCCCACCGAATGGCGGCCTGGGTGCATCATAGGTGCCCCTCTGTTGATCCCTGCACCCGGTGGCAGGCACCTTGGGGTGCCGGCCACAGGGTGCAGGGATGAACTGCACTCCTGCTTTTCACAATGCAAGCATGCATTCCACTCGGAATGCATGCTCCCATTGTGAAGTATACGAGTGCGACCGAACAGGGTTCGGTCGCATCGTATTTGCAGGGCCGTAACCGACGACAGCAGTCGGTCGGTTACGGCTCCTGGACGATGTCGGACGGACCTGAGTCCGTCCGACATCGGAATCGGCCCCTTAATATACAAAAAACCATTACTGGCGATTCAGAGAAAGTTCCTCAGGTCATTGTTTTTCAACAGAAAATTGATTTTTTTGGACTGTACAAAAAATGATTCAAAATGTGAATTGTTTCAAGGCTCTTGTTGAATAACCACTTTTTAAGGCCTCACAGTGACCAAAATTGCCATTTTTATACACTTTTACTCCTACTCAGAAGCTTGTATTTTGCCTATTTTCGAGCATGAAAATGACTCTAAACACACTTATTTTAGTTCAAAAAGTGATGATTCACATCCGACAGTCATTTACAGTCAATAGATTAAACATTCAAAAAACCATTAATGGCCATTCAGAGAAAGTTCCTCAAGTCATCGTTTTTCGACAGAAAATTGATTTTTTGGACTGTAGGAACAATGATTCCAAATGTCAATTGTATCACACTTCATGTTGAATAATCACTTATTAAGACCTCCCAGGGACCAAAATTGCCATTTTTATAGACTTTTCCTTCTAGTCAGAAGCTTGTATTTTACCCAATTTAGATCTAGATAATGACTCTAGACACACTAATGTTAGTTTCAAAAGTGATGATTTATATCAAACAGTCATTTACAGTCAAAAGATTAAACATTAAAAAAAATCACCATTACTGACCATTCAGAGAAAGTACATCAGATCCGGGGTGGTCTTTTTTCATCAGAAAATAGATTTTTTAGACTGTACAAAAAATGATAGAAAATGTCAATTGTTTCAAGCCTGTTGTTGAATAACCACTTTTTAAGGCCTCACAGTGACAAAAATTGCCATTTTTATAGACTTTTTCTCCTATTCAGAAGCTTGTATTTTGTCCAATTTCGAGCATGAAAATGACTCTAAACACACTCATTTTAGTTCTAAAAGTGATGATTCACATCCGACAGTCAGTTACAGTCAAAAGATTAAACATTCAAAAAAATCACCATGACTGTCCATTTGTAGAAAGTACATCAGGTCCCGGGTCATCTTTTTTCATCAGAAAGTGGATTTTTTGGACTGTAGAAAAAATGATTCAAAATGTCAATTGTATCACACTTCATGTTGAAAAACCACTTTTTAAGGCCTTAAGGTGACCAAAATTGCCATTATTATAGACTTTTCCTCCTACTCAGAAGCTTTTATTTTACCCGATTTCGAGAACGAAAACGACTCTAAATGCACTTATTTTAGTTTCCAAAAGTGATGATTCACTTCCGAGAGTCACTTACAGTCAAAAGATTAAACATTAAAGAAATCACCATTACTGACCATTCGGCGAAAGTTCCTCAGGTCCAGGGTCATCATATTTCTTCAGAAAATAGATTGTTTTGGACTGTACAAAAAAATGATTCAAAATGTGAATTGTATCACGCCTCATGTCGAATAACCACTGTATAAGGCCTCACAGTGACAAAAATTGCCATTTTTATAGGCTTTTCCTCCTACTCATAAGCTTGTTTTTTGCCCACTTTCGAGCATGTAAATGACTCTAAACACACTTATTTTAGTTCCAAAAGTGATGATTCACATCTGACAGTCATTTACAGTCAAAAGATTAAAAATTCAAAAATCACCATTACTGTCCATTCGGAGAAAGTACATCAGGTCCCGGTACATCTTTTTCATCAGGAAATGGATTTTATGGACTGTACAAAAAATGATTTAAAGTGTCAATTGTATCATGCCTCATGTTGATTAACCACTTATTAAGGCCTCCCACTGACCAAAATTGCCATTTTTATAGACTTTTCCTTCTAGTCAGAAGCTTGTATTTTGCTCGATTTAGAGAATTAAAATGACTCAAAACACACTAATTTTAGTTCCAAAAGTGATGATTTACACCCGACAGTCATTTACAGTCAAAAGATTAACAATTCAAAAAAAATCAGCATTACTGACCATTCGGATAAAGTGCATCAGGTCCAGGGTCATCGTTTTTCATCAGAAAATAGATTTTTTGTATTCTTTTATTTTAACATATTTAAATAGTTTTGTTAATTAAAAAATATATTTAACTTTAAAAAATTACATTTAAATGAATTTTGTACATATATTTTAGTAATTTATAATAAATAATAAATGTACATCCTTTAATTTTGCTGTTTTTTAACAATCTTAAAATACATATTTGTAATTAAATATGTTTAAATTCATGAAACATTTATCAAACTTATGGTAATAGTGCTCTAGCATTGTTTTGTTCTACATTTAAAATACATGTGTAAAACTAATTTATATTCAAATATATGTACTCATTTTTTAACAGTTTAATAAACATTTGAACATTTCCTATACTATACCATAGAGTGATCTCCACCTACACATGAAAAGTTATTTGTAGTAACTTTACATTTGTAAATTA
The DNA here is from genome assembly GCA_963921515.1 of Calotriton arnoldi. Taxonomy (NCBI): domain Eukaryota; kingdom Metazoa; phylum Chordata; class Amphibia; order Caudata; family Salamandridae; genus Calotriton; species Calotriton arnoldi. The sequence goes on along the minus strand of CAWUFW010018137.1, from coordinate 185,064 downwards.
GTAAATTAGGCCCCTCCCCTGAATTAAGGTGTAGATACATGAAAAATTACACTTTGTAGTAACTTTACACTCACAAATGATGAATACCCAAAAGTAGTAAAGTTGCTACAAAGTGTAGGAGGAAATAATACATGTAGATTTACTCACATGTTAATTTGCCTTTGTGAATAGGCCTCTCAGTGCCTTTTCATAAGCAATGTGTCAGTAAAATCCATAAGAGTTCAATTGACCCACTACTATATGGGCTGTATGCAACCAATCTATCCACATTGGTATGAAATATCAAAAACACCTGCATGGGTGACCATAGAAATATGTGTTAAAGCTAGGATGAGAAGTGTCAGTTAAGATGAGCGAACACCAATGCTTCTCTATGTTTTCCACACCCTTCTGATCCATATAGTGCAAAGGGACTTTGTTATCTTCCAAAGGATCCTCTTGAAATCTTTATCTCAGGGCAAACCCCCAAGCCTGCAATTTCAGCAAAACTCTTGAAGGCTCCCACACACAGAAGACTTAGGGCCCGATTACAAGTTTGGCTGTCACTGGACGGCCAAACCCATGATGGGAGTGCGGTGGCAACGATGACCACTGCACCAGTGGTCCGACTGCCATATTACAACTACGGTGGTCGAACCGTGATGGAACCGTCGCGACCTCCAGGGATCTGCAATACCTGAAGGTGGAGAAGCGGTGTGAGGCTGCAAAATCCTTGGTAGTGCAGCTGCATTTTGGCCAAGCATATTATGAATTTCCTCACTGTGACCCTATCCATGGTGGTGAGCCCACCATGGAAAGAGTAGTGGTGATGAAACTCTGGGGGTCATTACAGGTCCCCTTTGTACCTCTGTGCAGGGGGGTGAATGCAGAGGGGCACATGTTGTGCCCCCTGTATATGTGCACCTCCAGTTCCTGCATGGAATGAAATGGACAGCAAGCTTTGGTACTCCCATTGCGGTGTCTTTTTGAAAGGCACCGCCGTGGGAACACCAAAAGACTGCCCGCCAGACCACGAGGAAACTCGTAATCTGGCGGGCGACTGGTGGCCCTGTTTGGCAGTGTGGGAGTGGGACACTGGTGTGGTGGCCGCTCCCACACCACCAAACACATAATCGGGCCCTTAGGCATTCAAGATTTTATTGTATGAAAGAACAACTACATAGCCTGAATGAATAGTCGCAAAGAGAATCCTGGAGTATATACACATACTTCTTTTGTATCAGGCTTTGGTTGGTAGATCATTTTGGCATTTTCTAGGGTTCCCTAGACTTTCAAGACCACAGAACCTGAACAATAGCCAGGTAACAATATTGTTTTTTACTTAAGGTGGGGATGTATTTTTTTATTTAAACTTCAGAAAGGTAAATTTGATTTAAAATATTAATACTAATTTAAGATTTATTTCAAAATTAAGTCAATAGAGTTGTAATATTTTTTTCTTTACTTCTGCATTGAAAATAAATATATAAACTTAATTTACAACCAAATTTAAAATAAAAATATTTTTTTCCAAGTTTAATAAACTTTGAAAATTTTACCTAAATTTAGCCATATGGAGATCTCTGTAAAGTATTAGGAAATGTATCCTTTACTTTACTGGATGGAGATCTCCACCTCCACTGCAGAGATCTATCTAAGGTAAAGTACAGGCATCTTTTCGCTTCCCTTTTCCATACGGAGTTCTTTTCACATCCTTATTGAAAAGTAGAGGAAAAGGTAAATACATTTCTAAAGACTTGAAAAAAATGGGTTGGGATATTTTTATGTTAAACGTTATTGTAAATTAATTTTATCAATTGTATATATTTATTTTACATTTAAATTCAAATATATTAAATTTAGTTCAAATTATTTTATTGAAGTTTAAATTAAAAAAATAATTCTGTCCTAAAATAAAACAAATACATTTTATTATGCATAGATATGTATTAAAAGTGGGACGTGGAATAATTAAAAAGTAATTTGATTATATTTTAGTAAATCTAATCTTACATTCATTTTTTATGCCAAAACATTTTGAGATATTTTTTTAATAAATATATTTTATTTGTATCAATTTTTTACATTAAGTTCTATTTATTTATATCTTTTACTATTTTAAATGATTTAAATTAAGTTAACATTTTTTCAAATGCGGTTTTATTTTACGCCCCTACCTGCATGGATTTCTATGGGAGCGTGGTTGGTCATGTGTGGTGCTGGATTAACTTCACCTTTGAGCTCAGACAAAAAAAAGGATAGGAGGAGGTGAAAATTCAGCACGTAGGTTTGTGAATATCATTGTCTAGAATGTTGATAGTACTATTGTAATACTTTAGTATTATTGCAGTACTTCAAAACATATTACAAAATGAAGTTTGTGATTAGGCCCAATTATGTGCAAAACCAAAAACGGGATTTAAATGATTGAACAGAAGCAACGAGATCAGTTTTACAAGTACTGCATTGCAAACCTTGTGACTACTAGCTTCAAACAGCATTTTGGATAACGTTATTTGTTATTTGAAGAGAGGAATTTTCACAAGTTATTAAGATTGTAATTGTATGATACATTTAAAATCCGTAAAATCAGGCACCTTTTTTTTATTATCTCTGCATGAAGAAATCTCAAATTATTTTTTGTTTTTGTTTCATAATCTTTAAATGAGGCATGCTAAAATGTAATATTGGTACTGGGTAAGTACTGGGTTCTTTTCAGAATAGTATGTGTAATTTTGTAGGTGACAATTTAAATGATGGCTCACACTTGTTATTGGTTAAGTGTCAAAGAGGTGCTTTTTGTAACAGATACAAGGTTCTTTTGACAGACTATTAGGGTGTATGAGTGATACCTCCACATGCCTGTGAAGACTGCCTCTCTCATTATAGCTTGAAGCTCATTTTAAGCCCAGAATGTTACCTCTATTAACTAGGATTTATTGTTCTGTCTTCAAACATCTGTTCGCCTTTTGCCAGTAAAAAAGATGTGAGGAAAAAATTATACTCTCTGCATCTGCATTTATGGCTTCTGCTATAGTATTTTTTTGCAGAGGTTATAAACAAAATTATTTAACCAGAACCAGAGCACAAGGGGTTAAATCTTTGAAATGAGGTAGAATCCCAATAGATAGGCCCTGTGAGTATGCAGCAACTGTTGTCCTTGGAAAGTAATTCTAAAATACAATATGTGATACATTTTGCATGGTTTTCTCAAACCATTTTAGCCATGCTGTGGTAATGTAATAGACACTCCCCTTTGCACTATTACACTTAGGGCCTTATTACGATGTCGTGCGGATGTGTATCGGTATGGAAATCGTCCGACCATGGGTCAGCGGATCCCCATACCTTATTACGATGCGAATGCACATTGTGTGGTCGCATACTCCCATTTCACAATGGGAGCTTGTGCTGCGGCTGTAAACCGGATGTAGCACAAGCTCCCATAGAGAAATGGGAGAATCTGTTTATCCCTGCACCTCATGGCAAGCACCCGGTGCAGGGATTAACAGGAGGGTACCATAGGTGCCCCCTCTGCAACCCACCAGAGGCCGCAGGATGAAGGGTGCCATGCTAGGGTGTCACTTTCCGACAGGCTTTCCATGTCAGAAAGCCCGACATGGAAACCCTGTCAGAAACCGACAATGTAATCCCTACGGCGGAAACGCCATCCATAGGGATTACACGCTGGTCTCCGACGGGCTCCCGGAATGACAGTCCATTTCAGTTTTGACTGCCTGCATTGTTGAAACTGAAACCTCAACGAGGCTGGGAAAGCCTCTGACCTGCGGTTGGAGGCTTTCCGGCCCACATTGTAATCAGGCCCTAATTGTGGCAATGTACAAAATTAGCACACTTGACATGACATGTTTTATTGGGCCACGTTTATTTTCACTGGCATGGTGTACATTATATTTATATATTCCGTATTGAGATATAACCACTGCCATACATTTTACGAATGGGACACGTTACAACGCAAACATTTACAACGCATGCCTTTACAACGCGGTTTTTACATCGCAACATCCATTACAATGCATGATTTTAGAGGTCATGTCATCACAACGCATTTTTAGAAACTACATTTACAACGCATTCCATTACAACGCATACCATCACAACGCATACCATTACAACGCATAATACTTTTAGGGCAACAGTAGGGTAAGTGTTTGATAGTGTAGGGGTAAAAATTACTATTCCCACTCCAGTGAGTGCAACAGTAGGGTAAGTGTTGGATAGTGTAGGGGTAAAAATTGCTATTCCCACTCCAGTGAGTGCAACAGTAGGGTAAGTGTTGGATAGTGTAGGGGTAAAAATTACTATTCCCCTTTACTTACCTTATAATGGGTTGTAATGGCATGCGTTGTATTGACATGCGTTGTATGGCTGCATTGTAATGGCATGCGATGTAAAGGCAGTTGCATTGTAATGACTGCGTTGTAAATGTAGTGCGTTGTAATGACTGCGTTGTAATGGTTGTTTTCCACATTTTACACCATACAGAGGCGACTCACAAAAAATGGTGTACTTTACACATGCATAGTGCTAAAGTTTTATTAGCACACATTAAATAATACGAATTTCACCGATTATTTTCTTTCCAGCGTTCAGTAATGTTCATGCTTTACTTTCCTTCATCCATGTAAGGTTTATTGCTGATAATGTTCTCTCTAATCGAGCCCACCCACTTTTTTCCCAGATCCTTAGATTCGTGAGGCCCACTCTGCAGTATTAAAAGTGAGACGTGTGTATTTCCTACTTTTCAGAACGATGGGTCTGAGATGGTAAGCCTGGCCTCCAAAGGCCGCCTTTACTCTCTGGTGTAGTTCGGTTTATTAGTCAAGGCGTAGTTCATGGGAGGTGATGCAACAATCGAGATTAGGTACAGTTTACCACAGTTATCACAATCACTGAAAAAAAGATGGATTATCAAGCCGGGGTTTTTAGTTGGAACAAGGACTACCATTAAAACACATTACAATTATATATGGAGTACAAAGTATAACAAATAATAAGAAATCATACAATACATAAATTATAAAGCATCCAGCACAACTCTTAAATTACACTTGACTTGAAATGTACTGTCCATTATCATTATATTGTGTAGGATTACTGTGTTTTTCTGCTCACACAAATATTAGAATCATGATCCGCTCATAGCAAGCCATGGACTAGTGTTATCCTATGGCACTTCCAATTATCCCACCAAAATGAATGACTTTCGCTGTGATGTTTGTGTTTATTAGCCAATTGCGAACCACTGTTGTATGAGTTGGCATGGCCACTATATTTAGGCAGTGATTCAATGTGCTAAGCGCCACATTGTGGGTAGTGGCAGCAGGAACCTTGAGGATGCCCTTTTCCTGTGTCTGGGGCCTTTTTCTGCATCAGGTGGAACGCACAAGAATGGCTCTCACAACTGCTGATTACTTCAAAGAATGGTAGTGCACCACAGTGCACAGGAAAGCTTCCTAAAACTCTACTTCTGATGTCATCTCCAGAATTCCAAAGATAAAAGGCATACACTTCACAATTGTGCAACTGCCGCCCTGAACCTCCTTGCTATTGGTTGCTGTGCCACATTGCATCGGATGTGAATGAACCTGTGAGGGTACCAGCCATCGAGCACTGGTACATCTTACAGTCTCCCTGTGCACCAGTCACTCTCAGCATTGACTTCTTATTGGTCTACCCGTCTGGTAACCCTCTTAAGGTGGCTACTCATCGCAGACACGGATCTCAAATCACTTAAGACTAAACTGAAAATGGGCTACACCTGCCTTTGACTCTCCACCTTTATCCTATGTGCCTCATATCCGGAAATAGTGTGAAGAGCAGGGGCGTGGCTCACCAAATCACATATATCAGCGCTGACCCCTATGGCCTTCATTATGCTGTTCAGGAATACTAACTGGATTGCCACCATCCAAAACAAAACAGGTTTTCAGAACTGGTTTATCCTTGATAAAGGCTTAATTATAAACAAATTTACTGTACGTGCTCACTTTTATAGTTTTACAGCACTATTTTATGAGAAAGAACTGATCTTTATCCTAGTTTAAGGTTAGGGTTTTCTAAGAACTCCAAATTTGGATATCTCACATTCCAGAGGAGCGAAAGATGCCAGGTTAATGGTTAAGAGTCCAGGGGGGACAGATTTTGCAAATGAAGTGGGGCAGGTTTGGCTCTGACCTCCAAATGCAAACGTGGATGAGTCAAGACATGCACACAAATGACAACACGTTCTGTTGCTCAAACTCAGGAACAGTGTAATTCGCATGCAGACTGGTTGCTAAACGTCTGCGAAGTCAAGCATTATCAGCATACCTCCAACTTAACCAATAAGGTTGTTGGAGAATCGTGTGTTAGAAAAGACAGATGGGTATCTCACAGCTCCAGTGCCCAAGAAACATCCCAGCTGGGTCCAGATAGGACTGGTAATGATTACCTTATTTAAGTACTTACTGGGTCTCGAACTTTAGTCAGTGTATCCTAAAAGTAGAATGTCTAAGCCAGTCATGTTGGAGTGCATTCATTTGCTTCTGAGAAAGTGCCCAAGTTGCTGGGTAGAACAGGTTCATTCTCCCTGCAGGCATTGTAGGGCCTAGTGGTCATATGCCATCACATAATCTCTAGGAGGCCTGCTCTAACGAGAAATCACAGCACTAAGTCCCAGTATCACACTGCATAATTATCATTTCTTGCCACACAATTTAGTCAACTCTACCGCATAATTTGATACTCCCCTGTAGCATTGTTCCAGTTGCCCTACCATATCGTCAGCCCAGAGGCTGGTACAGCATTATATTTTCACAAGTGACTTCCCGAGTGTCTTTCTGAGGACATCAATTGGTTCGTAGATACAGTGGATGAATTTCATGTGCCTCCTACTGACCATCAATCAATTATTGTTACAAAGTACTTTGCAAGTGTAGTAACAAATGTTACGTGAGGTCTGGCAAACATACAATAAAATCAACTTCAAATGAACATCCTTACTGAGCAGTCTTCATATTGAATTTGATTATCTGTGCAAATTTGTAATATGTTTCCACAGAAGAAAAGAAAATATGAAAAATTAATTTAAACAATGTACATTTTCACGGGGCCATCTCTATACATTTGTACAAGTAAAAAGTGCATCCCAGGTTATCCTTTTAGGACGGTTTTTCAAAAATTACACATTGCTTTGTTCTTGTTCAACTAAAAAGAACTTTGAAAGATGCTGAAGATTCTTCTCTATAGCTATCTTTTTTCCTTGATCTCAATAAACCAGGCCTCCAGCAAACACTGCTTTGTTCTTGTGCAGCAAATAAAAATTTGGAAAGGTGCTGAAGATTCTTCTCTCCAGCTACTTTTTCTTGTGTTTGTAAAACACGCCGGCAGTACACATTCTTTTGTTTTTGTTCAACTAATAAAAAAACTTTGTAGGGGGCCAAAAATTCTTCTCTGCAGCGACTTTAAACATGGTGTTAGTAATGTAACAGATACCTAGATTTGGGATTTCACCGGGAACTGTGACTGAACAAGTATTGATTACGAATGCATACAAATAATGTCAGTTAGAGACTTGACACTGCATGGTGTCCACTAATCCCTTGTAATCTGGGGTGTAGCTTGAGAGGGCAACTCTTATGGAGTCATTTAAATGTTCGTCAGTCAGACGTGTGCAAAACTTAGATTTTATGAAGTTCATATCGGAAAATGCTGATTCACAAAGATAGGTAGAGCCAAACAGGGAAAAAAGTTTCAATGCAGCTGTGTGGTTGTTCTTAAACTTTTCAGCATCCACAAGACTCCAGAAATTAATGTCAGATTGCCTTGATTTCAAGTCAAAGTCATTTTGAAGTGTGACAATCTCCATTTCCATGATGGCAGAGTCAAGGTGCAGAAGCACACTAATTTTCTCTGAAATGTCACTAACATCCACTTCCATGAAGGGGTTTGAAGTGAACATCACACAGGGCTCCAGTTGCTCAAAATCACTAAATCTGTCACTGAACTCTTGTTTAAGCCTCATGAGGAGGCTACTGTATTTTTCTATGTCCAGGAGCTCAGCCTCAGCTTTGTTCTCTGAAAAGATTTGGAGCACAGAGGGAAAGTGCTGTATCTTTCTTTTCTGTACATGCTGTATGAAAAAATTAAGTTTTGATTTGAATGTTTTCACAGAACTAATCATGTTGGTTACTGTCTTGTTTTTGCCTTGCAACTCGTAGTTCAATACATTTAATTTTTGCTGTCACATCTGTCAAAAAAGCTAAATCGAGCAACCATTCAGTGTTTGATAACTGTGTGGCATCTTCATTTCTAGACTCCATGAAAACTTTGACTTCTGGCAATAGGGAAAGGAATCTTCACAGTATTTTTCCCCTGCTAAGCCATCGGATCTGAGTATGCAGTAAAAGGTCACCTTACTCGGCTGATAGTTCTTCAAGGAACAATTTGAAGGTTCGGTGCTGCTTGGCCTTTGCACAAATTGAATTAATAATTTTAACAAGAGGAGTCATCACATGATCAAACCCCATTACCTTGGCACATATTGCCTGTTGATGTATAATGCAATGATAGTTCAATAACGGAGGGAAATCTGGATCTGCTTTACAATTGTCAATGAAGCCAGAATGACGCCCTATCATTGTGGGTGCACCATCAGTTGTTATCGCCACTAACTTTTTCAATGGAACATTTTGTTTCACAAAATAATTTTTCACCTCATTGTGGACGCCAGATCCTCTGGTTGTGGTTTTCAGAGGCAACAAAGTAAAAATTCCTCTTTATCATTGAAAAATATTTGCATGTCTTTAAATCCCGCTCTAACTGCTCTATCATGTTGGCCGATAATGCAAATACCCTTCTTGCCATAGTGTTTGACCCTAACTGCTCATCTGAAATGACAGACATAATTTCAGGGCTATTTTTAAAGTCTTTGAATAAGGACTGGGCCATTAGAAGCATTGCTTCCTTCACAATGGCTCCATCTGAAAATGTTGCTTTGTGCTTGATCAAGTGATGAGTAACTATGAAGGATGCTTCAGTTGCCACAATGGCTTTCTTCGTTGGCTTTGTAAAAAAAGATTGCTGTGTCTGCAATGCAGATTTCAGTTCGTTTACTTTTTGTGACCTCAGGCTGCTTCCTTTAGGGAACTTCCTCTCAAAATGCATGTGCTTTGTTGAAAAATGCCTCTCAACTTTGCCCTTTTTTCCCACTGCAACTTTTGTTCCACAGATTAAACAAACACAGTTGTCTTTAATTTGTGTAAACAAAAATTTGTTCTCCCACTCTTGATGGAAGTAGTAAGTCTCTTACTCTTTGCCCTTTTGGAGGGACCTGGCTCTTCATCCGTGATTAGTTGTTAAGGCTGTAAGCAAGAGTAAAAATGTTGATGAAGTCCGCATCCAATCCATAACAGGCAAGAATACCACATGGACACCTTTAATAATGTTGTATTGTAGACCATTTGTGAGTAGCAGCCATACTGGTAAATTAAACAACACAGTTGGAAAGTGAGATAATTAACTCACCTTAGCTATGTTTAATTATGAACACTGGAGGACTGCTTTTCACAAATGACCTGAGATTTGATTCATTATGACCAAAGGCTAGAGGACTTAAAATTGTACCACAACAAGCACCCAATTCACAAAGGTGAAGGTTTTGCAAATCATTTCTAATGGGTACTCCTGCATTTGTAGCAAACATTGGACTTTATTGAATTAGGTAGGACAAGCTTTCAAAACTACTCCAGATAATGATATTCCATGACAGCTACAGATTTTGTGACATAGCACTGTGACCTCAGGCTTATGGTGACTGGGATCAACCACATTCAAACCAGTATCTCACACCTCATCATTCACCACACTGCTATATACAGTGTGTCCCATAACATGATAACGTTTAACTTTATTATGTTATCAGATAATAAATAAAAGTAAGCGCACATTGGTGTTCATCAGACAAGCCTTGGAAAAACTTTCCACATAGGATCCCAAACCAAGGAAAACACTTTCAACCACACACCCTACATGGCACAGCTTGTGGTAAGTGGTTCAGGGCCACACATTGGGTTAGTACACTACACAGTACACACTGATAATACTACGACACAATGCCTCCCCTTTCTTCATTATCACACATGACAGCACCTTGAAATGCGTAAGTTGAGTGTGCACTGTACAAAATCTGGGAGGCCACTCATAGCCACCCCTGCGTGGCCTTGAATGGCCTCAGAGATATGGAGGCAAGGCAGCCCAAATGCCTGTGTTGCGTTACTCTGCCCCAGGGAGGCGTTCCATGAGTGGAGCATGGGTGTTACCATGCATCCACCTATAGATTTTGGCACATTCTCAGATTCACTATCAATGGTGGACCTGGGAATGTGTCAAAATGCTACGCCACCCCAGGTGAGGCGTAACAAGGAGAAATACCTTTATTGCTCCTCTTTTTTTCCCTTTTCAAATGTGTGCTGCATTCTGCAGCACACATAGAAAGAGGAAAATGCCTCAGAGGATTGTTTTTGTGCAAGAAGGTGCCCTTTCCTGTGCAAAAACAATTCTATCTGCAATGCAGGCACCCTTGCAACACGGCACAGGGTGCCTGCGTTGGCACTAGGCAGCAGTTTGTGTGCCAGTGCAGGGAAAGCATAGGAATGCGTCATATAATGTTAAATACAGCACATTCTTGCCCTTTACCTTAGTGCAGCAAGGTGGCTTGCTGCGCTATGTGAAAGTTTGCTAAATATACCCCCCAGAATAAGGTACTATAAAGCTAAATGGCATCATAAGAACTTTCACTGGACTCATGACGGTATGCATGCAGGGTCTCGCCATCCACTCTTTAGTGTTGTTGCATTTCCAGGCCCCAATATACAAGCATCAGTCTCCTCCCACACATGCACAGCCAGCATGAACTGTCCACTCTCCCCAGGACTGGACTGGACTGGACATAGCTCGTCTAAAACGTATCACCATAGCCTGGCCTACACAGAAGCTTTGCTTGACTCAATGGGATTTCCTGAGCTGTCGTCTTGCGCAGCCTTTTAAATTTTTAAACAATTTCAGTTTTGGAAAAGGAGATCTGCTGCTCAATATTGAGTAACTGACCATCTGTAGTTTTCTCCTTGAAACTGTGTTGAATGACCAGCTTTGTGAGAAATAAAAACAAAATATGCAGGTATATTAGTGGCATGGTGGGGCGGGAGCTGTTGAGGCTGGATTATTGTAACCTCAGGGTGATGGGATTGAGTCAAACTAAACCAGGCCTGAACTAAACAGAATGCTGTACTGACGGTTTTAACATTTCATATATTTACACTTTAATACACCGGTAAAAGTGATAAGCCCAGAATCAAGAATTTATGATGATGCAATGTGTCAGCCTTAATTACATTTCCGATTTTCTGTGCAAATGAGATAGTTAATATTTAAAATGGAAATGTGTCTCTGCCATCTTCAGACAACATCCATGTAACGAACAAGGCCTGCCAATTACAGCGCAGAGGGGGTGTTGCTACATGTGCTCGGATATGTGCAGTTACCCTCCTGCCCTTGGAAAAGTTTGGGATTAGACCCGTATTTCACTATGTGTGCAGCGTGTGGAGTAGTGTGTGATAATGCACAGCTCTTTTATTACACTATGTGACTATGGGGCCCACTACAAGTCAGACAGAGGTAATCTTGGGGAGAGAGACTGCCGCCCTATTACAGTTTTTACCAAGTGCAAGAAGGCATAGGTAAAATACAAATCTGTTGCTTGCTCATTTTTCTCCTCTTCAAAGCAGAAGGAAAACATGCACGCAAAGGGGTCCAGAAGAGGGGGTACATACAGAAGTGGATCTGGTAATGCTAAGACCTGCATCATGTCCCCAATTCTAGGCCTGGTAACTAGTAATGCCGGGTAGGTGGTTGGGAGATACCGGCTGGAAACTTTACTGTTACGAGGTAAACTCATCACCACTATATTTATATTCCTTGTATGAACTGAACTTCTATCAATAATCAGCTGGAGATTTTTTTTCATGGCGGTAGGTGGGTAGGTAGTAAACAAAGGTAGAATAATTCTTTATCTATTTTCATTAACGATCCACCTGAGTAACTGTGGGTGAATTAGAAGTAAATGACAGACACTTTTAGGATTCGATTTTACCTAAATCCATTCGGCTTTGCTGCGTTTTAGCAGATGTTTATTCATAAAGGAAACGTTCTCAAGGTGGAACATTGACAGCTGTATTTGAACACATTGCAGATGCTGTGGCTGTAATTGGCGTTGCTGCAATATATCCCAGAAGCAGTCTGCACGACTAAACAAGCGTGCTCTGGCTCTGTTCAAGTTCCCTTCATCCAAAATAAATGGAAGGTGGGCGAGGGTTCTTGACCTGCAGTCGCATCCTTAGCATATCGGTATCCCCTTGAGCCCAGCACATTCATTCAGTAACAGTTACAAAACATGGCCACACCAAGGCATCCACAGGGAAGCCACTGAAGCAAACCACGAAAAGGTGACCTACATTTTTTGTCCTCATCCTGATACGGAGTGGCTCTTATGTACAGGAATAATTTTTAAGCACCTTCTTTCGCCCTGGCCACCCCTTAGGCATGACCACAGACGTGGGTTTTGGTGCTTAATTTGAACCGGTGGTTTACGGTGCTTGGCACCCGACCTTTATTGCCAACACCTGCACTTATGTTAGTCTGCTCTGCCACATGGTGGTGGTGGTGTTTGTCTCTAATTTAGAGATGAGCACAGCAACAGTTGTTTATTAATTCAATATATATTAAAAATGACCAAAACCTGCGGCCCAAGCCATTCTTATAGCTTTGGGGGCCTGGAATAGTCGGATCGTTACACTTGTAGGAGCGTGATGGCAAGTAGATGTGTTGGTACTGGCATCGCTGGCAGGGGCAATGTGTGGTGCAAGCTGCAGTGGCCTCCTAACTTTTTTTTTACAAGTTTAGCAATAAAACTAGGCAGTATCCAGAGTGTACCCATGCAGCCCCACTCTCCATCAGAGAGCCATTTCGCCAGCACTTTGGTCTAGGCCGGGGCACAAATGAGGGTGGGTGTAGTGTAGAGTTAGCCACTGTGCCTACCTTTGTGCAGAGTGCAGACCTTCAGACGCCTACTGGTGGGGTGATATGGGAAGCTTATGCACCCTGACTGAGTGCCAGGTCAGACTGCAGCACACTCATGCTGCTGTGAAAGGTATTGTAGCAGTTTCACACTAACAAAGTGTGTACCCATGCAGCATCCTTGGGGGGTTGCATTACTGTAATACGGACCTCCAGGAAGGTATCTGGCAAAGGTAAGCCACCATTAGTGCAATGCTTCACAAAGTATTAATACTCATTAAAGTGCAGCTCGTTCTGTTACTTGGAAACACTTAACAAACCCTTCTTTAATCCCACTTTGTGTTGGTGCGCCCCCTTCTTGTGTGTGCCCAGTACAGACTGGACTGGGGTCTCTCTAGCCTAGCGTGTCTACTAGTCCTTTGAGGTAGTCAAGGTGCTGGGGAGAGTGTAGCAATGAAGCACAACATCTCTGTGTTTCATGACAGGTAGGGCCAGGCCTCCCTCAGAAGTAGGGACCTCCCCAGGAAGGTTGGAGTCATATGGACCACATGTGATGCACCCTGGAACTCTGTGCTGGATCCCAAAAGGCACCCTCAGGATCACGTTAACTGTGGCTCACCTTCTACGTAACGCACTGTTAGTGTGTTCCCAAAAGCCCTTCATGGGCCAGGGCTTGTATCAGCAGGCCTTGCATAAGCCACCCACAAGAGTCATCTACTTAACCGGCCCCTCTATGATTCCACTTCCGTTTATGGTGCTCAAAGGTTATTGCACAGACAAGTAAATCACGTGATACATACAAATGCAGATAACCGGATAACGTAACTCATAACATAACATAATAAGGCATCATGTCCCCAATTTTAGGCCTGGTAACTCGTAATGCTGGGTAGGTGGGTGGAAGATTGTTGTAATAAAACGAAGATCCAGTTCCAGGGAAACGTAGGATGGTATTTATTAAGATAACAAGTTCAAGATAAAATGTACAGATAGCCCCACCAGGAGCAGCCTTCCTGCTGCTCAGCCCATTCTCCAACTGCCAGCCACACTCATCCAACATTCCGCAGCATCATCCACACCAACATTCCACACCACACTCACACTGGCTGAGCAGCAGGTACAACACTTCTCCCTTCCTCATAATGATCAAAAACACAAATGCAATGGTCCAAGGAAAAAGCACACATTGGTAAAAATAATATGCACAGAAAACTGAAAGGATCCATTGCAACGATCTGAAGATGGTTAAGGGCAAACCAGACAGGATGAAAAGCAAGGAAAAGACAGTACAATGGGTTAACAAGATAACCTAAAAAACGCAGAAATGCATAGTAGAAAGTGATACATAGCATAAATGACAACATAAGGCAATGCAATAGTAAAAACGGCAATGCCCACCCACGTACTCACAAAGATGAAAATAACAAACTGGACAGGGAAAATCAATCTTAATGCAGAAAGACAACCCCTACTCACATCCACTCCGTTTCCCCACACAACAAACAAACCAGCAGACTGCACCACGTACAACCAACCAACCCCTTGAGCCACAAACATGCCAGCTGGCCAGACCGAAAATAAGCGTGAGCACAAAGGGAACCAAACCTCAACGGTGCAGGAGACAACACGCCAGAGCAAAACAACTATACAACGTGAGACAAACCTCCAAGTTGAAAGGGAGGACAAGCACACAGAAAATGCTCAGCAACAAAGCCAAAGCTAAAGGTGAAGCGAAATTCACCTACCAACCACACGAAGGTGGTGGATACGACTGACTGACAAACAAGTCAACTCCAACACAACGCCCACAAGGGTGACATACCTAAGTCTACCCACAACCACGAAAATAGTGGTAGGCTAGAGAGGCTCAGCACCAAAGAGCCTTCTTACACACACACATCCCCCAACAGTAAGAGATAAACAAACTCCCACAACAATGACAAAGGGATCAACTCATACACAGTGCCCACAAAGGTGACAAACAAATGTCAACCCACAACCACAAAAATAGTGGTAGGCTAGAGGGGCTCAGAACCTAAGAGCCCTCTCGTACACACACCCCCAACAGTGAGATACAAACTCTCAACAACAACAAAGGGGATGACCCAGAGTGACTTCACACGTAAAAGTCAACTCACCAACACATACTAAAGTGGTAACTGAGAGCGACCTAATATCAAAAGTCAACTCACACACACCACCAACAGAGCGACTTGCCAAATCAACCCCAAACCCACGAAAGTCATGGGAGACTAAAGAGGCTAAACATTAAAAAACCTTCACACCCGCACACCACCCACAGAGAGGGATAAACCAACCCACCCAACCACACCATGGAGGTGAGCCATAGTGACACAACAACAAAAGTAATCTCAGACACAAAAGTAATATAGATCCACCCCTTCCCCAAAGCAGAACACCCCTCTTAAAGGTTTACATTTTTATAATGGACTCGTAAAGTCAAAGTCAGCGAGATGAGAGAGTTCCCAGGGTGAGTACACCTGCACTGGAGCAGTTATAAAATAAAACTACAGGTAAACAATGTCACTTTCAACAGGATCACAATACTCCTCGCCGTTAAAAAAAAAATGTGATTCACGCGCCCGGTTAGCTTGGTGGCAGGCGTGAATCGGTCTCCCGTTCCATGATGGATGGTGAGGAACCCGGGCAAACCTTGCGATGCTCATCCCGTTTCTGGCCAAATTACTTCACTTTGGGGTAAACCTTAACGCGACTGGAGGTTGTCCATGCGCGCTTACAAGTGGTGACTGTTGCAGTGCTCGCTGTGACATGTTGTATTCATCCCATGAATGGCGCTGTTGAAAGTCTGTAGCTGTCAGGGAAGCGCCCGTGCTCCCTTGAGCTGAAGAAAAATCTCCAACCCTCTCCTCAACCTTACCGCAATCAAGATGGCGGCATGCAAATTGACTGAGAGCTGGGTGGCTCCCGGCACGTCCGTGCTGAACAACAAGTAAGCTGCAGGACACTGCGCAAGATGAAATCAGGGCCCGCGCTGAAGACCCCGGAGCGCGCTCGAGAGCAGGTGAGTCAACGGATTTGAACAGTTTTTCTTTTTTTTAAAAACAGGCACAGTGGTAAAACGTGAAGTCAAATGCAGAGATTACCGCAGTAGCGCCAAGCACCGCACTTCACGTCACCCAGCTGTTCATCCTCACACGAGCTGCGGGGACTACACTTCTTAGCCGTTCTTCTTGACACGCAGTAAGGGGACTCTACCTCATGTTCGCAGTTGCTGAACATGAACTGTGGGACAACTCTCACTCGTCACACTGCTTAACACAGGCTCGAGGGACAAGACGCTCTTACTAACAAGAACTATGGAGACACTTCGTAGTCACACTTCCAGACACGGGCTCTGGGGACTTGTTGCTCCTCACGACACGGACACTTCTTAATGCTGCACCTCACCAGACGCTCTTCCCCAAGGCACGCAAGAGGGACTCCTCTTTCCAACAGAAATTAAAAGCAGGTGCTGCTCCACATGACGTACACAGGGGATAATAGCTCTCAGAAACACTTCGTGGTGACACTTCCATGAAGAGGCTCTGGGGCAAGACACACTTCACACAGGTTGCACCTCTGGAGAACTCCTCTTCACAGCACCTCTGGGGAACTCCTCTCGAAGGAGACACTCTCCCAAGGAAATCTGAGACGGACACCTCTTCCAAGGTTACAGCTGACAGGAAGAGCGAAAGTCCAGCAGGAACTGGCACGCCCACTTTGGGGCCGACCAGTCTAGTGGTCACTGGTGGGGCTCAGGGCTGCCAGCTTGTTTAAGTTACGCTTCTTAGGTTTCCAGTTACTTTAGGCTTCATAGTACATGTCCATACAGGTGGCGCACGCAGGTTCTTTCCAGTAAAGTCGCCAAAATGTTGTAATAAAATGAAGATCCAGTTCCAGGTAAACTTAGGATGGTATTTATTAAGATAACAAGTTCAAGATAAAAGGTACAGAGAGCCCCACCAGGAGCAGCCTTCCTGCTGCTCAGCCCATTCTCCAACTGGCAAGCAGACATAATATCGATGTTTAAATATCGATATACCAGAATATCGATGTTTAAATATCGATGTGGCATAATATCGACCTGCAAGAATATCGTCGACCAGAATATCGACATGCAGGTAAGAAATATCATTTTACTTAATATCCAAGTTAGTAATATAGGGGCCCATTACGATACCCGGCGTAAAAAAATCCGCCAGGCATGGAAGCGGCAAAAATCCGCCCGCACACACCGTCTGAACACCGACCACGCCATTACGATTACACAAACCGAAAACCGCCATCGGCGGAAAAATCACACAAGATACCGCCCGCCATCGTCCGAGTCGGAGTCAAACCGCCCGCCACGGACGGAAACACGCACGACAACACAAAACCGCCCGCCCTCACGGCCGACACACCGCACGTGAGATTACGATCGCACCGCCATGAGCGCGGGAAAACTACAAATATACCGCCCGCCAGCGCAAACAACGCCGATGAGAATCGACACGGCAGAAGCCATGGCGCCCACGTCCCTGCACAGAAACCATCCGCTGACAAAAACAATCGCACACAACATGGCCAACAAGTCCACACAGCAAGGCACGCACAAATACACAAGCACAGTACACATCCCGAAAACCCCCCTGGACAAACAAAAACTACAAAGGCCAGAACCCCAGACACAACACACCTGAAAACAACAGACCATGAGGACACACCCACATAGGTAAGTACAAAAGCAGCACTCCCACAGACCACAACCCCTTGCAACATTGCAAACTAGAGAGGAGAGGAGAGGACACAGTGACACAGCAAGGACAGCAGCACACCACAGAAACGCACACATCACAACCACCACCACCACCACCACCACCAAACACCGGCACCACAAACCCCCTGCACATTACACAACACACACCGCACCAGCACCACAAACACCATGGCACCACAAAGAATGCCCAAGTTCACGCCCATGGAGCTGACGGTCATGGTCGACGAGATCATCAAGGTGCACCCACAAATCTATGGGAACCTGGTCCAGCACACACCACTAGCCACCAGAAAGAGAATGTGGAACCGGATCGTAGACCAGGTCAATGCAGTCGGGACCTTGCCCAGGAACAGAGTCGAAATAAACAAACGGTGGAATGACGTCAAGAGCCTGGTCAAGAAGAAGGAGAGCAAGAACAGAGAGCTGGCTGCCGTCACTGGCGGAGGGAATCCCGCGCTCTTCAAGACCTTCAAAGCGTGGGAGGAGAAGGTGCGAGTCATCATACATCCCGAGATCCTCGCCGGATTAGCAGGGGGAGTGGAGGCTGGTAAGTACAAACTAATGTATACCAGCACACCGCTATGTACTCACATGCACTACCACCATGCCACAGCTCCCAGGGACAAACACCCCCATGTCCAGCACACAATACACAACACATCACACACACATGCAACAGACACCACCACACACAGCCCAAACCGAACAACTGTAAGATGCGTGGGGACATGTGTACACTCAGCCAGCCACGTAACCACCAACAGGTCCCCAAATATGCCAGAAGCGCCACAACGAGCACCCACCACACCCATGTGTCCGCCATAGCTGCACTAACCGACAAGTAACAGGTAAGTGGCAGGAACACAAAGTGCAGTGGGTGGGAGGGTGGACAGCCCAAGTACAAAACACACCAGGCCCCTAGTCCCACAGCACAGCAAGGAGGAGCATCCCCCACACCCCACAGCCACGTGTCAGCCACCGCAGTGCACAACGACAGCCGAAAGGTAGACATCACGGTCCACAGCAATCGGTGTCAGTGGGTGTCCAGCCACCACCACGACCCACAACACCCCCCCACCCCCACAGACCTGCAACATGGAGCACCCCCGCTTAGAACCATGTGGCATCCAGTACAGTGCACACACGAACAACCTGCAGGTGGGAAACTGGACAGGGCTGGATTACTGGAGGCATGAGGACCGTAACACGACCAACACATGGGACATGTCACGTAGCAGACGAACACGCAGCACCGCCCACCGTCACGAACAAGTGAACAATGTGCACACGGACATGAACCACAGACTCACACCCCACATGACCCATCACAAACACAGCAACACCCAAGGAGCCACGTCTGCATGCACAAGCCACACTGAATATAGTACCACACGGCAGCCACTGTGCAACCCATCACACACAACCGAAACACCATTGAAGTCCTGTCCATGTAGCCCCTACTGCCTGTCAACCACACACCCCACAACTACGCCTATGTAAGACAAACAACACTAGACGCAACAGAGCGGAACAACATAAATGCACACGAACACCACTGAACCCATCAAACACACAGACACACCATGCACATACAACATACCATCCATCCCATCCGTCAGCCCCAGTCTCATGAAAGGCATGTCATCCGCACAGCTGCCACACATACAGCAGTCACGCTAAGATACATGCCCATGACCAACCATGTGCCAGAAGTCAATGAAGCGCACGACACACTGTGAGCAACAACACACAACATGGGCCACACCCCCGAGCACTGCAGTGATGCACATGGCACAGGGCAGCACGCACACCAAGGAGATGGGACAACTGCAATACGTTGGCTGGCACACAACCATCACTCACTCATAACGATGCGTCCAATGCCATGTCCAGTAATCACAACAGACAGCAAATATGCAGGCCATGTCAAGCATGCACACACCTCAAACCATGCACTGTCATGCTGCCACAACACATGTCACGTTCGGCACCCATGGCTCACAGCATGTACCCCAAAAGCATATTCCATCCCAAATGCGAATCTGGGGCATGGCCCCCATGTTGCCATATGCGTTCCTAAGCGTCCCATCTGAACACCAAAAGCAAAGTACAAACCAGACCCAGGATGGGCCAGGAGCCAGCATACACCAGAGTCACAATAAGTAGGGGCACAGCAACACACCCATCGGCATGGCCAATCCGTCCCATGCCACATGTGCACAGCACACAGTCCCATTGTCAAGCACACACAACTACAAATGCTACAGCCACACACACGCCTCCGGGAAACCCATGTACGCGATTGCACGAACTGTTAATGTCAGACGACAAATACATACTTCGCCAGGTGCAACACAATAACAAATCTCATTCTCTCCACAGGTGACGAACTGCTGGATGCTGGGGATGGAGACAGCAGCCAGCACAGCCAGCCTACAAGCCCCCAACGAGGACACACGGATGTGGAGGATCTGTCCTCCTCTTCGGACACGGACCACCAAGCAGGCCCATCTGGTGTGGCAGGGCCCAGCCGCTCCCCAGGACCCCTCCTACCCACCAACCCATCATCCAGGGCTGCTGAACATTCCCAGCCCCCTGCTGCCACTGTCGTTGCGGCCACACCCACGGTCATTGCGGCCACACCCACGGTCATTGCGGCCACACCCACGGTCATTGCGGCCACTACCATTGCCGCAACCGCCACCATCGCCGCACCGACCACCACCGCCGCCACCACCACCACGTCTTCGCTGGCACCAGCCCCAGCGCAGGTGGTGGCCCGGCCGACTGGATCCACCCTGGGAGCCACAGCGAGGACCGTGGTGAGCAATGTGGCTAGTGGGCAGGCCGGTGGCAGCAGTACTGGTAGGAGGAGCAGGGTCAGGGAAACGCAAGTCTCCCCTGGGAGCCATGCCCTGCCTCAAATGGCCAGAGTCCTTGGGGCCTATGAAGAGGCCCAAGAACAATGGGTCAGGTCTGCTTCAGACACGCGGGAGGTGCTGGGGGTGCTGAGGTCCATGGACGCCCGTATGGGCCAACTCGTGGACCTCATGGGCCAGCTGGTGGTGGCGGTGAGGTCACAGCCAGGGACAGCAGCTCCCCTCCGCCACCACCTGCCGGGGCGCAGGGTCGAGCAGCAGTGTCCAGTTCCCCTGCGTCCACAGCCAGTGAGCACACCTCAACCACCAGCATGTCGCAAGCAGGCACCCCCCCTCGCAAACGTGGAAGGGGCCGTCCGAAGTGGAAACAGATCTTCCGGGAGGACTTCGCACGCTCCAGACGCAAGTGAGGCAGCCAGCCAGCCTTCCTTGACCACCCACTGCAATGACTTGGACTACGATCCCACTCCAAACAGCCATCTGGATGGCATGTGTGTGTTGGACTATGGACATAGAACCAGTGGGTACACCCTGAGCATCACGCAGCCATGACCGACAGCTCATTGTCACTGCACGCACCACTTATGTCATCACCTTACACACAATCACATGTCACAGTTTGAAATAAATGCACCTCTTACACAAACTGCTGTTTGTGCCCTGTGTTTTATTTGTACGGAATACAACGGCCACCTTGGGCGGAAAGGCACCTGATGCGTGGCATGGCAATGGAACCGGAGGGCCTGTAGGGACCTAGGGGTGGGAGACAGAACAGGAGCACATTCAATGAGTGTGTCACACACCCATCACACAGTACATGTCAACAACTACAAGCAATGTACACACATCGCACAGAGCAATAGGGCACAATGCCACAGCCACCAACAGTGGCATACTACCCTGGCCATGGAGCGTTGACACACAGCACGCAGGGAACAAACGGCCACCCTGACACAGCACACACACACCTGCACAGACACAGCCACATCAGCCGTCGTACATGGACACTCACCGTCAAGTGAAGTAGTGGGCGATGAGCTGCTGCCGCACATTACCAGCTTCCTCCTCTCCGCTGTCCTCCTCACTCGAGCTGTCCTGGTCTGCGGGCTGGGGCCCTGGTTGATCTCCGTCATCCACGATGAGGGGGATCTGCTTCCGAATGGCCAGATTGTGCAGCATGCAGCACGCCACCACTATCTGGCACACCTTCTGTGGGGAGTACGCCAGCGCACCCTCGGTGCGGTCCAGGCACCTGAACCTGGACTTGAGGAGGCCAAAGGTACGCTCGACCACACGTCTGGTCATCCCATGTGCCTCATTGTAGCGATCGTCTGCTGGGGTGCGAGGATTCCTCAATGGACTGAGCAGCCATGCCCCATTCGGGTACGCAGAGTCACCTGGGTGTGAGGGACACAGAGAACCGTTGCTATTCCAACTGGACAGGGGACAGCATCGCACAACCAGCACGCTACACCACTCCACATACTCACCGACAATACAGCCACGATCCTGTTGCAGATTGGACATCAGTCGTGGCAAGATGCTGTTGCGCATTATGTGTGCGTCATGGGCCAAGCCTGGGAACTTTGCACACACGTGGGTGATCACCATGTCCGCAAGGCACACCACTTGCACATTCAGGGAGTGCGTGTGCTTCCTGTTGCGGTACAGGTGCTCAGTGGCCTGTGGTGGAACAAGGCCAACATGTGTGCAGTCAATGGCTCCAACAACGTGTGGGATTCTGCCAAGGGCATAGAATGCACCCTTCACTGCCGCCAATTCACGAGCCCTGGGGAAGCGGATGTACATGTTTCGGAACAGCATCATGGCTGCCAGTACATCCCTCAGCACCTTGCTGAACATGGGCTGGGACATCCCTCCTCCACTGCCCACTGTGTGCTGGAATGACCCAGTGGCGAAGAAATGCATGGCGGCCATCACCTTAGCCGTGGGGGTGACAGCTGTCGGATACACCCTGCGGGGACGGAGATGGGGTTCCAACATGGCACACAGTCGATGCAGGGTTGGCCTGTCCAGCCGAAACTTCCTAATGACCTCTGTATCGTCCATGTCCGCCAGCAATTGGTATGGGCGGTCAATGTTCGGTCTCCGCCTAGGGAAAATGGCAGTGGACACATGTCAAAGCAACACAACACATAGCAATTTCGCATACACATCACTGACATGACTGAGCAAGCACATGAGCCACAGCCCAGCTGTCAAGCTGGGACGGCACGGCCACAATACACTTACACAGGTCTCCCAACAATGGCAATGGCTAGTGATACAAACCACTGCCATGTGCATGCACATGGGGATCTAGGCCCCAATGACTTGCGGGGCGTGCTGATGGGGACTGACTGCATATTCGTCAAGCGGCAACGCCACGGCAACATGAATGTCTGCTGAGCATGGAACTGCTTCCGAGGCTGGATGAGTATGGCACACGACGACGACGATGTGGGCACAGGCTGAGCGGCCAAAACAAGTGGGACCTGTGGCACGAGGGGATATGAGACAGTAGTAGGTGTCAGCACTGCACCCTATGTACAGCACTGTACGGATCACACCTCCCGAAACATTGACAGGTGTCCACATTGACAGCCCCATGCCAAGACGGCTGTGTGCTTACAGTCACACGTCACAGGTGAGAGGTTACATTGCACGTGCCAGGTGGCAGACGTACATAGTGGGAGCTGGCATGTGTGTGCATGTGTCTCCTGTTCAGGATCCACCAGATGGGCGCTGACTCTGTACTGACCATTGGACACAGCATATTCCGTGGAAGGCTTGTGTGTGTGGGATGGTGGCACTGGATGTGCCTCCGTTGGGTGGGGGGCCATGCACAGGGCGGGTACGTCGATGATTGCGCATTGTTGGTCACGGTGGGTGCACCCACTCAGATGTGTTGCCCTGTGTTCAATTCCTATGTCCGCATGATGATGGACTGTAGATGTGGGCAGACTACACATTGGTCGATGTGCTGTCTATATGCATGTGCCTTCACACCAGGCACAGCTGCCCCTGCACATGTGACCCCTGCTGGACTCGCTGCTGGGTCTGTGGAGCTGATGCACCTTCTGTGCGTGGGGCGGACAGCTCTCCTCACTTCCCTCTTTGCGCATGTCATGACTTTACCGCAGGTGACATGGATCATGGAGGGCCCACATGTACGCGTGGGTAGGCTACACATGATTGTTCACTGGTCGCCACCCCCAGTCAGTGTTTCGAATGGGAAGGTTGTCGTGCTGGTGGTATATTCGATGTGGCGGATGGGCGGGCCTAGGTGCGGGCTTACATTCCGGACATGGGGGGTAGTTGGATTGGCGACTAGTTGCAGTACACACGGGACACGTCTCTTCCTTTCCACATCTGGGTCATCCCTTGTACTCACTGACAGTGATACAGTCATCTTCGCCCCAGCCCTCATGTCCTCCCCTCGCTCCCCCAATATGCATGTGCACCTGCGAGGCTAGCGCTTGCACAGGCAGCCCCAAGCTCGCACCAGAGAGGGCAAGGAGTGTATGTGTGGGTCCAGTTGCACGAGTGGGCTGTCTCAGGGTATGATGTGTTGCGGGACGCCGTCCACCTGCGTGGTGCCCCAAATGGAGACCCGGCCTGCATGGACTATGCATCACAGTCTTCGCCTTCCGGATCCGCCACCTGCGACACCCAGTGGCTGTGGCTGCCCTTGCGGCCATGCCGCGTCCGTCTGTGACTGATGGCCCACACATTCACTCTTTGGCCTCTCTGGGGAGGGCTCGGGGGTGGTGGCGCACGCGCTTGCACTTAGTCGCAATGGCATGTGGCGTGGTTGGTATAATGGGCAATGGATGGGATGGTGCGAGCCACCTCCCGTGACGTCAGTGCTGCTCGTGCTGTGGTGCGTCCCCCTACACTTCCATTTGACTTGTGCCATGCTAGACGTTGAGGTTCTATTGCCTGCGTGATATGACCAGGAGGAGCGCGAGGAGACCTCTCACACACCATGCTCCACTGCCATCCCGTGCCCTGTATCGCCTGTGCGGATTGACTATGTTGGGGTTACACCTGGTCGACTGGGGCTGTGTGTGCCTTGTCAAGGGGCATGGCGGGCGCACAACAGGATCCAGCTTGTCCACAGAGGGTGGGCTGAGGTGCGCCTGGTACCGCTTTGTACGTGTGCCCGGCTGCTGTGCACACACGTGTTCACTCCCCCCGACAGGTGTCCTCTCACAATGCCCAGGGAAGCGGTGGTGTACTGTTCATGACCCCTCCCGACACGGCGTGCTCCAACTTGGCATGTGCGCATCTACCCGTCACACCCACCCACCTGAGCACTGCGTCCATACGACTTCACACGACACATGTGTGTCTTCCACAGTTGTGCTACTCATTTGCGTTGACATCCAATACCAGTGGACTACATGGTCATGTCACGACTGCCGTGTACTTCACATACTCTCATCCTCTCTCATTCGTACTTGTGAAATGAGTCAGCGGAGACAGTTTTGGTTTCAAACATTATATTGAGTCTTCTGTCCTCTGTGATGCAGTATAGTGGACACTACTGGCAGCGGAATACATGTTGAGGATATACTGAGCATGATTGCAAATGGGATAGGGTGTGGGGTTACATGTGATTGGCTGTTGCATGTGGGATGTGGGCTTCAGAGTTACATCTGCTTGGCCAAGGCTGTGCTAATGTACATTTACGTATAGCTGCGGAGCTGCGGACTTTGACACAGACGGTATACATGTAGCCTACCAGACCGCTTGGCATCATGGGCACAGTCCATCTCAGTTCCATGTGACAGGTTTGCTGCGGTTGTTCCTCATGCACGCGTGCATGTGAGATGACATCAGGGCATGTGCTTGCGTGCATGCAGCGGCGTGCCACTTGTTGTTGCAATGTGGTGGTTACTGGACATGTCACAGTCACTGGGGTCGTGTTGTTGTTGTATGCACTTGTCGTCCATGCAAAGGTCCTGGTATGGGATTCCCGGGGCGGGGGTGGGAGGGGTGCAGCACCCACAGACTCCAGGCGACCTATTCATGTCCACTGAGCGGTGTGTGTGTCCATGGGCGCTGGATCCATGTCGTGTCCTGGTTGTTCGTGCAGTTCCGTCCATGTGGGTGCGATACACAGACCCCATGCCACTGCCTCCCACGATGCATGCGGTGTTCCTGGATGTGATGGGGAACAGTGTGCATGTCCCGGTCATATCCGATGTCATGGCGATGTCGTTGATGGTGTGGTAACAGTTGCCGGTCGTTTGGTATGGCTGTTGTGGTGGTGACTGGCCAGTCCGTGCGGAAGCTAAGCATGGGTGCGGGGTTGGACATCATAGGTCAATCGGGGAACCTGCGTTGTGGTCCGACGAATTTACAGGTTGTCAGGTATGCGATGCCGTCCAGCAGGGCTTCCATGTCATTGGTGGTGTACATGTTTGCCAGCCAATGTAGCGGATGGTGGCTGTCAAGGTGTTGTTCGTAAGTTGTCCCTTGGAGGACCATGATGGGGCATGCTGGGTGACATTCGATGTAGCTGTTCTCGATGATCCGTCGTGTAGAGGCACAGTGGTCCCATTTCAGTGCGGGTGCGATGTTGGCCACATACGCCATGCCCCCATAGGCAGAGCAGGCCCTGTCGTGTGCGTCCAGAGGGAGGAGTAGTGGTAGCAGGTCCGCCTTTAGACATGCCGGGTTGGAGAGGCATATCTCCACGGGATGCTGGTAGGGACACCTCCGACAGTAGAAGACGGGCATGACGCAGCTGAACAATGTGATGCGGTAAGTCAGTCGGTAACTTACGTTCAGCAGGGACAGGAGATCGCATCCCAATATATGTATCAGGTTGGTTTTGTACAGCTTGAGCTGTCCGGCGTAGTTGGGTAGGTGTGTTGCGGTTGCCATTTCGCAGCGGTGCGTTGTGGTGGCGTGCTCCGGCTGTGTGTGCAGTCTGCAATGTGCACGCTCCGAGGTTGCTGTGAGCTCTGTGTAGTCGTAGGGAGACAGGACTTGTGTTCTGTTGGCTTGTTTGGAGGACACGGGCCCTCATCCCACATGCTTCTCAGACAGTTCAAGGTCAGTGATGTGTGACTCCTTCCAATTAACTTGCATGTGGCCGACATGGGGGAGTGTTTTCTTTCTTTCTTCCCCGTCCGTTGTGTGCTTCTGTGATATGCGCTATCTGCCCTGTGGTCGGTCTCCTCGGCATGCCTGTGTTGGTCTTTTCTTGGACAATGGCTGTATTCACCGGCTTCTTTCGTAGGGCTGTGGTTTCGGAGTTGGAATGGAAGGTCATTCAGTGCTGTCTGCTCTCCCTTGTGTGGGCGGCAGGCTGCCTTTCCGCTCTGCGTTGGGCCTTGTGTGTGAATGTTATTCTTGGGCCACCTGTTGTCGGTCCCCGGGCTCTTTGGTGTTCCGTTTTATATGTCTTGTTCATATGTGCAGGGTGGTATGGGTGTTTCAGTGTGGTACTGGCGTTCCTCTTCCCGAAGGGGCCCTGCTTCTCCTAGTTGGTGTTGCCGCCGCTGTGTGCTTCGCCATGTTTGTTACACTGGGGTGTGTCCTGCTGTTGCGTGACTTCACTGACATGTGTGCGTCGGTTGTGTGGCGTTGGGTGTTGTCCGTGAATTGGGCGTTGGGGACATGTCTGTGGCAGGCCTGTCACGTGTCATGTGCGTTCGGGGTGGGGCTGATGTGTGTGCTGCTTGGTTGTGTCCCTGTGTCTGTGTGCGACGCATGCATGGCGCTGCGGTTGGCCTCTGCGTTGTGCGCATGTGTGGCGGCGTCATCGCCGCTTTGGGGCCGTGACGGGGTCGTTGGTTCCTAGTCCCAGGTGGTGTGTACACATGTGTTACGCGATGTTACGATTTGGCCTGTGTGTCATATGTGGATGCAATGGTGGATGTGTAGTGTACACGCGCTGGGGGGTTGTCCGCTTTTCCGCCCTTGCACTGTGTGCGCTGTTTGCGTGCACTTGTTGTGTGTGTGCCTACCTGCGTCTCCGCGGTACGTTGCGTCCTTGGTGGTGCATCAGCAAGAGCATGGGGAGGGCCTGCAGTGCTGGATTCATGCTCGGGAGCCGCTTCTTCGTTGTCCGTGCTCGGCGTCCGTGTTACCGCCTCGGTTTGTCGTACGGTATCTCTTGGCCGTGGGAGCCGTTTGTTTGCGGCATCGTAATTTATACGCCCGGGCGGGACGTGTTTTCGTCGGACGGTGTGTGTCAGTTAGGCTGCGCCGCTACGTGTACGGGCGCACTTTGATGGCGGACGGTGTTGCTGGCTTGCCGGCGGTGTTTGGCCTACTTTTCGCATCGTAATTGGGCGGGCGTGTGGACTGCTGCGTGCCGGCGGTAACTGGTGGTTTTTGCATCCGCCAGCACGGCGGTTGTGCTTCCGCCCGCCATCGTAATGACCCCCATAGTTAGTAAAAATATCGTTGTTAATAATATCGAAATTTATTTTAGTGTTCTGTATTTTAGCATATGTGTTAAAAGTATGTGATTTAAATATTTTGTATAAGTATAGCTTATTATTGTAATGTATGTTTGAAATTTTTAGAAATAATTGATTTTATGATGATTAATTTTTTGGGTATTTTAGTTCCATAGCGGGTTGTGGGTTTATAGGGGAATAGGGTGGGAAGTAATTTAATTATAATATATTTATTAATAATGTTTCGAAGTTATTAATTTTTAAAAACATTAATATTGCGTTTTAGTTCCTTAGCGGGTTGTGGGTTTATAGGGGAATAGGGTGGGAAGTAATTTAATTATAAATAATTAATTAATAATTGTAATGAATTAATATTTTTGTATTTAATAATTTATATTGTTAATTGTGTTAATTAATTTGTTATTAATTAGTTATTAATTGGATATTAATTATTAATTGGTAAATATGTTAATTGTGTTATTTGTTTAGGAGCGGGTTGTGGGTTTATAGGGGAGTAGGGTGGGAAGTAATTTAATTATAAATAATTAATTAATAATTCTATTAATTAATATTTAGGTATTTACTATTTTATTTTGTTAATTGTGTTAAATAATTTGTTATTAATTAGTTATTAATTGGATATTAATTATTAATAATTAATTGGTAAATATATTAATTGTGTTATTTTTTAGGAGCGGGTTGTGGGTTTATAGGGGAGTAGGGTGGGAAGTAATTTAATTATAAATAATTATTTAATACTTTTTATTAATTAATATTTGTGTATTTAATATTTTATATTGTTAATTGTGTTAAATAATTAATTATTAATTAATTATTAATTGGTTATTAATAATTAATAATTAATTGGTAAATAAATAAATTGTGTAATTTTTTTAGGAGTGGGTTGTGGATTTATAGGGAGTAGTGTGGGAAATAATTGCAATTTTATATATTTTTAAATATTTTTTATATAATATTTAGTTATTGCTATTTTAAAGGCTTAATAGTGTGAATATATTTATTACTAATTGTTTTTAATTTGATTGTTCATTGTTATTAGTTAATTAATTAATTGTTAAGCAATTATGTTAATTGTGTCATGTTTTACAATATTGGTGGTGTCATTTCTAGGGGGATTTAGTGGGAGGTAAATTATTTTTTATTATTTAAGTATTTATTAATTAATGTTTATTATTTTGCTGGAGTGGGAATAGTAAATTATTCCACTCCGCTATCCAACACTTTCCCTACTGTTGCAATTGTTGGAGTGGGAATAGTAATTTTATCCCCTCCGCTATCCAACACTTTCCCTACTGTTGCACTCCGTGGAGTGGGAATAGTAAATTATTCCCCTCCGCTATCCAACACTGTCCCTACTGTTGCACTCCCTGGAGTGGGAATAGTAATTTTATCCCCTCCGCTATCCAACACTTTCCCTACTGTTGCACTTGCTAGAGTGGGAATAGTAAATTATTCCCCTCCGCTATCCAACACTTTTGTACTGTTGCACTTGCTGGAGTGGGAATAGTAATTTTATCCCCTCCGCTATCCAACACTTTCTCTACTGTTGCACTTGTTGGAGTGGGAATAGTAATTTTATCCCCTACGCTATCCAACACTTTCTCTACTGTTGCACTCCGTGGAGTGGGAATAGTAAATTATTGCCCTCCGCTATCCAACACTTTCCCTACTGTTGCACTTGCTGGAGTGGGAATAGTAAATTATTCCCCTCCGCTATCCAACACTTTCCCTACTGTTGCACTTGCTGGAGTGGGAATAGTAAATTATTCCCCTCCGCTATCCAACACTTTCCCTACTGTTGCACTCGCTGGAGTGGGAAGAGTCATTTTATCCCCTCCGCTATGCAACACTTTCCCTACTTTTGCATTCCCTGGAGTGGGAATAGTAATTTTATCCTCTACGCTAGCCAACATTTTCCCTACTGTTTGAGTTAATGTAGTGTAAAATGTTGTTTTAAAAATAAATAATTATTTTAATATTTTAATTTATTATATATATATTTTATTTTTATATTTATGTTACAGGTATATGTATATATATATATATATATATATATATATATATGTATTTATCATTTCTATTATGTTTCTAACATTTTATAATTTAATAAAATAATTATTTATCAATATTATTAAGTAAATATATATATAATAATTTTTATATATGTATGTTTAATTATTTTTTATATTACATTTATTATTTATAATTTGTAACATTTTTTAATAATTCTAACTATGTTTTTATTAATTATATTTATTATTTAATTTATTTTATATTATTTTTAAGACATTTGAAAAAAACGATATTTTGAACAACAATATTTTAAACAACGATATTTTGGTTTCAATATTTTTGTACTTACCTTTGTAGAGATAGGATGTCGATATTCTTGACATCGATATTCTGTACACGATATTTGTGTACCTCGATATTCCTGTCGTCGATATTCTGTCAGTGATCCCTCCAACTGCCAGCCACACTCATCCAACATTCTGCAGCATCATCCACACCTCATTCCACACCACACTCACACTGGCTGAGCAGCAGGTACAACAGAGATACCGGCTGGAATCTTTACTGTTACGGGGTAAACTCATCACCACTATATTTCCTTGGCTTAATTACAACAAATTACTAATGTACTCTTTTTTTTGCGTGCCCTACTGAAGTACGTCTATAAATATTAACATACCTATCGGGTTCGTTTACTGGGCATATTTGGAACATCACCGCAGTGCAAATGTTGTTTTCTTTCAAACGGACCTTGTTTTGTAACGTGCCGAGTCACACAAAGGTGTTCAAGGGCATTACCAATGAATACAAGGAGAAGTGGAAAGCGAGGAGAATGGGGCCATCACATTAAATAACAGCGTTCTCTGAAAAAACGGCAGCAGCTGCAAATAAGAACGTGTTGTGCTTTTTGCCTCGCAGTGCCGTCTACAGTGGAAATAAATACTTAAGAATAGTTATTCCCAGCTTCTGTAAGACACCTGACATGGAGTGTCGGGTGTGCTCCCACGGCTTACCTGTTGCTCTGCTGAAAAGGGCAGATGGCGCGGGTCCCGGCAGTTCTATACTGCTTGCCTTGCGCGACCTGCAAACCAGCTGCTCTGCCCTGCCACGCCTGATGCAGCTCCGCATTAGCACCCTTAGCACTCTGGCTCACACTATGAGCGCGGTGCCTGTGAGGAAAAGGCAGGGGGCGCATAGACCAGGGTCACGAGTCACAAGATGGTGATGGAACGTCATCCTCTCCATCCCGGCCCGCCCTGCCCCAGCTAAGCTCAAAGCCAATCTGAGCAGCTGCTTTGGGTGAGGGCAGGCAACAGAGCCTAAAAACAGCCTAAATAACCCAAACAACACTAAAGGGCTACTAAATTGAGCAGCAAGCATCACAAGCTACTCACAGGGTCTCGGCGAGCTACTGGTAGCTCGCGATCGACCGGTTGGAGACCCCTGGGCTAGAACACTAGGGTACGGTTCGCCTACATCTAGAAAAACAGGTGTGAAAATACCTACCCACTCTGGATGAGGCGGATCGAAATTCTGTGCAGTAATTTTGCTCCACTTGTCTCAGAATAAGGGCCTCGCTAGGAAACCAATTCAAACCTACCTCATAGCCTATACTGCTGGACAATTGAAGCAGAAAGAAGGAATAACATATAACAAAATGTACCAAAATATATCTGAACAACTATACCAGACACCCTGTCCTATATAACTAATGTAGATTCATTTGCTTATTTATATATTTATCGACTTGCTTTTTAAGATAGCATGAACACAGCAGAGAGCTCTGAACATGTACAAACAACCCTAGAGGATACACACAATATATAGTACACAGTGTTACAGTTTATCATAGAAGACTAAATTAGGACTCAAAGTAAACCTAGTACAAAATATATTTAATATAAAACAGATTCTCCGGAACATTCTGAAGCAGTGGTGGCTGTGGATGCCCTGAATCACTTACTGCTGATGTCTGATTCTCTGGGATCCAGCGATGTCCCACTTACAAATTATGGAGAATTGGATTCTCACCGAATGCCAAACATCACCCCACAAACTGCGGGAAATTTGTTTTGATAATATTGAATGGGAGTTCTTGTGTTCTATCCATTTATGTGATTTCCGTGTTTAGCTGTTTCACAATGATATTTTTTCTTTTTGTGACACTCATTAATGGCTTCTATTGCAGATGTCCTAAATGCTTCCACTGTACTCCTTGGCCATGGTGAGCACTGCATTGTTCCTCTATTTCTAGGCTTGCTTACAGTGACACCACTGAATTAGTAGGCCTTCAGGGTTTCACTGATCTGCCTCACCCACTCACCTTATTGGTTCCCTGTCTCCTCCTTTGGTCTGCAGAACCTTCATTGCTTTGTTGTTTGTTAGTTTGGAATGGATGGATAAGTTGGGGGATCTGCACAGGAAGTGACATCACTGGTTTTCTGCCAAAACTGTCTTTAAAAAAAAGAAGCCGAGCAAGAGGACTAATTTCCATCATCCATGTTCACAGGAAATGACATCACTGGATTTCCCATCAATCATCTGCAAAGGAAGTGCTCCTTCCCCCTCCCAGGACCTAGTTAATGGCGGCCGCAGCTCAGACACACAGCGGATGTGCACAGCGGGTGTACTGCTGGAAGCCAAAGGCAAGCTCTTCTGCACTCGTTCGCTCCTTGACCGCGCCCAGCACCAGGAACATTTGTCCTTCTCCTTCCCGCTGCTACCCTGCTGTGACCCTCCATGCCCTCAACCTGGGGCACTGATTCACACACTGCTCGTTTGCTGCACCACACAACACCCTGGGAGCATTCTCCTTTGCCTCCTGCAAGTTTTCTTGTATTTACTCGCACCCAACACTCACTGCACTCACATTGACAGCACCCTCCTTGAAGCATTGGCCTCACCCAACAGGTAAAGGGACCTATCCATGTTTCCAGACATGTCGGGGACCCTATTTTCACCACCTTGGGCAATCTCAAGCCTACACCAGTCTACTGGACAGACCATACCCTCGTCAAGTTCAGCATCCCCATCCCGGTCGAACACAAATGCACCACTGCGAGACCAGCATGCCGAAACTGGAACAGCATCACTGAAAAGGACTGTAACAATGCTCGTAACACCCACTGACCTGAGCACAGCAACAGCCTTCCCAAAGCCATCAAGAATGTCAACAATTGAATCAGTGCCTGCCTCAACTCCCTGGCCCCCCTCAAACACAGCAGTACAAGAAGATCTAGACCCCAATCCAGTTGGTACACGGAGGAACTCAGACTGATGAAAACATCTGTAGTGCAAACAACCGGAGCACAATTGAACAATGAGCCAGGACAATACAGACAGGAGCACATTCAAATCCACCCTATGATGCTATCACCAACTGAGCTGGACCAACAAATATGCTGCTCTGGCAGACCACATCGATGATAGCAGACAGACGCAAAGAAATCTTCGCCATTGTGAAGGATTACACCTCACCATTGGCCGCCTCTAGCTTAATCACCCCCTTGCATGACCTCTACAACAATCTGTCTCAATTCTTCTTGTTAGACCAAGTGGCTTCAGGCTTTCTTAGAAGCATTGAAGTCAGTCAGAATCCACTGTTCCAAATAGGGTGAGTACAATACATTTGTCTGATAACCTGTGCCCACCCTCTGGTAGCTTGCCACCGAGCAGTCAGGGTTATTCTCAGGGCTCGAGTGTAAAGGATTGGCAAAACACCTCCCCTCACAACACACTGTGTACGCCACAAAAAGACTCCACACTTCAAACACTTGTCTTTGTATTGCACACATACACACTGAAATCAAATCAAGATACACATTGTATGTAAACACTCTACCGTTATATACAATTGTCAAACTTCTCTATTGAAATCAAAATGAAACACACACTGTATATATACACTGTACAGTTACATGCAATTGTCGGACTCTCCCATTGCTGAAAGGTCAAACAGTCACCAACCTCTCACTATGCCTCATGACCCATCCCCTCAGTCCTTCAAGTCCACCAGCCAACGTTACTCATTGCCCCGGCTGGTGCTCTGTTGACTAGACAGTCGGAACCACCTAATACAGAAAGAAACAGTTATTTCGTTTTATCCATCTGGATTTAACCTCCAGGCACCTGATGGCACCTGCACAAGTACGGGATCACTACCCCCAGTAGACAAAAGGCTGTGACCCAGGACTCTAGAGCGCTTCCATGCCTGAAGAAATGTTTTCCCCTCAAGTGAAAGTGTGACTTGCTGTAGACCCCTGACATTCAGCTGTAGATGCCTGCAAGGCACATGAAACCCCTCGGGTCTCGTCACTGTGTTTTCCTCAACAAAGCACCCTATGGTGTGGCTCCAAGGTGAGGGAGCCAATGACCTCAGATAGAGGCTGCGATGTCAGGCATTGTCGTCTGCCCGATCTGGAGCCCGAAGACAGTCTCAGCTCCCAGCTCAGGTTCCCCAACACCCCTTGGACACCACATGCTCTGAAACACAAGCCAGCACAGGTCCCTTGGTTGCAAGCACAGGTCACTCGGACTCTGCAAGCTTTCCCCATGCTCCTCAAACTTCTCAAGTCTCGGCACCTCAGATGGCTGCTGATCTTTGCGCACACACTCCTCTTGCACAGCAAGATGTTCATGTATGTCAGGACGGTCCTTGTTGCAACCACGATCACTTCCACCTGTCTCTGCTGCACCCAGTGCATTCCTTATGATCTCGTAGAGACAGTGAGATCTTTAGTATATCTGGATCTCATGGACAGGAGGCCAGCTCACTGGCCCTTGAAGAGTACATATAGACCCAGACCACGACAGGGCAAAATCCACCAGTGATAGTTCCCTTCCTGGAGCATGAAAAGCTCAGAGCCACCACGAATTTGCGAATATTCCAGTTGCATTCCCTCCTGACTTAATGAGTCCTTGTGTCAATCTCCCAGTATCGAACCAGTGTGGCATGGTTCCAAATCCAAAAGTGTCTCTCCTTGCGGAATCCGAAGTACCAGTAGTTATACCCACCATGGCCTCTGAAGATACGATCAGTTCAAAAGGCCACCTATGAAATGCACAGGCCCTCTCTAAATTTTTTCCTGTCTGCCATCCTACCTCGGGAGGTTTGATCACAATTTATTTTTAGGGCCCAGACCCTGCCCGTCAGAAAGCAGGAGTCAATTCCACCCCGCGTAACCGTCCCTGAAAAGCCCTCAGAGTCAGAGGTCCACAGTTTCCCATGAACCCCTAGTTTATGGGCTTCTATCAGGAATGCACAGGTGTGGCTGTCCCCCTAGCACCCAGTTGTGAATTAGTAGACAGGCCGCCAGGCACACAGAGCCACCTGCATTGAAATGCCCACTTTCCCAAAGTGACATTTCCATCACCCTAATGTCAAAACCCCTCCTAGGACTGGAGAGGATTCACCATTATGAACTCTTCAGTACCAAACACTATACTGGTATTATTCTGCCTGTAGGAAATAATGCTCGAAAACCTTTCCCTATACCACCTCATGCTAATCTAGTGCGAGAAGCAGGCTCCATCGAACCAAACACACCATCCGGTGTCATTCACTGTTCTTGCAGGTAACGCATAAACACACCTGCCCAACCTCTTCTCAACACCGCACCATGTTACCAGGGAGAACTCCAATGTAGCAGGAGACATGGAGAACCTTGGCACATTGCTGTTGAATGCCAAACCGAGTAACAGTAACCCGTGCACACAGGCCCCACCAGGCAAACCTGTGGCACAATCGATAAGCTACCTGCGTGGATAGCACAACTAGTGTGGTAAGCCCATGGAGGTGCATTTAAGATACATGCCCGGGTAAAGGTGTTATTCCATGACAAGGGACTTACAGCTAACTCAAATCAGCCAGTCATATATACACTGATCCACAGTATGTATATAATGAGCAGAGTGCTTTGGCAGTGTCCAGTAGTGCCAAATGTGCTCAAGTCCAAAGCCAGCAAAACAAGGTCAAAACATGAAGTCGGCAACCAAAAAGGTTAGGGGAGACCATGCCAACAGAGTCCAGGTCTAACAGTTCTGCAACAAAATTACCGCCATTTACAGCAACTTCAACCTGCAACAGGACTCGATGGAGCTCACCAAATGCCTCCCGAGCTTATTCAAAGAACCAATGGTAACCACGTAGCCAATCATCACCCCCAGAAGAAACTACCATCACCATGAAGTCTATCCACTCAGGGGCCCCTCTGGACCTCTGCTCCCACTAAGCCTACTCCAGAGGAATGCAACCCATCAGCATGAATTCTCACACCCTTTCTAAATGCCTCCATTTCTTCTGCAACCTACCCAGAGGCTTGGAAACATGCAACTGTCCCCCCATTGCTGAAGAAACCCTCTGTGGCCACTTTAACGCTTGCCAACTACATACCAATCTCCATGTTTCCATTTCCGGCCAGGTCTTAGAGAAAATCACCAACAGACACCTCACCAAATACCTCAACGCCCACCAACTACTTGACACCACTCAGTCTGGTTTCAGGCCCAACCACAGCACCCAAACTGCCCTCGTCATCATCACGGATGACAATTGCATGACCCTGAACAGAGCAGACATGGCTCTTGGACCTCTCTGCAGCATTTGACATGGTCTCCCACTTCATTCTAGGGCTACATGACATCGAAATCCAAGGGCATGTGCTCTGATGGATCTGCTCTTCCTGACTGGAAGGAGCCAGTCAGACTGGCACTGTATATCTCGGGCGCCTGTGACCTCATCTGCTGAGTTCCTCAAGGTTGCTCCCCAAGCCTGTCTGTTAGAAATGGGGGTCTCTAGTTGGCAGTGGTATGCACATTGTCTAAGTAGGGACCCTTCCTTCTAGACAGGGTTAGGGGATTTACACTTTTAAAATAACCCCTGCTCACCCCCTTGGTAGCTTAGCAAGAGCAGTCAGGCTTATTTCAGAGGCAATGTGTAAAGCATTTGCACATAACACAGAGTAATACAGTGAAAACACTACAAAAGGACACCACACCAGTTTTAGAAAAATAGCCAATATTTATCTGTGTAAAACAAGACCAAGAGAATAAAAATCCAACATACGGTAATCAAAATATGAATATTGCAGGAATAACCTTAGACTACAGTTCCTTGAAGTCGATAGCTCTGTCCGGGCTATCACAGTATCGTGAACAAAAAAATCCTACAGCTCAGGCCGACCGCAGCGTCACGGGCCAGCTGCAGTGTCGGGAAGACCAGCAAAAAGTACCTTAGAAATGCAGGGCGTTATGGACCTTGCAATGAGATACAAAGATGCAGCGTCTGCAGGTGTCCGCTTTGGAGGTCAATACAGGAGTCATAGGGCCCTTGAAGTCTCACGTGTTGCAGGTCGAACTCTGTGAGGTTGAAGTCAGTAGTGGCAGGCATTGGGGCTGCGATGTGAAGTGGAGCGATGCAGCATACAGTGCCCGCAGGTTATGGTGCAGGCAGATGTTCGCTGATGAGGTCTAGAAGCATTGGTGAGACCAGGGCTGCGGTGCTTGCCAAAGTGATGGCAGGTCACATTTGCATTGTCCAGCATTTCGTCCATCAATTGGTTCTTTTGCATATGTCGCCCTAAGTGGGAAGGGTATGCCCAGACATGGGTCCCGTGCTCACTACACCACTGGATTCAAGCTAGCCTGGCTGATGAAGGGTGATGCCCTGAAACCGGTCCTAGGATGCTTGTTTCCGGTCCAGGGAGAACCTGGCTTGGCAGTTCGGGCTGGACTGTTCCCACAAGGAACAGGGTAAATACTGATTTGCATATGGCCGGGTCCAAACTGGGGTGGTGTGGTGAGCAAAAGAATGGTGGATTAAACTCAGATCCTTGTGACTGGGTGTGAATGTTTGCATTGTCCAGCATTCCGTCCATCAATTGGTTCTTTTGCATATGTCGCCCTAAGTGGGAAGGGTATGCCCAGATGTGGGTCCCGTGCTCACTACACCACTGGATTCAAGCTAGCCTGGCTGATGTAGGGTGATGCCCTGAAACCGGTCCCAGGATGCTTGTTTTCAGTCCAGGGAGAACCTGGCTTGGCAGTTCGGGCTGGACTGTTCCCACAAGGAACAGGGTCAAGACTGATTTGCATATGCCCGTGTCCAAACTGGGGTGGTGTGGTGAGCAAAAGAATGGTGGATTAAACCCAGATCCTTGTGACTGGGGGTGAATGTTTGCATTGTCCAGCATTCCGTCCATCAATTGGTTCTTTTGCATATGTTGAAAGGAGTGGCAGCATCGTGGCTGTAGCACTGTCGTCGGTGCACAATCTGGAGTCGATGGTTCCTGTGTCGGTGGGCCAAGGCTGCAGTGTTTGACGGGGCGGTGCGTCAAGTAACTTACGAGCGGGCCCCAGGCCACAGTGCAGGCAGCGCCATCGATGTTGGCATGGAGTGTCATCGTCGGAGATACGATAGTGGCGATATGAAGCGGTGTGAAATACGGTGCCCTCAGGTCACGGTGGAAGCAGCGGTTCAGTGGCGGCGGTGTGCAGCATCTTCGCTGAGACCAGGGTTGTGGTGTGAAGCGGGCAGTGCTCTCTGCGGTGCCAACAGGTCATGGAGCCAGCAGCAGCATCGTTGACGGTGTTGGGTTGCACTTTCTTCTGTTGCAGCACAAAATACACAGTTCCAAGTGCTGGTAACAGATGATCTTCAAGTCTTTGCTGTTCCTGAGACTTCTTGAACAGGGGTCACGCTCTACCTCAAGCCCTTGGAGAAACTCAGGAAAATAAGTTGCAGAAAGTCATGTCCAGTCCTTTCGCAGCCCAAGAAAGAAGCATCCACTGCAAAGCACACACCAAAGTGGTAGTCCCTCCTCACAGCTTCTCCAGCTCTTCCACTTGGCAGGTTCCTTAGTCCAAACGAGTTCTAAATCTCTCTGGTCAGGGCCCCAATATTTATGCTACTTGTCCCTTAAGTCTCAGAGCTAGTTCAGCTTAACTACAGGAGGTGGAGAAAGCATTGTGAAGAGCAGACACAGCCTATTCAGGTGCTAGTGAAAACTCCTCCCACCACTCTAAATGCAAAAAGGTCTCTTCAGTCTGGCTACGAATCACCCAGGAAAGGCAGGACACACATAACCCCCCTTGTGACTGTCCAGAGTGAATGCACATCCCCAGCTCCTGGCACTCCAAAATCAGATGGTGCATACACAAACAGGCAGAAGCACACAGGATGGTTAGGCACGAAAACGCCAACTTTCTAAAAGTGGCATTTTCAAACATATAATTTAAAAACACCTTTACTAAAAGATGTGCTGTTAAATTCTGAGCTTAGTGAGCCTAAATTCCATTTCTCTATCTGTTCCCAATTCAAAGTTACACTTGTAAATTGTTACAAGGCAGCTCCAATGATCACCTATGGAAAAGACAGCCTTTCAATAGTGAAAAACGACATGCACAATTTTCACTAGCAGGACATGTAAAACACACTACCAAATGTCCTACCTTTCACATACACTGCACCCTGCCCATGTGGCTACCTTGTGCCTACCTTAAGGGTGACTTATATGGAAGAAAACGGAAGGTTAGGACCTGGAAAATGGAATTACTTGCCAGGTCAACATGGCCGATGTGGCAGGTCTGACACACCTTTGAAAGGCTACTTGTGTGGGTGGCACAACCAGTGCTGCAGGCCCACTAGTGCAGGCCCACTAGTAGCATTTGATTTACAAGCCCTGGGCTAACACATTCGCACTATACTAGGGACTTACTACTAAATTGAATATATCAATCATAGAAAACCAATCATAATACAATTTACAGTAGGAGCACTTGCACTTTAGCACCGAATAGCAGTGAAAAGTGCGAAGAGACACTAAATCAGCAAAAACGAAGTCCAGTGTACCATCAAAAACAGGAGTTCAGAAAGCTAAAAGACAGGGGAAACATGCCAAAAGATGCCAGGTCTAACACATGTCTGCTCCAGTTAAAAGTAGGGAGAGCTGCCCACCCACCTGGGAGTTCTCTTCACTAAGGCAGAAGAACCTGGGGAGACCATCAGCGTTGGCGTGTTCTGTGCCAGGGCGGTCTTACACCATAAAGTCCATTCCCTATAGGGCGATGAACTACTTCAACAGTTTTGAGTTCTCACCCCTCATCTCCATTAACCATCTGACAGGCCTGTGGTTTGTCTGAACTCAGAAATGAGACCCAAACAAGTAGGGTCTTAGCTTCTCATCACCCAGATCACAGCAAAAGCTCCACGCTTAGTTACACTCCACCTCTGTTCCCTGGGGAAAAGTCTCCTGCTAAAGAAGACTATAGGCTCGTCTAGGCTCTCTTTGTTTAGTTGTGAGAGCACCGCTCCTACAGTGTGTTCTGCAGCATCTGTCTGCATGACGAATTCTTTGGAGAAGTCAGGTGCCTTGAGCATGGGCGTCGTGCATATGGCTGCCTTCAGGGCATCAAAAGTGGTCGGCAGGCATCAGTCTAGATCACTTTCCTTGGCTGCTTCCTTGAAGTCAGCTCAGTCAAGGGGGCAACAATGGAGCCATAGCCCTTGACAAATCTCCTATAGCAACCGGTGAGACCTAAAAAGGCTCTCACCTCTGTCTGGGTCTTGGGGGGCTCCCAAGCAAGAATGGTGTCAATCTTAGGTTGTAGATGTGCCACTTGGCCACTACCTACCTGGTGCCTAAGTACACCACAGACCCCTGCCCAATCTGGCACTTTCTGGCCTTGATCGTGAGGCCTGCTTTCTGCACAGCCTTCAACACTTCCCAGAGGTGGTGCAAGTAATCTTCCCAGCTGGAACTTAACACTGTGATGTCATCCAGATAGGCGGCACTGAAATCCTTCAGTCCAGCCAGCACTTGGTTGGCCAACCTCTGGAAGGTGGCAGGGGTATTCTTCAGCCCAAAAGCCATCACCTAGAGCTGGTGGTGCCCCTCTGGTGTAGAAATGCAGACTTCTCCTTGGCCCCATCAGTCAAGGCAATCTGCCAGTACCCAGACGTTGAATCAAATGTGATGAGGAACTTGGTTGCTCCCAACTGATCTATGAGATCATCAGCTCTGGGGATGGGGTGCGCGTCAGTCTTGGTGATGGCATTGAACCCATGGTAATCCACACAGAACCAAAGTTCAGGAGTGTCACTGGGTGCAGCAGCCTTTGGTACCTAGACCACTGGGCTGGCCCACGGACTGTTGGAGGGCTCTATCACCCCTAACACCAACATCTTAGAAACCTCTTCCTTGATGCTGGCTTTGATCCTGTCAGTCAGCCTGTACATTTTGTGCTTCTCAGGAGGACTGTCTACAGTGTCCACATCAGGGATACACCAGTGGGTGACAGCTGAGGTCATTAAGAACAGTATGGAAAACTGCTCCAAGAGCTGGTGACAGTTACTCTGCTATTCTGGGGTCAGTGTAGGGGAGAGGTGCACACCTTTCACAGACCCATTGTGCTCCTTGGCAGAAAGGATGTCAGGGAGAGGTTCACTCTCCTCTTCCACCATATCATCTGTCGCCAAGAGCATGCTTTTTTGGATCTCTCAAAGAGAGGTTTGAGGTGGTTCATGTGTAGAACGCTCAAAGGGTGCCTGGTAGTTTGCAAGCTCATCAGGAAGGTGACGTCACTCTTGCACTCCACGATCTCAAAGGCCCAGTCCACTTTTCCTGAAGAGTTCATTGCTCTACTGGGGCCATAACCCACACTTTTGGCCAGATTGAAAGTCAACCAGTGTGGCATTATGGTCAAACCAGCATTTCATCTCTTCCTGGCTGGCTTCTAGGTTTGCCTGAGCGAGTTTCCTGAAGCGTGCAGAATGGTTTCTAAAGGCCAGCATGTAGCAAAATACATCCTGGGGAGTTTTCCTGGGAGCTGTCTCCCAGCCTTCTTGCACCAGAATGAGAGGTCCTCTCACAGGGAGCCCATATAGTAACTCAAAGGGACTGAACACTAATGACTTCTGCTGTAGCTCCCTAAAAGCAAAGAGAAGGCATGGTAGGAGGACGTCCCACTTACACCTCATGGGTTCGGTCAGACCCTTGATCATGCCCTTTAGGGTTTGGTTGAATCTCTCCACCAAACCATTACTCTGGGGGTGGTAAGGAGTGGTGAACTTGTAGGATACACCATACTTCTCCCACAGGGATTCCATATACTTGGATATGAAATTGGTACCCAGGTCAGATACCACCTCTCTGGGGAGCCCCACGTAAGAAAAATCCCCATCAACGCTCAACCCATCACGGGTGCCATCGTTGTCCTGAGAGGGATAGCCTCCAGGTACTGGGTGGCATGGTCCACCAAGACCAGGATGTACCTGTTGCCCATGGTTGTCTTGAGTTCCAGAGGCCCCACAATGTCTATCCCTACCCTCTCAAAAGGTGTGTCTATAACTGAAAAAGGTTAGAGAGGAGCCTTACACTTCCTCCTACTTTTACCACTTGCCTGACAAGTTTGGCAAGACCTACAGTGTGCATCCGACTGCCTTCGCATTTGGGGCCAAAGAAAGTGGGTGACAATCATGTCAAAGGTTTTATTCTACCTCAAATGTCCTGCCAAAGGCACGTTATGAGCCAGACCCAGTAGGAAGGTCCTGAAGTGCTGGGGTCGCTGTATAGGAGACCATCTCCCAGTAGATCCAGTGTGATCCTGATTGATCACCAGCTGCCTGGTTTGCAGCCTACTGCCACAAACCAACTAGAGAAGGACATTATCTCTTCTCCCTGCAGAACTCTTCCCTGGTGGGACCCCATTCTTGCTGCCAATGGGTCAGCTCAGACAAGTCCCCAAGTTCAGCCACTTGTTCCCCTGTAGGTTATGGGGTGTCCCCCTTGAGGTCAGCCTCCTCCTGAACTGTGGGAACTTCAGGAGCAGGGTTTCCCATGCCCCTTGCCCTTTCTCTTCGCAGGCACCTTGACCACTGTTTCAGGCTCCAGGTCCTTCTGATCACCCTTTCTGGCTGCCATGGACCGCGAAGTCACACATGCCCACTCTGGCAACCCAAGAAACTCCAAGTGAGACGTGCTCTGCATCCCTCCACAAGAACTGCTCCAGGTAGTTACCCAGCAGACAATCAACAGGCATGGTGGGGCTCACATCCATTCTCAAGAGACCTGAGACTCGTCCCACTCAAAGGGAACCTGCACCAATTTACATTGGCACTCTGAGTTATCTGCAGCAACTACTTGGTGGAAGGCAACAGGGACTACTTGCTCCTCAGATACCAGGTGACTCCGGACTGAGGTCACACTGGCTCCAGTATGGCTGAGAGCCTCTACCCTTTGCCCATTGATGGTCACCCAGGCACAGTACTTCTTAGTGTTAGCAGGCACAAGGCTTCCTTGGCCCATCTCACTGTCCCTAGTGAGAGAAGGGTCATATCTGCTGGGCCCCCCCCATCACCTGGTACCAACTCCCCCCCAAGCGCTATACTAGTAAACATCTTAGAATGTCCACCGGTGGGTAGCTGTGCTCACTAGGGGCATTTTGGATCCCACTTGATGTGGCCCACCTGGTCACATGCAAAGCACTTACGGGGTCCCATCTCTGCAGGCTATCTGAAGAGACACATGGTTTCTTATCTCCTGGGGGCGGGAGTCTTTACCCTGAGTACTAGTTTGGGGCACTTTAGATAACTCATTTGCTTTACCTCTGTCCCCCCACTCTTCTGCTGGGGACCCTGCTCACCTTTGGCAGAGTCTCCCCCATACACATTCTTGTGGACCCTGGTACTCACCCAGCGGTTCGTCTCCATAGCAAGCTTCCTGGGGTCAATCAGCTTACTATCTGTCATATGCTGGCGAAGTTTCCAATA
Source organism: Calotriton arnoldi (assembly GCA_963921515.1). Taxonomy (NCBI): domain Eukaryota; kingdom Metazoa; phylum Chordata; class Amphibia; order Caudata; family Salamandridae; genus Calotriton; species Calotriton arnoldi. The sequence goes on along the minus strand of CAWUFW010018137.1, from coordinate 141,129 downwards.
CATAGACTAGACAAGTGCTCCCACACAATCAAATTGTACAGCACCTGAAAATCTGTCACATTGCCGCCCTTCTCCCAATCATCCAGTGACCTGCAAAAATAATCTACACATACTAACCTGGTGTGTGCATCAGTTCTCTTAATAGTTCTAAACTTATCCCTCTAATGTTTAGGAGAGAGACCATACCGGGTGAGGAGGGCCTCCTTCATGTCAGTGTAGGTGAGGTTGCACCCCTTACCCAAAGCCAACAATGTGTCCCTCCCCTCCTATGAGAAGTGGGGCCACAACCCTGCTCCCCAATTCTTCTCAGGGACCCAATTCACGTAGATAGATGCCTCATAGCCCTGAAACCACCTCTAGCTATCAAATCCCTTCTTGTACTCTTTTCCTGCATTCTTGGGAATGTGTTCTATTCTATCTGAGTGCACTGAGTTATTTCTGCCACCATCTGAGCTGGATCTACTCCTCTGATCCAGCTCCTTTACTCTCAGCTCATGGACTAACTTCATCCTTCTCTCGTCCATTGCCAGCTTGAACCTCTCCAGCTGCATTGCATCTCTCCTAGCTTCCCGCCTGTCCTCCAGCTCCTCTGGGGACAGAACACTGCTTCCTGGCCTGGAGAGTCCCTCCCCTCCCAACAGCACATCAACCCTAGAAATAGGCTCCTCAGCCTCCACACTAAGATCTCCAGACTGCCCACTGCCATTTCTGTCTGCTACCCAGGCCCTCAGCGTCTTTTGTAACTCTTCCTTTTTGGTGCGGCCTTTAGTTCCGTTGCCTTTAGTTCCTTTACCTTGTAGGATTCCAAACTCTCCTCCTCAAAGGCCACTTCTAGGGATGCAACAGATGATGCTCTTTACTCAGGCATGATGAAGTAGAAAATTCAAGCTCAAACAAATGGCAAGATCAAAAATAGACCAAAAAGAAAGCAGTATGTGGTACGTAGTGGTCTGCGATATGGTAGTAGTGTACACCAAACACTGTAGGTTAAGTGCAAATGCAAGCCCTATCCTCACTGCTGACAACCAATGTTAGAAATGGGAGTCTCTAGTTGGCGGAAGTATGCACCTTGTCCAAGTAGGGACCCTTCCTTCTAGTCAGGTTAAGGGAATTTACACTTCTAAAATAACCCCTGATCACCCCCTTGGTAGCTTGGCACGAGCAATCAGGCTTATCTCAGAGGCAATGTGTAAAGCATTTGCAAATACAACTGAGTAATACAGTACAAACATAACAAATGGACACCACTCCAGTTTTATTATTATTATTATTATTATTATTTAGCTTGTAAAGCGCCTGGTTACTCCAACGGAGTGTCCCCGCGCTAGAACATCATCAAAACCCCAGCGACTGTCCTGAACTAACGTCCTTCCTGCGCATATCACTATCAAAACAATAGAAGTCAAGAAATATTACTTCCGTCCACCAAAAGGGTGTCGGAAGAGCCAGGTTTTTAAATTTTTACGGAACAGAGACTCTGACACGCAGGTCCTAAGATCCGCAGGCAGGTCATTCCATGCCTTAGCTGCCAGGAAGCCAAAGGATCTCCCTCCAGCTCAAACCTTCCGCACCCTGGGCACAATCACCCTAGCAGAGCCCAGCGATCTCAAATCCTGTGCGGGCCGATAAACTGTAAGAAGGGGGAGCAAGAATTGCGGCCCCTTCTGACTAAGGATCCTATGACCAAAGCATAGGGCCTTAAAGGTAACTCTGGCCTGTATTGGGAGCCAATGAAGTTTCTTCAGAGCTTCCCCAACCGAGGCCCGCCTAGGGATGTTCAGGATCAGTCAGCTGCAGCATTTTGAACCTTCTGCAAGAGGTTCAAATTTCTGGCGGTCACCCCTAGGTACAATATGTTGCAGTAATCAAGGCGAGATGTAACAAGAGCCTGTACAATAGTTCTTTTGGCGTCAAGGGGGAGTAGGTCCATAATTTTGCGTAGCATTTTAAGAATGCCAAAGCAGGCTCCGGCTACAGCGGTTATCTGATCAGAGAAAGACAGATTTTCATCGAACCATACTCCCAAATTCTTCACCTTTGCTTTTGGTGCCGGAGTAGGTCCCAGTACCTCAGGCCACCATCGCTGTGACCAAAGAGAGGGCTGCTTTCCAACAACCATCACCTCTGTGAGTTTTAGAAGACTAGCCAATATTTATCTGTGTAAAACAAGACCATAATGATAAAAATCCAACATGCAGTAATCAAAATATGAGTATTGCAGGAATAACCTTAAAATACAGTTCCTTGAAGTCGATAGCTCTGTCTGGGGCTATCATGCCGTCATGAACAAACAATTCCAAGACTTCAGGCCGACCGCAGCCCTGCGGGCCAACTACAGTGTCAGGAAGACCTGCAAACAGTACCTTTGAAATGCAAGGCGTCGTGCACCTTGCGATGGGATCTGAAGATGCGGTGTCACAGACGTCGGCTTCAGAAGTCAGTGCTCGAGTAACCGGGCCCTTCAAATCACATGCATTGCAGAAAACAACTATATACAGAGGGATCAAGGCAATGCAATACCGCACTTAACAACCAAATAAGTTGGGCAAGTTATTAATCTGTATGTATTGCATCGAACAAGGAGTGCAACCCCTCTCTACTCCAATTTGAAAACAACTTTCGAAACAAAAATTTTCACTAGTGGTCCAGCACCCACAATATTGTAAACAGTATGTCCAGTTAGTGAGAGTTTGGCATATATTCATCAATGATTTGTACTGAAGGCATATCTAAGAGTATGATACATGACGTAAATCACTGCATCTGACGAGAGTGTCTCAGTTCAATTATTCTTTATTCATTTTCTTCATCTAAAAAAGCCATTGTGTAGTGACTATAGTAGCCAACGCGTTTCGTCCTACACATACTTCTTCAGGGCTCCGATGTGTCTACAGAAATCATTTGTTGCAAATTTGGGAATACATTCCTGGATTTTTTTCTCTGTATCAAATCCTTCTGCATAGTATGAAAATTTGAGGTTGTGTGCTCAAATTGCAAGAAAAGTCTCTGGCATATTCATAGATCACATGCATTGCAGGTCGAACTCCATGTGGTTGTAGTCAGGAGCGTTGGTGCCGGCTTTGCGGTGTGAAGTGGAGTGGTGCGGCATGTGGTACCCTCAGGTTGTGGTAAAGGCAGTGGCTCGGTGATGACGTCCAGTGGCAATGGGGAAACCAGGGCTGCAGTGCGAAGCAGGGTGGTGCTCGTCACTGTGCTGGCAGGTCACAGTGCAAGTAGCGGCGGCAGCGCTGCCTAAGCTCTGTCGTCGGTAGACGATCTCGAGTCAATGGTGCCAGTGTCAGTGGGCCAAAGCTGCAGTGTGTGATGGGGTGGTGTGTTGAGTAACTTACAGCGGGCCCCCAGACCACGGTGCAGGCAGTGGTGTCAATGTCAGTGTGGAGCGGGGTGTCTGGGATACCTAGGCGGCAATATGAAGCAAGGCGGTGTGAAGAGCGGTACCCTCAGGTCTCAGAGCAAGCAGCTGCTCGGTGGCGGGATCGGGCATCAGCGTCAGTGAGAACAGGATTGCGGTGCGTATCGGTGCAGTGTTCTCTGTGGTGTCAACAGGTCACGAAGCCGGCAGCAGGATCGTTGACGGCGTCGGATTGCTTTTTCTTCTGTTGCAGCACAAAACACCCAGTTCCCAGTGCTGGTAGTAGATGATCTTGAAGTCTTTGCTGTTCCTGTGACTTCTTGAACAGGGGGCAAGCTCTACTATAAAGCCTTGGAGAAACTCAGGAAAATAAGTTGCAGAAAGTCCAGTTAAGTCCTTTCACTTCCCAAGAAAGAAGCAGCCACTGCAGGCCAACACAACAAAGCACACAGCAAAGTAGTAGTTCCTCCTGACAGCTTCTCCAGCTCTTCTTCTTAGCAGGTTCCTTAGTTCAAACGAGTTCTACATTTCTGGGGTCAGGTCCCCGATATTTATACTTCTTTTCCCTTTGAGGTTTTAGGCAGAAAGTCTCTGAGCTCAATAAAAACTAGTTCTGTCCTCCCTAGTCCAGCTTCACTACAGGAGGTGGAGACAGCATTGTGCAGAGCAGAAACAACCTATTCAGGTGCTAGTGAAAACTCCACCCACCGCTCTAAATGCAAAAAGGTCTATCCAGCCTGGCTATGAGTCATCCAGGAAAAGCAGGACACACCTCAACCCCCCTTGTGACTGTCTAGAGTGAATACACATCCCTACCTTCTGGCACTCCAAAAAACAGACAGTGAATACACAAACAGGCAGAGGCACACAGGATGGTTAAGAATGAAAATGCCCACTTTCCAAAAGTGGCATTTTCAAACACACAATTTAAAAACCACCTTTACTAAAGATGTGTGATTAAATTCTGAGCTCAGAGTGCCTAAACTCAATTTCTCTATCTTTTCCCAGTGAAGTTACTCTTCTAAATTGTTACAATACAGCTTCAATGATCACCTACGGAAAAGACAGCGTTTCAATAGTGAAAAACGACATGCACAGTATTTCATTATCAGGACATGTAAAATACACTACTGCATGTCCTACTTTTCACATACACTGCACCCTGCCCAGGGTGCTACCTTAGGCCTACCTTAGGGGGGACTTACATGGAGAAAAGGGAAGGTTACGGCCTGGCAAGTGGGTGCCAGGGCATCCCTCGACATGGCAATAAAACTGTGCACAGACACTGCAGTGGCAGGCCTGAGACACCGTTGAAAGGCTACTTGTGTGGATGGCACAACCACTGCTGCAGGCCCACTAGTAGCATTTGATTTACAGGCCCTGGGCACACACAGTGCACTGTAATACGGACTTACTAGCAAATCAAATATACCAATCATAACGCAATTCAATATACTGTGAGAGCACTTGCACTTTAGCACTGAATAACAGTAAAAAAGTGCCCAAAGACACTAAACCAAAAAAAACGAAGTCCTGCATACCATCAAAAACAGGAGGTCAGAAAGCAAAAAGACAGGTGAAACATGCCAAAAGATGCCAGGTCCAACACTGACCCTCTTCAATGCATACATGATCCCTCTAGACAGCATCATCTGATCTCACGACACCATTGTCCTCTCCTATGCCAGTGACAAGCAACGCATTCTCTAAATCATCAAGACACCTAGTACCCTGATTACGTTCAATGCATCCATGACTGAAATCACACCGTGGATGAAGACCAACTGTCTAAAGCTGAACACCGACAAGACTGAAATCATGATCTTCAGGAAGAGCATTTCACCATGGGACTCCAGCAGGTGGCTAACAGAGCTAGGACAGACACACACCCACATGAACCATGCCAAGAACTTCTGGGTCATCATCGACAGCAAACTCGCAATGACAATCCAAGTCAATGCTGTCACTGCATCATGCTTTCATACTATGAAGATGCTGAGGGAAATTTTCAAATGGCTCCCGATCAGCACCCGGAAAACCTAAACGAATGCCGTGGTCACAAGCAACCTGGGCTACAGAACACTCTTTATGCCGGGATCAACAAAAAAACTCACCAGAAGGCTGCAGACCATTCAGAACTCTGCAGCCAGAATCACTCTCAACCTCCCACAATGCACTCACATCACGCCACACCTGAAGGAGCTCCACTGACTCCCCATACACAAACGAGCACAATCCAAACTCCTCACTCATACTTTCAAAGCACTACATAACACTGAATTTCTGCAGCTGTAACATAAGCGGCGTGGCCATTTGTTTGGCACTACGTACTCTTCATATGTAAGAGAGGCTTTAATTTGGCTTAAAGCAGGTGTCCACTTTGTTTTGGAAAGCTCCTTTGTAGATGCAGTGAACTGCTATGTATTTTTCAAGAGTGCGCTGAATGGTCGACAATTGGTTTTGGGTTGTCTGTTCCCTCCTTATATTGCTCAAGCAGAGTATTGGGCCCATGTTTCCACTTGACTAGTGGATTATATGCGCACACCATGGTTTATTGGTGGGGATATTCAAGTACATTAAGAGGGCCCCTGAGTATCTAAATAAGTTTGGAGAAGAATACAGGGAAGGATACTAGTAACAGAAATCAACATAAACTTCTCCAAAATCTAAATATAGAAACAGTGGGGTATATTCACAAGAACGTGTGCTAAACATCTCCAAAAAATGTTAACGCAACTTTACACATCGCAGTCCATCGTGGGAAAATAACCCCGTGTTAACGTGGAATTCACAACACGGCGATACCATGCGATAGTCTCCTGAAACTGCGGACAATGTCTGCGATACAACCACTGCGACGGCGATAAAAACACAAACCCCAACACCAAAAAATGTGCGATGAGCCCATTCGCGATGAAGAAATCAGCGATAAGCAGCGCCAGGCCTGCCATACACACAAGGCAGGCGTGAAAATCACTACAAAAGGAGAAAAAACACACAAACACAAAATGACCAACACCGAAGCACCATGGAGGCAGCCGGAGCAGGCGCAGAGGACGAGCGCAACCCCACAAGTACCCCGGACGACCAGCCCGGGACCACGGTGACAGGGAAGGGCAAGGACAAGAAGAAGAGGAAGACGAAGTACAGTCCGCAGGTGAATCGTATCCTGGTCACGGAGGTGATAGAACACCATCAACAACTGTTCGTCGCCTCCAATGTGTCATTGGGCACCAGAAATGGATTATGGCGGGCCATCGTGGACAAGGTGAACGCCGTCGGAGAGCACAAGAGGTCAATGGACGAGGTCAAGAGGCGATGGAATGACATCAAGCGCAAGACCAAAGAGAAACTCGCAGGCAACCAGAAGGCAGCAATGCAGACTGGAGGTGGGAACCCAGCACCACAGCTGGAGCTGGATGACATGGAGGAGCTGGTGTCGACAGTCATCAGTGTGGAGACTGTGGCCGGAGTCGGGGGACCGGACACTGCTCGACAGGACACAACACAACCGCAACAGGGTGAGTGACCACCAGGTACTGGGGGGACGGGGGGAGATGGCCACAATGGCACACATGCACAATCAAGCAGAGCACAGTGCACACCCACAATGACTCTGGATCATGGCCCTGATCTACACACTGTCACAATGTACATTGCCATGCTGTCTGAATGTCAACATGTACCATGCGGCCACATATATGAGGACACATTGTAACACAGCATCTCCCCTTCACATTGCAGGGGCACCATCAACGCCACCTGCAGAGCAGTCCCAGCCACTCTTCACTGATGACGAGGAGGACACCACCAGTATCGACACCCAAGCCCTCCAAGACATCATGGAACTCATCCGTCTCTCACCTCCAGGACCAGGGCAGCCCAGCTGCATTGAGGAGACCCCACCCACTCCACAAACCACCCAGCAGGAGGCACCCACAACCCCAGCTGTCACCCAAGACCCCCCGAACAACACATGGCCTTTCCTACACCGTGTGTTGGAGGTCCAGAGGGAGATGGCTGAGCAGGTGCGGTGGGGTTCGACCTCATGGCTACCAAACTCGAAGCCATCCATGGGTGTCTGAGTCACATCAGGGACCACCTCCAGTCCCTAACGGACACCCACACGCCGCACCATGGTCTCCAACGAGCCCTGGCAGACATTGCTGGAGCACCTGTCCGCTCAGAGTGGCTCCAGCGATCTCAGCCAGGAGATGGCACGCATGCGGAGACTCATGGAGGACATGGTGCGGATGGAGGCGGAAAGGATGGCAGCCACCGCTGCACATCAGCAAAATGTAGCTGGGACCTACCATGCCCTGCATGTCCTCATCATGGCATTGCTGCCACAAGGCGTGGCGATGATGAATGCTGCTGCCCCCACACCATCCACATCTACGCCCCCTGGTCTGTCAGTGCCTCCCAGTGCGGCAGGCGTATCCACTCCGGCACCTGATGTGTCACTGCCACACAACGCGGCCGACAATCCTCCTCCGGCCCCTGATGTGTCAGTGGCACACAGTGCCGCAGCCGGTACTGCAACACCCACAGGTGGGGCAGAGCACACATCCGAGGACAAGGACATGGATGGGATTGAGTTCAGTAGGAGGCACTAGTATTCATTTCCGCCACCTTGCCTGTTTCTGCTTGGTGCCGCACATGGCCCCATGACCTTCCACTGACCCCCGATACACTCCGCTGCACTCACCTTGGACCGCGACATGGACTGCCATATCCTGTTTGATGACCAATGACACGGCGACCACACTGCGGACTGTACCCTTCCTCTTCCGCAGTACTTGTCATCCCCGGATGGACTCTGGCTGGCCCTCCACAAGCCCATAATGTGTAGTGTGCTTGGCATGGATATGTACTGCTCCAGCTGCAAAACACCACCGGATGTGCAATAAACATCCAGAAACGCACTGCTGTGTCATATCTTTCATCATTCATGTATGAATGTGTGGATGAATGTAGGGACAGTGATTTCCCTTACGTCAATGATTCTCATCTAGTAGGATGCCAGTCACAGTGTGCTACATTGCCGATTGTGTTCCGGGTGCCGTAGACACTACAACAGGGACACACGTATTAGTCAAAGTACAAAGTACAAAGTACAACAAAGTACAAAAAGTTTTATTTGTTAAGGAACTCCTACGGAGGTCCACAAAATGCATCAATACAATAAAAGACACAATTTTAAATACAATACAACAAATATTTCCCTTTTTTCCTAAAATACAACAATAGATTAAAAAGTGCGATAGAAAGGTGAATATGCTTTTTATACAATACAAACTTTATCGATATCCCCCGTTAGACAATACAATCTAATGGTGAGATTTTAAGTATTTCCTAATAAATAGCCAAAAATGTTTTAAAAAATTGGAATATCCTATGACAGACCATTTCATTTGGTGGGGATAAAACAAATATTCTGGCCTCCTGGGCCGAATGAATATTAAATTTAATAAATGATGGTCTTAAAAACATACGCCTTGCCCTTTGTAATTTCGGACACACAAATGGGACATGATTAAGATCCTGGATTTGAGTATGACACAATTTGCAAATTCTCTCCTCTCTCTGGATTTTACCCCATATGCCAGTAACATCTCTTAAGGGCAACAGATTAATTCTCAGAAGGAGTATCAGTCTTCTAATCCCATGTGAATGATTCCAAATTAAATAAGGTTGTGGCCTTTTCCCCAAGGCACTACCACAAACCAACTCATTTTGGGACTTAGATTTACTTAGAGCAATATCTCTTGCCATACTAATCGAGCTTACAGACTTCTTTATAAATAGCTTCAATGCAGACTTTGGCATAGATGAATTACTATTTAAACTGAGCCCAAATGGGTCATTTGCATAAGCAAATGATCTAAGAAATGCTGATTGATCCTTTAGCTTGTCAAAGATTTCCACTCTCAGGGCCGCCCCTAAGGGAACCCTCATCTCCCCAAAGGAGAGCGTTCCCCACCTCAGGACCGCTGACAAAGCTAAAATAAAAGAGGAGACTAAATCAAATTCCAAGCGTAAAACATGTGGGGCGGCCAGGGAATTTAAATTACAAATTTGGCGGAAGAACCGGCCTTCAGCCTTGTCAAAGGCGAGCCAGTGATTATTATCCAATACTTCTGCAGCATAAGTTAATGAGGGCGGAATTTTAACCTTAAATACTGACAGGACATGACTAAAATGACGACTCCCACAAATTTTATAAAATCTATTCAGAGCACCAGCCTGGGAGGCAGCCTTACCAACACATAATTTAATGTGTGCTGAATCTCGCCCGTTTTTTGCAAAAACCTTTCCCAGATACAAGTATGAATCGACCAATTCTAGTTCTTCATGCCCTAACAACCACTTATACCCTTTCTTTATTCTATGACCTTTCTTGCAGAAGATTAGGATTTTGCTTTTGGAAATATTAATTTTCAGAAAATGATCCTCCGCATATTTGGTTAGAGCATCCAGTCGACGTTGCAAGCCAATGGGAGTTAAATCAAAAATTGCAACGTCGTCTGCATAAAGTAGGGAACCTATGGACAATGGACCAATTCTAGGGGCATCCCCCCTCACTGAATTTAGTGTGCCTGGAAGATCAAATATATAAAAGGAAAACAGAAGAGGGGCCTACAGGCAGCCCTGCTTCAGCCCATTATCAGTCTCGATCCTGCAAGATAGACCTTGCTGGCCTCCCATCATCACTTGACACTAAGGGGCCGATTCCGATCTCGGTCGGAGGCGCACCCAATACCATTCGGTCGGGAAAAAGCCATGCGAAAGCCTGTTTCCCGACCGAACCGTACGCTGGTCCGGCCGAGCGAGTACGATGCGACTCGCCGACCGACTCGTCCGGGCGACCCGACAACTCCGACCGACTCGCTCGGACTCGAACCGCTCCGACCGACTCGGTCGGACCCGATTCGCACCGCGCAATGGAGACGTTTTCCGGCCGGGTAAGTACGATGCGCACCTCGACCGCTCCGACCGACTCGCGCCGTCCGACTCGAACTCGCTGTCGGAGCCGTACTTTGGGGGTCCGTGTCGGACCCCCCTGTACGCGCACCCGTGCGAGGCGCACACAGGGGGACCCATGGGTCCCCCTACCTGTGCATGTACGCCGCGAGCGCCTCGCGGCGTACTCGCTGTAGGGGGCGCCCTTGTCCGCCTCGCACCCATTGAGGCAATGGGAGCCCGCGTACGCGTTATACGACCGGCTCCCATTGAGTTCAATGGGAGTCCGACCGACTCGTGTCCGATAACATACGGACGCATCGTACTCGTTCGGTCGGACTGCACGGGTCCGATTCGGTCGGAAATCTCTCCGGGTCCGGCTCGGTCGGAGAAATTTCCGGCCCGAATCGGAATCGACCCCCAAGTGTCTGTATGTAATTCTATCAAGAGGCCCAGGAGATGGTGTGGCATTCCGAGATGATAAAGCTTTCTCCACAGCGTTTGACGATCCACTTTATCAAACGCTGTGGAGAAATCAATGAAAGCCGTATAGACTGGCATGCTTCGAGAGAAAGTATATTTCTCTACAATGGTCTGGACAACCGCAATGTTGCCCAGGGTTCCATGGTTCTTTCTAAAGCCTGCCTGTTCGGGTGGTAAGATGTTTTGATCATTGGCCCATTGCTGCAGGTGACAGAGTATGCTTTTTGCAAATAATTTGCCCGTAGCGTCCAACAACACAATCTGTCTAAAACTAGTAGGTTGACTCTTTGGACCCTTTTTATACAAAGGGACTATAATGCTCCCCTTCCAGGAGGAAGGGATATTAATAGTTCGGAAGCAAAAATCAAACAAAGGTGCTAAAAAACCTCCCCAGGCCGCTGGCTCCTTTTTAATTAACACGATCGGAATTCCATCCGGCCCTTGTGCGCCGGAGGATCTGCTATTCTTTATGTAGCCCACTACTTCATCCCTTGATGGAGGACCATATTCCAGAAGAGAAGACTCCTCTGTAGAGGGCGTCAAGAAAGGTACTGTACCATTATTTTTATATAATAGTGAGATATAGATCACCCACTCCCTTTCTGGGATTGAAATAGGCATAGCCCTCTGTCTTGAATCGCAGTATTCTGCGATCAGGTGCCAGTATTTTTTTTTATTTTTGGCTCTGGCGGCTTCCCTTAACCCGATCCATTTGGCATCAAACTCCCTTCTCTTTTCTCTAAATATATAACGATTTCTAGCTCGCTTAAGGCAATTGATTTCTTGTTGTTTACCAATGGAGAAATGTAAATGTTGTTTTCTGATTAAACGGTTAATTTCTTGATTTAATACTTTCAGCAGTGGCAAACCCTGGTTTGCAACTCGGGAGCCAATTGAGTCAGTACTTACATTTTTTATCTCCTTCATTTGTGCCTCGAAAAACTGTAAAATGTTTAAGGAATCAGAGCCCTGCCATTCTACATAACTTTTCTTCACCATCACACCTACCTCGGTGGTATCTTTTAGAGTAAAAAAGGAGCGGCCATTAGCTTTATTAAAAACCACCGAGCCCTGGTCCAGGTTCCCTTGGTTCAATGTGGGTAAATTAAAGGCTATTGTCAAACCCAATACACTGTGGTCACTCCATATTGACGGAGATACCACTAAGTTTTCACAGGCCCCAAACATTTGGTAGGAAACAACCACGTAGTCCAATAGGCTTTGTGTATGATGGGAGTTGAAAGTAAAATCTGCTATTTTATCAATAGGAACCCTACCATTTAAAATGACCAAGTCCATGCTTCTGATACTATCAAGCAAGAGAAGACCCCGTTTGTCCGTTTTTATTTTATGTGGTAGCAGAGAATGTGGAATATGCCAAATTTCCTCTTTGTCTGGCTTGGCATAAATCTCCAGTGCAGAATTTGAAATTTTCGCATTCAGATCTCCCACTAATACAACCGAATGGCATTCTTCCAGGGTAGCTATCTCCTGAATATATGATAAAAATGTACTTAACAAATGGTCAAAGTTTCTCCCTGGAGGGATATATAGATTTGCCACCAGAAAGAAAATAAGGCTGCCAGATTCTCCCAAAGATGTCAGCTTGAGGCAGATACAAAGATTTGATGGATGGCGGAAGACTTTCTGATTCCAGTTTATCGTATTGTTGAGCAAAATGGATACCCCCCCCGCTAGCATGACCCCTTTCGGAGTGCTTAGCAAAACAAGAGAAAACAAAAAAGCCATCACAATCAAAATCTTTACAGGACCAGGTTTCCTGTAAGCATATAATTGAGGGATTCAAGGATTTAAAAAAATTCAGTTTCTCATCTTTATGACCTAGACCGGCCATATTCCAGGACAGAAGTATCCCCCCCTGGCTACCTCAATGAACCGCTTCTTTCTACCATCGGGCAGTTGGTATTCAAGGATTTTGCAACCCAACTCCACCGAGCCAAATCGTCATTTATGTCTGTGTCCTGATAGGTGCCTACGGCATCTGACACCAAATTTATTGAGCGACCCCTTTTATCTATTGACACCTTAATATTTAGACCATTACCCGATGGAAACTCTGAGCCGGGGCCCAAAGCGTCTAACACCACAGGATTACCGGGCCTCTGTACTTTCGGGTACTGAAATGTAGGGCACAAAGTGTGATATTCCTTAGAATCTAATACAGGCATTAGATCCAGCCCTCGTTTCAGAAAATGTTCGCAGTTTTGCAGGACCAGATTTGCCACAATCAGAGAGCTAAAAAAGACCCTGGAATAAAAGAAGCTCTCATGCAGGTTAATCTTCACAAGCGAGATACCTCTACTTTCCACCAACTTTAATGCCTCTATTTCAGAAAAGAGCTTAAGAATGAATCCTCTATTTACCGGGCAGGACTCACCGTCAAATAGCCAGATAAAATCCACGATGGAAGAAGGGACATTCTGCACCACATTATCTTTCTTTACAGCGTCTCTTGAAGGGATCCAAAGAGGCCCTCTATCGCCGAGACTGACAGCTTGTGCCTCCTCATTAGACTGAGTCGTTAGGTGCGACACTGTAGTAGTGATTGGGATATCTGACTTTCTATTATACAATGTTGTTGTCCCTATGAGAGTTCTATTGGATCCCATCTGTGAGTTACCCAGTGCATGTGGCCCCACCATTAAGCTTGCATCCACTCTGGCCCCCAGTGCTCTAGGCCGTGTCAGAGGTAAAGCAGCCCCACCTCCCTTTAAAATCCCCCTACTCAGGAGAGCGGACGGCTCACTGGTCTGGAGGGAATAAGGTATTTGTGGAGACTGCGACACTGGACTTGATGGAATATCTGCCGTTCCTGTCGCCCCGTACCCCTGTCTAATGTAAAATATACTATAGACGGGTCTCTAGGAGCACCCTCCTCAACTGGCAATTTAAGACCTCCCTCCTCCATTATAGTTTGGGGATCACTCTGACGATCAAGAATCAGTGGGAAATGTAATTTTGCCATTTTCCGTTTAGGGAATCGTCTTATCTTTTTATGATTCTTTTTCATATTATCCCCTTTAGGAAATATTGTAGGACCTCCTTTCTTCCTAGCTTTTGACCCCCCTTTCCCCGATAAAGTAGGGGGTTGGCCCTGAGAGGTGGATGGGGATGGGGCTTCCCCCTCCATCTCTCCCCTACCTTTTTGCCCTACATAGCTCCTGAATTTCTCATCTTTCTTATTCTCCATACTGCCCCCCTTTTTTCCCTTGATAAACAAGGGGTAAGGTTTTAGTGTGACGTTTCCCAGAGGGGGGCCCACTGTGGACTCCCCGAAAAGTGAGTTTAAACAAAGCTCTTCCTTGTCGAGATTACACAAAGGTTTAATGGGGGGTAATAGAAAAAGGGGTATTCCTGCTTGAACAGACGCATCACTCAGCTCTCGCCGGGGAACAGGAGAAAGAGTCCTAACATCTGACTGTTCTCCCGTTTGCATACATATCTTAGGCGAATGGTTAATGATGTCAGATTTTGTTACCTTTTGCACTTCGAGCAACATTACAGAGATCATTTCAAGCATATGGTCTGAACTCAATACAGATTTCTCCAGTAAAGACAAAATGTAACCTAGTATTCTTTCAATACAGACCAAATATTCAGAGGGCACATCATGCTTCTCATTTTCATTTCCCAGCTTCACTTGTGAACAAGGCAAAAAAACATCATGAACATCATGTGTATCGTGATCGGACTCCACGGAAGTGCCAATCAAGTGACTTGTGCTACAATATAAGAAAGGCAATGAGAGTCGTCTGGAGGAAGAGCTTACTATTGGGGTATTCTTCTCCCTAAATCTACTCTTAGAATAGCCATCTTTATCAACTTGGTCATAAGGGACTTCCCAACCCCTTGATTGTACTTCAAAATCGATGTCTGGGAGTGTAAAATCTCCCCTTTGATGGAGTTTTCCGCATGCGGTTGCCTTCTCATCCGTACCCAGAACACCCCCCCCTGAGACCTTCCGGGGGCCTCTGGTACGCCCAGGTGTACAGTCAACACTTGATCCCTTGTCAGCGCCACCCTGTTCCGGAGAGACAACAGATACAGGCGCAGTCATACTATTAGGTTTTTACCCATTCACAGTAATGTTTTGATGAATCTGCTGGGTAAAGAGATGTTCCGAGTCCAGTTTTGCATAAAAGTCAACGACTGATGCGGGGAATGAACCAGCAGTAAGGTGCTCCAAGTTTGATTGGTTTAGAGAGGTGTGCTGTTTACTCTGCTGGTTCTGTTGGGTAGAATGGCGGACGCGTAAACCGGGGCCCATATTTATACATAGAGGTGGATCCGATAACTGCCCACTTGAGTCGTCCTCCAGTCCTAAATTTGTCTGGGTCATGGCCCCTTCGCAGTACTTTGTCTGGCCCCCCATGAGGCCACAAGGATTCCTCTATGCTTCCCCCGAGGATAAATGAGGTGATGTTATTAGGATGGGCTTAAGGAGCAAGCCCTCTTGACCCAGGATTGCCTCCACAGGAGCAGACCGGGGAGTTTTACGGAAGAAGCCAGTAATGGCTGGTTGAGCTTTATAACAGAGATGCTGTAAATGTCTGGACCCGCTATACGATCTCCTTAATCCGCTTGTACAACTTAGAGACGAGGAAAGTACACGGCCCGAGCGTCATTTTTTAGCAGACATCACGGACCGGCACCGGCACCGGCTTACTTAAATGTCAAAAGGGAGCAGACTCTCGCCTCCACTCGGGTTGCTTGCTGAAAAATAATTTCCAGAGCCTCCAGCCCGCTTCTGCAGGGTGGCCGGCTCAAGCTTGCAGGTTAGATAGGCTGAAAGCAGCTACCCCAAATTCCCTGCACCCCCAGCGCCCTCCAGTTGGCAGACCCAGGCTCGCGAGGCAAACAAAATAAGGACTGCCTTCAGTGCCCTCAATCCGATCAAGGCTGCCCCACGCACTCCGTTGGTCCGGGGCAGTTAGAAGCCGGTAACGGGGGTGGGAAGGAAGGAAGGAACCAGTCCCGTGAGTCCCGTAAGTTTGCGCCGCCCTGCAACACTTCGTTGATCCAGGGGCTGTTAGGGCTGTTAGGGGCTGTTAGGGCTGCCTGCCTGCCTGCCTGCCACTGCGGGTAACGGGTAACGGGTGACGAAGACAAGAAAGAACAGTCCCAGAGGTCAGAGGTCCGCAGCCCGCCATGCCGCGCTCCGAAGCCGCTCTTGCTTTGAGCACGCAGGAAACTCCGGTCCGGATCCTCTAGATTCTCTGGACTCTCTCTGAAACAAGCCGCCGCAGAACGTATTCAAAGGCTAAAGTATGGAAAAGCAAGCTGACGGGGGAAAATGACAGTGACTTACACGTAGAGTCCTCCTAGCTGATGCTATAACGCTGTTAGTGCTTGCTCACGTACCGCAGGTCCTGGGGTCCAAGGCTGTTCAATACTCAGCCCTCACTCCCATGGTGTTTGACAGTGGGCACAGGGCAGTGTGGAGCAAAGAGCAAAGAGCACGAGCACACTGTGGCGAGAGGTGCATGATAGCAGGAGCGGGAAAAGGAGCAGGGCACGCTGGGGCTCCACAGGCTGCACCTAACCTAGTTGGGGCACCTACGTGGATGCACCCGGGCACTACACTCTGTGTCCTCCAGTAGGGAGAACACGCTCCTATTCCCGCACACTCCCGCTTATGGCGCCCAACTCCCGGCGCTCCTGGCACTCCTCGAGCCCTCCACCAGCTCCTATGTGGGGGGACCCACGCAGCAGACCACAAACCGCAAGCCGCAGCCTGAGCGACCAGCACAGTGATTTCCTTCAACCGGGCGGGAACCGCGGTGCGTTTCTCAGTCGGCTCCCTCGCACCGCGCTCCGCGCTCCGCTCCGCAAGCCTCAGCTACTCGAAAAACCAGAACCGGACCACGCAGACACACAGATACACACGCATTAGTCACTTCCTTGTCCGGACATGGACTGAACCACGCCCAGAGCCCCCGAGTCATTGTTGCAAGCCCTGCGCTGGTCCGGCGTACGCCAGGCCAGACCACTCCGCTTACGCTCAGAGGGGAGGCCCACATAGCTACATGTCGCAGGCGTACACACTGGTGGTATGCAGGTCACTGGTCTAGTTGTCAGCATGTCATGGCCACTCCCTGAGGGCAGGTTTGCACACACACCACACTCATCCGGCACAGGCGTCACAGGCCATGTGACCCTGCCAATATAAGGGGCCGACAACGTCACATTCCCCACTGCCGGTGGTGACTGGATGACGGACGCTCCACGGTTCTCAATCATAAAGGGCCCATGAGTTGTTGCGCACAGGGTTGGTCGCACCCGAAACCTTGCTCCCGTCACGGGCCTACCACCACGTGGCGCTGACTGGGGTTGCACTGGGTTAGTGGCACCCGAAGCCTTGCGCCTGTCACGGGCCTACCACCATGTGGCGCTGACTGGAGTTGCACAGGGTTAGTGGCACCCGAAGCCTTGCGCCCGTCACGGGCCTACCACCACGTGGCGCTTGACTGGGGTTGCACAGGGTTAGTGGCACCGAAATAGCTGAGCGGGTGTGCAGCCTGCGATCATGACGTGTGCCCTGATGTGGTCTCTGCCATTGATGCCTCAGGACTCATCATCATGTGTGGGACCTGCTGGGCCGCGGGGCGGCTCCGCATGATGTGGACCATGCCATGGTGGCGGGACCGGGGCTTGGAGCTTGCACGGGCACGTGGTGTGCCCACTGGTGGACACACCGTTGGCGGCAGGTGAGCAGTGGGCCCGGGGTGCGCAAGTGCGGACAGCCAGCGCTGGCCGGCGGGAGGGGGTGGGGTGCGGCTGCATGCGTGTGCAGGGACGGACAGGCGTTGTTGCCGTGTGCTGTGTGATGGACTCTGCCATGATTGACTCTGGCCTCGATTACAGATTGCAGACCTGGTGGCTTGCAGTGTATCCCGGGACGTGGTTGGAGACACACCGGTGGCAGCAGGTGAACAGTGGGGCCTGGGTGCGCAGGGGCGGCGGTGTCTCTCTCTCTCTCTCCCTTCCTTTCCTTCTCTCTCTCTCACTCTCTCTCTCCCTTCTTTTCCTTCTCTCTCTCTCACTCTCTCTCCTTTCCTTCTCTCTCTCTCACTCTCACTCTCTCTCCTTTCCTTCCCTCTATCACTCTCTCTCTCTCTCCCTTCCTTTCCTTCTCTCTCTTTCTCTCTCTGCCTTTCTTTCATTCTTTGTTTCTCTGTGTCTCGCTCCTTTGATGTGCGCATGGCACACGTTCTGATTTTGTGCTTTATTTTCCAGGCTGTGACATCGAGATTGTCCCGGACGGACCCAACAGGAGTCTTCCGCATTGGTGTTTTGTGTTGTATTTCAATAAAGTTTTTGGTTGTTACTTCAGTGCTGTGTGACTGTTTCTCGTTCTTCTGGCCACACATGTGTGTTATTTTTTGTCAATGTGCGTCATCATGCGCTTTTGTGGCTCTTGTGTCGTGCACGGTATGTGTATGTCCGGGGGGGCTGGGGGTGGTGGCGGTGGGTGTTGTGGCCCTCATGGGTATCGGAGCTGCATGATCATTGTCTCCATGGCATCTGTGGGTCTTCAGGTGTGGCTCTTGGCTGGGCTCCCTTTCATGCTGCAGGTAGTCGTCCTGCTTAACACCAGCAGAAGGCAGGTGTTAAATCCCTGGTGCTACCGTGGCTTATCGCCTGTTTTTGGTTTGCATCGCAGATCTGGCAGTTCGTTGTGAAAGTGGTGTAGTGGTGTTTTCGTGAGTTTTTGCACGGGAACGCCTACTCTGCATCTCATTAGGGTTAGTTGGTGGTGTCACCCGTGGAGGTAAATGTTGAGGCGGTTATCGCGGGAATACTTGCGTTGTCTGCAGTTTGCAACCGCCTGTGAATGGGGTGTTAAATCTGTCACCACTTTTGTTGCGTTAAGTTGGCGATAACTCAGAGATACGTCCTTGTGAATATCCCCCAGTATGTTTATAATATAGGGTTACCATGTGTCAGGCCAGTTTGGTTTATAATTTAGTAATCATAAATATGAAAATTTGTTTCATATACTTTTTGACATATAAAAAGGTGATTTTCGACAATAATATGTACATAAAACTTTGTGAGCTTCGCGTACATAAAGATACATATAAACCATATAAATACACTGAAAACAAAGACAGAAAAGAACTAACGACCTGACAAGTTCAGAAAAAAACAATCACATACATTTATACTTAAGAAAAATAAACATATCAAAGGCATCAACTACAAAAGAGTCATGGGGTCCTAAAGCATAATTCATATTGTAATAACAGTTAAAGTGCAATGTTAAAAAGCCTGTAAATGTATTTCGTAGAACAAAACTATCTGTAGACAGAGGTGCGCCGACGCGTGTTTTGGAAGTTACAAGTTGGTAGAAGAGAGTAGTGCAACCTTCATCAGGGCGCTGTCTATGCATTTAACTCTGTGGCAGCTGCCATCCAATTTGAACTTATTCAAAAGCAAATTCAAGCATTAGGGGCTCACAAAACTCTTCAAATACTGCTCTGAAATATGAAACAGATTGCATTACTATAAGGAAACCATAAATACAGAGGGTTAAGGATAACTAAAGAAGTGTACCCAAGGTAAAAAGACCAAATGTGCTTGTGTTTACAGAGTCCAAAGAACCCCATGCCGAAGAAATAATAATAAAGAAACCTTATAGAGGAACCAAAGTAAAGAATACATGTGATGTGAGTAAGTTTATACAAGTAGAAATATAAGTGTGAATGGAGGAGGTTATACATATAGTTGGAGTAAAAATGAAGCGAAGGGCAGAGAAGGATACCTGCTCCCGAAGAATAGGAATGAATTTGGAGAAGACAACCATCACTCTTCCATTGGAAGAAGCTTCTCTAAAATATCAAGCTCAGAGTGATATCTGAACTATAGAGGTTCCAATTTGAGAACCAGAGGTAATTATGCCATCTGTATAGAAATAAAAAAACATGGCTATGAAGAAAAGAAGTGGATTAAAAAGGGGGTAAGACATTTGTTTTGGGTGTACATGGGAATACTTGCCTCATTGAGAAATTTCACTGAGAGGAGCAGAGCATAATCAGGATAAAGAGCCAATGAATTGCTGAAATGGACTGTCAATTGTCTAGCTGCAGATGGCTTTAGGCATAATCCTAGGATTGGGTAGCCATACAGGTCTGCAATACAAGGAAAACATAATATAAGTCTGTGAGGGAGGTAAATAGAACATGAAAATAACAACAGTCCTGGATCTAAGCCTGAGTCAGGGAAATATAACCGAGATCTGAGTTGACCGTCTGCTAACTTTTCTGTAATAACAGGAACAGAATTGAAAAAGGGGGCTAACAAAACTCTTACCTGATCAGAAAGCGCGGCCACGTTCCATCGGCGGCCAGGAATTCGGCCGGTAAAGAGAGAATGGAAAACGGCAGGCTTTATACCATTCTGAATGGTCCATTGAATGAAATTTAGAACACCCGAGAGTCGCCTCTGGAGAAGATGGACGAAGTCCGGAATGACTGGCCCAGCGCCTGTGTCTAAATAGGTGGAAAATCCACCGCCATATTGGGGGAAGGGTATACGGGGAAGAACGGACAGGTCTATTGGTGGGGATAGCAACTGCGTCCTAGATATATACTTGTATAGATCTCAACTCCCACTCCCACAGTCCCTGCCTGTACACATGAGAAGGGATTGCACATTTGGCTATAACACTGGTGTCTGGTAGACATTTGACGTATTCATTGCCAAACTGGCTGTGAATGCTCATACTACTCTCAAAAAAGGGTATCCAAGTGCACACCTTAGTTCACAATGTTCGACTTGTCAAATTCATTAAAAGTAATTTTTTTTGCGTGCAGCCCGGGATGGTGGTCTGCCCTACAACCACGTCGTTAGATAATTAAACAAAAACTGGAGCGAAGTAACACTCCTAAACCGGATGCACTGCTTGATCCCTGGATCATCAACAAAGATCCCACAACTTTATCCATATTTAATCAGTTTTATTCCTTGTATTCCAAAGTTTCATGTTGATTCATTTCGTTTACTCATGTCACATGAGAGGCACATTGAATATTTACTTCTAATGCAGCAGATATGCCAATCCAGGCCTTTTTCTGAAGCAAGTATTATACATCAATCATTCTCAGTAGTAGATGTTATTCCCAATGCATTTCAGGCTTTCCATAGCCCTTCGTCAGGGGTTCACTACAAATTAAGTTAAATAACAGCAACATTAAAATTGTGTATACCAATCTTAATACATTCAAAGTAATCAAAAAACGTTAAGAAGTCCATTCGCAGTTTTAAAAACTGCCCCCATAATCAACGTTTTCCCTCTAGCTGCGTGACTCCAAGCTACCCACAAAGTGCCCAGACATGTTTCTACCCCACTACATAACCCTTCCATGTATAATCCCCTCATTTCATTCGGAACCCCCTCAAACCAGTCCCCATCAGCTGATGCTAAACACCTCTCTGAATTAACCCATCCACGCCAGTGAAACAACTGCAGCGTTCTTCCATACCTTAATCCTTCTTGGGCATAATCTCCTGCCAAACATGCTCTTTTCTTGCATAAAGCGGACAACCGCTCACTTTCACCTATTTCAACTATCGGAGCAAAAAACCGCCCCTTCCAATCAGCCAATTACGATAAACTCCTCAATCTTCATGCCTACAACTCCCATAACCCTCTGTTTGACATGTCTCGTTAGTCCAGTTTCACTGATGTTTAACCCCTCCTCTTTAGTTCCACTATATGTCCCGCCTAAACTTCACAATATAATCCTGGCACAGTTTAGGGCTCTTTTACGAAGCTACCCTCTGGGATCCTCCTCTTGGGAGGAGATATGAACGCAGTGATGGACCCTGCTTTAGATCAGTTGGGCACTACAAGAGGTCATGTGAGCAGGGAGATACTCCCTGATTGTATCTCTGCAATGGGTCTGATGGATTTGTGGAGAACCCAATACCCTCACTTGAAACAATGCACATACTACTCGGCCCCGCATGAGTCCTTTTCACACCCCTGCTATTTCGTCACATGTCACGACCAGGTTGGTAGCTTTGAGGGGTCTGAGCATTTAGCTCAAGGAACTTCTGATCACCCCCCAATAGGTATAACACTTAGGCGCCCTACTGTTAATATTGCTAGATTCCCCAGACTAGACCCCTGGTACTTACAAGATGTGGATATTTATGATAACTTGAACTCAGGGCAAACACAAGGAGATGATGGACGGAGTGCTGAAACTTTTCAAACACTCACCCCCAGTCACAGATCTGGGTTGAATCCATCATCATTCTTTAGCTCACTTTGCCACCCCAGTTCAGACACAGCTATATGCAAATCAGTCTTGACCCTGTGCCTCATGGGAACAGTCCAGCCCAAACTGCCAAGCCATGTCTTCCCTGGACCGGAAACAAGCATCCTGGGACCGGTTTCGGGCTAACAGCCCTCATCAGCCAGGCTACCTTGATTCCAGTGGCAAAGTGGGCAAGGGAACTGATAGAGCGCCATGTTCTCGAGAAATTTGTAGGGGTGCATCATAATCATCGTTAGTTCGCACCCGCATATATCCAGACATATATTAATGAATGGCCAGTAAATTGTAGTTCTAAACCGCATTTATTAGAGTAAATAGAAGAGTAATTGTGCTATTATAATCATGTAAATGTAATGCTTAACTGAAACATGTTTAAAATGATGCATAAATGAATTAGCTCATGTGCAATTGAGATGCAGTAGTTAAAACGTGTACTATATTAAGTTGCACGTGTAGTTCATTTTTTCGCATATGAAATGAATGAACCAATGCTTAGAGAAGTAATTAGAATTGTGTGTTTAAATTGTGTAAAGGCCTGACTGCATATACGTCAAAAGAAAGGCCTGTTCGTTCTTATGTTAGCTTATTTTGTAGGCAGAGAAGGTGTTCTCTTGGGAAGGCTCTCTGGGCACGGTTGGAAGATTCATACAGAGGAAAGTTTGTTGAATGTATTTTCTGTTGCAGGTGCAAGGACACATGCCTCGTTAGTAAAAGACTGGCTCTTTGTTTTAGGAGTTAGGATGGTGGGAGGCATTGAGATGGGAGTATACTGGAATGTAGGGATGATACTTTCAGCGGAGAAGGTGCCTGGGACTCAAGGTCACTGTAACCGTCCTGGATGAAGTAAGAGTTTCGATGGAAAAGTACGAGAAGGAAGACCTGGCCGAAGGGGCGTGACAAGGGCGTGTTCTATTGTATGTGGATTTTGTATTAGGGATAGTCCCCTGAGGGAGGAGAGCAGATTGGAGGTAGAGGAGACCTGAGAGAAGGGCGAAAGAGAGAGATCTAGTTAGGAAGGAGCATCTTAGAACGAGCTCAAATGCTAAGTGAGTGCACTTCTTAAGAAGTCTTCACAGCTGACACCTTTTCTTTCTACTCTTGCCTGGGGAAACTTGTTAAGTAGGGATGTCACCTTAGTGGTAAAGTAGGGACAGATTAACGCTTTTCTCTTTATTAGGTAAATGAAGAATAATATAGAGATTGGTGCTGTCATTGCTAGTTTAATGCTTCTGGAACTAACGATTCTTCTTATCCCGAGTCGGATGAGACTCCTGCGTAGGATGATGTTTGTATTAGTGCCCATTTATTTCTTTAACCTTGTGTTGAGGTGTTTGTATGTGCAGTTATTTTTGGCTTTGTAATAAACCCCTAACATTTGATTTTGGAGTCAGTGGTCTTTGAAGGCAAGCTGGATTCTAAATTGTTGCATAACAGGATTGGATTTTCTTCCCTTCACACTATTCAGCAGGTAAATAGATTCTGGCGACCTGAGGATTCTTAGTGATGGTAAGATAAGATAAGAATCCCGCTTTATCAGTTGGTAGCAGAGTAGGATGGTTTCCTCTGATAGTAAGGGGAGATCTAGATTAGGATAAGAGATTATTTGCCCCATAGAGCCCGAGTGATGGTGATCCAGTGGATTGTAAAAGGAGGACGATGGTGGTCGCTGAAAACTGACGGCGAATGACGGTGCGGCGGAAGTAGCAGTTCGTGGTAGCGTGAGTATGAACAGGGTGATGCTTGTTAGATTGCGGTGTTGATTTGATTGTGTGATGTCTTGCGGAGTTGGAATGAGAGTCATGTGATTGAGGATCGGACCATGAGCGCGCGGGGCCGAGAGATTTGATTTGATATCCCGGGATAAGAGATTGTGGTGTAGAAGACACCCAGAGTCGAGATTGTTGACCAGAGGTTGTGGGAGTCATGAGACGTTGTTGACTAAACCACTGATGATAGGGAGCGTATGTGTGAGTGTGTGAATAACCGACGCTGGTCGTAGGTTGTTGTGTGTGAAACATTGAGGGTTTGGACCCTATCGATTGTGTCAGAGGCGATTGTCCGGTCGTTTCACGGACAGACAGTTGCCAGATTTGAGGTCAACAGTTTCGAGAGACTGTTCGTTCGTTGTTGGACAGACAGTCAGAGACGTGATTGTCCAGTCGTTTCGTGGACAGACAGTTACTTCAGAGTGTGATTGCAACGCGTGTGAAGAGTGAGAGGTGACTTGTAAAGAAGGGGAACTGCTGCGAGCGGAGAAAGAGTGACGTCAGACAGTGCCGCGCTGCGATAGGTCGGTTGGTGTGAGCCGCGCTGGTATTGGTGGACTGATATCAGGAAGTAAAAACGAAATCTTGTGCGCAAACGGAAATCTGCTTTATCATGAAATGTTTTAAAGTTTTACGAGAACTCTTTAGAGGTGATAGACATGTGGTTACTCGGGGTGGAGAGGAAGCCCCTCCCGAAGATACGCCAGCACATTACATGGCTAAGAATGTGGGATTGCATACTATAATTTGGCTTGAGAATTGGCATAAAATGACACAAGGAGAGGGAGAATTGACTTTCCCACGTTATGGTACTTTCAGGTTGGAAGTGTTGTACCAGTTGAAATCTGTGATGTCTTCTTTGCGACCACTACCCAGACCCACACAGTTTGAGGCGTTACACGCATGGATTAGAGCAGCGTATGACAGGAAGAGAGACAGAAGTCAGGAAAGGGTAAAAAGTCGATCAGGGCATTTCAAGATGCGAGATGGGATGCACTGGAGAAAAGGTGGAGAGTGGAAACGATTGAAGGGGATAGATTATATCCGTTGATAGAGAAAACGGGAGGTACGCAGGAAAGGAGTGCAGAGGAAGATGACAGTGATACGGATGACAGCTTGTTAGAGAGACTTCTGTCAGAGAGACCACCTCCATTTAATCCAGATCATAGCGACGGAAAATCGACTGTGGCAGGAGGGACTGGTGAGTCACAGAATCAGACGAATGTGAGAGTAGTGGGAAAAATCTCCACAGGAACGGAGGGAGTGGGAACACAACCTTCAATGGGAAGTATGAGGTTGCCGGATGCCCTGACGGTACTTGTTACCATTGGTCCTATAGTGTCAGTGTATGACCCAGATCGAGTAAGTGAAGGAAGTCTATTGCAGACAACAGGGAGAGAGGGGATCAGCGTTGGAGGGAATGGTGTAGAGGAGGGAATGGTTCGCTCTCCGAAGCCCATAGAAGCGAGCACGCCATTGCCAGCCACCACAGACTCCTCTACGGGACAGGTGGATGTGAGACCGGTAAGACCAAGGTCTTTGGTCGAGTCCAGATCAGACTTGAGAATGTGGGTACCACCTGTGAGGAATCAGAGCGATAGGATGGCAGGAGATGCAGAGCCAGACCATTCAGGAAATAGACCAGTTTCTAGGAATACGATAGAAGAGACTAAGCCACAAGAACAAAGTTGTGATTATGATGAACGGAATGGTGCTGCTTGTCGAGAAATTTTGAGGAGTGCCATGAGGGCAAGGATGTTGGATGTAGTGAGGTTTAAGGCAGAGGTAGACGAAATGATTAGCGGGAATCTGCCTTTGGATAGAATAGAGATCTATGAACCAGATGAGCTGCTTTTTGTAGCAAAGGATGTGACTCGTAAAGCGAGGGCTGCACATGAGAAATTGACAGAATTGGCAAAGAAATATGAGGTGGATTTGACTAAAACGAAATCGTTGCAAGGATCCCATAGGTTGCAATACAGTGATCAAGAGCTGGAAGAGAAAAGAGTCATAGGACTGAGGACACATACCAAGGACCTGATTGTTGGGATGCGTATATGGGTCATGCTTAACAAATGGGAGGAAAGGTGGTCTAAGAAGAAGGTTTCCAAAAAGAATGTAGAAGAGATGCCGCCTCCGGGGGGAGGGACGATAGGAGTAGAGAGCTATCCTTTACGAGAAGTACAGAACGGAGGGTACGTGCATGTGCCATGGAGTAGAGGTGATTTGGCTGCATTTACAAATGATTTTCCTCGGCTGAGGGAAAAACCAGTAGAGTGGTACAAACAGGTCGACCGTTTTGTTAAAATTTCAAAGGTATTGTGGAATGATTTGAACACCTTGTTTGATGTCGTAGTGCCAGGAGACTTATGGTCAGCTTGTAAAATTGCAGTTGAGTGGCCGACCTCCGAACCTGAAAGGGATGCTGTCACAAATGGTCCGTCACCTATAGTCATGAAAAAGTTCGAACAAGTGATTACATGGTTGAAGTTGAAGATCTCGCCTCAAGACATTGATTGGGTTAAGATAGATCGAACTGTTCAGGAACCAAAGGAGACAGTGCATGAGTATTATGAACGACTCTTGCAAGCTTTTAAACAGTATAGTGGACTAGATACCTTAGACCCCAAGGATATGGGACAGTTTGTCTCAAAGTTTGTCCTAGGATTGAGATCAGAGGTTAGTCTTATGAAACAGCAACATTTGATCTGTTGGCAGAACAAGCCGGTAGATGAAATCTTGCGGTATGCGAGGTACTGTAGTGATGAAGTAGACTCGAAGAACCGGAAGCTGAAGGACAAACTGATGCTTGTTCAGATGCAACCAGCTCAGGTCCAGCCTAACGGAGGGACGCTGGGAAGAAGACAGGGAAACTACCAAGGGAACCAGAATGTGCAAGGTCAGGGAAAAGGGAAACCTGTAGATCCTAAGACGGGAATGGATGTGGTGACATTGAAGAAGACCACTGCGTGTCATCTTTGTCACCAGATTGGACATTGGAAGCGCGAGTGTCCCTTGAACCCAGTCAATCAGGTGCAACAGGAGGTAGAAGTGGTTCAGGCACCCGTGCCGGAGGTAGTCAATACTGTGACGAGGCCCAGATCGCTGAAAGGGGGGACGTTTAACCCACAGGTGCAAGTTCCCCAGCCGCCGAGAATTTCGCAAGGAATGCGGACTTACCAGCAGATGCCCCTTTTCGAAGGATATGATGAGTCCAGCCTGACCCGTTGGCCTGACGGTGCCTGAGGGGGGAGGAAGACTGCACACTTGGAGCAGTCTTGGAGGTAGACCAGAGAGGACCTTTTGTGGAGGCAGACATTGATGGTCATCCTACCACTCTTTTGGTTGACACTGGTGCTACCCGGTCTACTGTAAGATCAGCAGTAGTCCCCAACCTACCCCTCTCGGGACGATCGATCCAAGTTGTTGGAGTGGCGAACAAGAGGACAACTAGCCCATTGACCGAACCGATTCCAGTGAGAATAGGCTCTTTCCGAGGTAGACATCAGTTTGTGGTGTGCGATTCGAGTCCAGTCTGTCTGTTAGGAAGAGATCTATTGTGTAAGTTAAATTGCACCATCTATTGCACACCTAGGGGAGTGGATGTTCAGACGAAGGATGATGATGCCACCTTCAAGGTTGCGAATCAGCACTTGTGCATAGAAATGTATCCTGTGGTGACAATTGAGGAACTTCCACTAGATTTGAGAGATTCTGTGTCACATGAGGTGTGGGACTTCATGGGAGAAGAGATCGGACTGATCAAAGGGGTTGAACCTGTACAGATCCAGGTTAAGCAGAATGTCGAATTTCCTAGAACACCCCAGTATAACCTGTCACCCGAGACTGTTGCAGGGATTAAACCTGTAATCGAGTCCATGATCAAGCAGGGAATTCTGAAGGAGATAAGGGGTAGCCCATGTAACTCACCTATCATGGGACTACAGAAACCGAGTGGGAAGTTCAGGATCGTGCAAGACCTGCGAAAGGTCAACACGATAGTTGTTCCATGTTGTCCAGTGGTACCGAATCCATCAGTGATACTGTTTCAGATCCCATGCAAAGCCGAGTGGTTTACTGTGATTGATTTGTGTCAAGCATTCTTCTCGATACCGCACCACGAAGAAAGCCAATTTCTTTTTACTTTCCGGCTGGAAAATCGTGTGTTAACGTGGTGTCGTATCCCTCAAGGGTATACAGAGAGTCCATCGATCTTTAATCAGATCTTGAAGAAGAATCTTGAGAGTCTCGTATTGCCACATAACTCAGTTCTCGTGCAGTACATAGACGATCTGCTTATTGCCTCAGAAACGGAAGACGCTTGCAGGATAGACACGATAGCCCTATTGAATCATTTAGCAGAGAATGGACACAAGGTGTCTCCGAACAAGCTGCAGTACTGTCTGAGTGAAGTATAGTACTTGGGTCACAGAATAGAGAAAGGCAAGAGGAAGGTGTCACCAGATCGAATTGAGGCAATAATGAACATGGCTGTGCCTACCACTCAGAGGGAAGTCAGGATGTTTTTGGGAATGGTCGGCTATTGTCGCCAGTGGATTCCCAATTTTTCCTTGAAGGCAAAGCCTTTGCAGAGGCTGATGCACAAGGATGTGAGTGATCCGGTACCATGGGATGAGGAATGCTTGATGTCATTCCTAAGGCTGAGAGAGGGTTTGTGTTGTGCACCAGCTTTGGGAATGCCTGATTACATACTAGACCCCTCTCAGAATGGTTTCCGTGCGGGTCATAGTACGGAATCTGCTCTTCTTGCTGTTACCGAACATCTGAGATGGGCCTTAGATGAGGGCCGCTTGTCGGCACTGATTTTGCTCGATCTCAGTGCTGCGTTTGATACGGTCTCCCATCAGATCCTGTTGAGGCGTTTGGAGGAGGCGGGGATAACGAGCTCCGCCCTGGATTGGTTTGCTTCCTTTCTCTCTAGAAGGACCTCCCAGGTCACCGCTCCCCCTTTTACCTCTAGAGTTATTGCTATCAAGCAGGGTGTACCGCAGGGCTCTGCTTTGAGCCCTACCCTTTTTAATTTGTATGTTCAACCGCTGGCAAGAGTGGCCAAGAACAGAGGGCTTATGATAGTGTCGTATGCAGACGACACTCAGTTGGTGGTCACACTCTCCGATGACATTACCCGGGACGCTTGTAAGTTTCGTAGCGATCTTGAGGCCATTTCGCAGTGGATGACTGCCAACTGTCTCCAGCTCAACGCCAGCAAGTCTGAAGTACTGCTGGTGGGGAGAGATGCAGAGCTGTGGAGTGAGCACTGGTGGCCTGCCACGATGGGGTTAGCACCTGTTCCCAAACAGGTTGTAAAAACCTAGGGTTTTGGATAGACACCGCCCTCTGTTTTCGAACCCAAACCATGAAGGTGGCAGGGACTTGTTTTGGGCTATTGCGAGGGCTCAAACCCCTGTTGGGCTTTTTGATCCCCCTATCAGGCAGGTTATCATTCAGGCCTTGATTCTGTCAAGACTGGACTACGCAAGTTCCCTCTACTTGGGGGTCAACCAGTCTGAGATTGTCAGATTACAAAGGGTTCAGAATGCAGCGGCTCGTGCCCTCCTTGGTTTGCCGAGGAGGTGTTCTACCTCTAATACCATTCGCCGCCTCCATTGGCTGCCTGTGGCTAGCCGTTCAGAGTTCAAGGCCCTCTGCATTACTTTTAAAATTCTTAATTCTTCATCTCCTTGCATCTTGACTAATCTTCATACCTTCTATATCCCCTCCCGCCAACTTCGTTCTATGGGACAGAATCTTGTGGCTGTCCCTAGAGTCAGGAGGACGCGTGCTGGTGGGCGCTCCTTTCGTGTGCTGGCCTCGAAGCTCTGGAATGCGCTCCCCATCTCCATTCGCAGTCTAAAGTCCTACCTGCCTTTCCGGAAAGCTGTGAAAACATACCTCTTCCCTCCGCTATAAGCTGTCTCGTCTTGTGATTTGCTTTGTAGTTTTCTGCGCTCAGTGCCGGGACGCCCCTTTGCTGGGGCAGCCGTGCGCTCTATAAAAATTTATAACATAACATTACAACAAGGCTTTCTCACTGTTCTGTTGCGAGAGAGAAGGTTGTGCATTAGCAGTCTTGGCTCAGAACCACGGAGGTGTCCGTAGGCCAGTTGCCTATTTTTCAGTTACTTTAGATCCAGTAGCTTCTGCGTTGCCCGGATGTCTCAGATCCGTTGCTGCAACAGGTGTCAGCATTGAAAGATGTGAAAGCATTGTAATGGGTCACCCTCTGACAGTTTATGTACCACACTCTGTTGAATTGTTAATGACCAGGACAAAGACCCAGCACCTAACAAATAACAGGTTAACGAGGTATGAGCAAGTCATACTCGCCGCAGAGAATGTGACTCTGAAAAGGTGCTCTGTCTTAAACCCTGCGATATTAATGCCCATACCGAATACAGATGATGAAGATTGTGAGGACCATGATTGTTTTGATGTGACTGAGCTATGCACCAAACCGAGACCTGACATTGTCGACGAACCACTGACTGACCCTGATGAAATTTTCTTTGTCGATGGTTCGTGCCTAAGGGACAGTGTTGGTCAGTTGAGAGCAGCATTTGCTGTATGTAGCATCTCAGGAGTGGTTGAGGCTGCTTGTCTAGAAGGAGTACACTCCGCGCAGGTAGCTGAGATCATTGCCTTGACTCGTGCCTGTTTGGCCGCGGATCAAATCCGAATCACGATCTACACTGACAGCCAGTATGGGTTCGGTGTGGTTCATGACTTCGGACGTTTATGGTCACAGAGGGGATTCATGACATCATCTGGTTCACCCATTAGGAATGGGGAATATGTGAGACAGCTACTAGATGCATTGCAATGTCCAAAGGAAATCGCAGTAGTCAAATGTGCTGCTCATGGAAAGGGGAATGATTTTGTCTCTCTGGGAAACAACTACGCCGATGAAGTTGCCCGTTTTTGTGCAGAGCAAGGATGTATATTCACAGAGGGTTACACAGGAGAGAGCCAAGAAAGAACCGAGCTCAACGTGATGTTGGCCATGGCAGACACTTGGGAGGAACTCAAGCGACTGCAGGATGAGGTTTCAGATCAAGAACGAGATGGATGGATCAGAGCAGGATGTGAAAGAGGAGACGTTGATGTTTGGGTTTCCAGTGATGGTCAAGCGGTGTTGCCAGAGAATCTGTTGAGTCCGATGGCGAGACTGATACATGGTCCGATACATCTTGGCAGAGATGCAATGATGCATGTGTTTAGACAGACATGGTATAACCCACGATTTCGTGTAATTGCTGAAGCAGTTTGTCAGAGATGTGTTACATGTCAACAGATGAATGCTGGAAAGAAGACTGTGGTCACATTGAGTCACATTGGGAGGTCAGGAGGACCCTTCAATAGGATGCAGCTAGATTTCATTGAGATGCCCAAGTGCAATGGGTTGAGGTACATTTTGGTGGTGGTGTGTGTATTCTCACGGTGGGTGGACGCTTAGCCAACACGCAGGTGTGACACTCTCACAGTGGCTAAGTTATTGTTGAGGGAACTTATCCCGAGATTTGGTTTTCCAACCTCTTTGGAATCAGATAGAGGAACACACTTCCATAGTGAAATCATGAAGTTGCTTTGTGCCGCATTGAATGTCGATCAGAGACTACATTGCAGTTATCGACCAGAGGCTTCTGGGATAGTGGAACAGGTTAATGGAACCTTGAAAGCCCGGATGGCAAAAGTGTGTTCGTCAACGTCTCTGAAGTGGCCTGATGCCCTGCCGCTTGTGCTTATGAGTATTCGCAGTGTCCCCAACAGGAGAACTGGGTTATCTCCACATGAGATTCTGATGGGGAGGGCGATGCGATTGCTAGCAGTACCAGCTACAGCTTTGATAAACATCACTGATGACTTGATTCTCGATTACTGTAAAGGACTATCTGATGTGGTCCGTTCTGTGTCCCAGCAGGTGCAAGCTGCAGTTGTCCCAGCCTCGAGTGATCTGTGCCACGACCTGTGTCCAGGACACTGGGTACCTGTTCGAAAGCACGTGAGGAAGAGCTGTCTGGATGTTCGGTGGCGAGGCCCGCACCAGGTAATACTGGTGACGAACACAGCAGTGAAGTGCGGAGGATTACCGAACTGGGTGCATGCTTCCCATACTCGCAGAGTTTCAGCACCCTCGGAAGAAACAGCTCCTCTCGTGAATGAAAATCCATCTGATGTGGCAGGGCCACATGAGAGGACAAGTCAAGCTGTGAGGGCCGCTGATGCAGCTGGTTGTGCACCGGAACAAGCAGAAGAGGGTTCCGACAACCAGAACCCCGACTTTGACTCGGATGACGGAGGTGTTGCTGTGGGTGGAGTAGAGTCAAATTCAGCAGAAGAAGGAAGTGGTGCACAGGGTATAGAGGGGAAAGCGGAAGAACAACCAGAACAGAGGAGGCTTGGCCTGAAAGACGGAGGCGACTGAATCTAAGGTTGGCACCCGAAAGAGATCTTGCTCCAGTGTCTGAGACGTCTGAGTCGGAAGCAAGTGACGGAGAGCAGGCTCAAGAAGGTCGGAGAAGGTCGAAAAGAACAAGAATACCTTGCCAGAGATACGCTACCCCGGAGTGGACTGATGCCGGGTGTAGTGAGTTCGGGGAGACTGAGGTCCGTGCTGGTGGTCAGCAAGAGCCCGAACGTGGTGTTGCAGGTGGTGCTGTTAGTGCCAGGGCTAGAAGTCGAAGGAATACTGACCCTCACGGTTCCGAATCCCCCACTTCTGAGTAAAGTTCGACAATTGGTTTTGCATCGACTTGAATTTCCGTCATTTGGGTTTGAGCCACCTTCACATGAAATGATAATTCTTCGTCTTGAACTTTTGTATCATGTTTTAGAAGCGCTTGCAGCTGATCTTATTTTGGACTGAGTATAAACTTGTTGTAAATAAAAAGTCTAAAGAAGAAGATAACCTAGGTCTGAGTGGAAGAAGAATCAACTTAGGGACATTCCGCAGAAGAGGAACGAGGACTTAGGGAAGTCTTTTTCTGGACTATGTAAATAAGGAACTGTAGTTGAAAAGGGGATTTCCAGCTGTTTTGGAGTGTTGTTCGAACTAGTTAAGCAAGTCACACGGGAAGAAGACAGAGACTTTTGAGCGTTCATTGCTGAAACCAAGAACTTTGAGAGCTTTTCAAAATCATGGAGGCTGGAGATCCACACCGTAGATCCAAATTGATAGTAGGCACATTTATAGGGGGTGTGATAGTTTCTATAATCATAGTAGTTGTAGTTTCATATGTGGTTCCACACGAGCTAGCAGTGAGGGGGGTGCAAGGGACTCCTACGCTCACTACACCTAGCAAAAAAGAGGAAAACATAGGAGCTGAAAGAGCTTTGCTAATAGAAGAGAGTAGTAGGTTGCATGTAGATTTGTCTAGAAGTGATTTTAAGCTTAACGCGTATGCTAAGCTGCTATATGAGTATGTGGATGCGATGGATGCGAAAGATTGTTATGTGTGTATGCAGTTGCCAGCTTCAGTGGATGAGGGTATTAGATACCACCATCTTCCACTGACTTATGGAATTTCGTGTAGTTTGTTACTTAGTATGTTTTATGGGAGAGGTCACTGTGAGTATTTCTTTTCCAACTATGACGCCGTGCTTTCAGAGGATCCTGCCCATAAACATTTGAACAAGTACGATTATTACAAGGCGGAAGATAGACTTGGAAAGTACTTCATACCGACTTCGAATATAGATACAGCCTATGCCCATAGACACAATTTAACATGTGCATTAACAGAAGTAGAGAAAAAGTTTGTAAATTAGGTAGAAGATAGATATAGAAAACTAACACAAACACGTCATACCAGAGATAGTCCTGTAGATTGGACAGACGAGGAGAGGTTACAGAGCGAAGGGAAGTTATGGCCCTATAGCATTGGATATGGTGCAAAGGGGGAAGTTGTGCGTGAGACGTGTGCAGACCTATTATGATAAGGTCTCTGTGGGACAGAGTGAGTGTGATCATGTTTTCACTATGAAGGAATCAGCAAAGAATTTTCTGCAAGGTCCTGTACAAGTGATACCTACGGTGTATTTTGTGTGTGGAAGGAATGCTTATGTGAGATTGCCAGCGAATTGGTATGGCACGTGTTATTTGGGAATAATATTTCCAAAGATTTACCATGCAGAGGATTTGGAACTTTTGGAAGGAGGAAAGCATTCGAGAGTGAAGAGAGGTGCGAGTGCAGGAGCGGTAGCAGGAGATATCTTTGGAGCGATGATACCAAGTTTGGGAGTGATCCTGGATGATGTGAAGATCCGGAGATTGGTGACTGTGGTTGATGAATTGTCAATGAATACAGCAAAGTCGTTGATACTTGTGGATGGAGAGATGTTGTCGATAAGGACAATGGTTTTGCAGAACCGTCTTGCTTTAGATGTCCTATTGGCAAAAGAGGGCGGAGTCTGTAGCATGTTGAAAGTTCAAGACTGCTGTACTTATATACCAGACCACAGCAAGGATCTGGAGAAATATATAAGTAACATCACTACGATCCATACTAAGATAAAGGATTTGACTGAAGAGGGAGTTTGGGAGAAAGTTGGCAAAGGATTTGGTCAAGTGGGAAGCTGGTTTGCGAATTTTGAAAGGGTTTCCTTGGCTATGTTCAGAGACCTCTCATTATCGTTGTGGTTTGTGTGGTTTGCTTGTGGGGTCTTATCAGAGCATACAAGTGGTATAGAGCAGGCAGAGTTGAGAGAGCTTTGAGAGAAAATGAGACGAGAATGGCTAGACTGCAGGACAGTCACTATCGAAATATCAAGAGTTTGGAGAGATTCCGACAGGGGAGAATGGCAACAAGTTCTGTTTAGGTCGGTTCTTTCTCCAAGAGAGTTGTAAAAGTGTGATGACAGAAGTCATCAAAGGGGGAACTGATAGAGCACCATGTTCTCGGAAATTTGTAGGGTGCATCATAATCATCGTTAGTTCGCACCCGCATATATCCAGACATATAGTAATGAATGGCCAGTAAATTGTAGTTCTAAACCGCATTTATTAGAGTGAATAGAAGAGTAATTGTGCTATTATAATCATGTAAATGTAATGCTTAACTGAAACGTGTTTAAAATGATGCATAAATGAATTAGCTCATGTGCAATTGAGATGCAGTAGTTAAAATGTGTACTATATTAAGTTGCACGTGTAGTTCATTTTTTCGCATATGAAATGTATGAACCAGTGCTTAGAGAAGTATTTAGAATTGTGTGTTTAAATTGTGTAAAGGCCTGACTGCATATACGTCAAAAGAAAGGCCTGTTCGTTCTTATGTTAGCTTATTTTGTAGGCAGAGAAGGTGTTCTCTTGGGAAGGCTCTCTGGGCACGGTTGGAAGATTCGTACAGAGGAAAGTTTGTTGAATGTATTTTCTGTTGCAGGTGCAAGGACACATGCCTCGTTAGTAAAAGACTGGCTCTTTGTTTTAGGAGTTAGGATGGTTGGAGGCATTGAGATGGGAATGTAGGGATGATACTTTCAGCGGAGAAGGTGCCTGGGACTCAAGGTCACTGTAACCGTCCTGGATGAAGTAAGAGTTTCGATGGAAAAGTACGAGAAGGAAGAGCTGGCCGAAGGGGCGTGACAAGGGCGTGTTCTAGTGTATGTGGATTTTGTATTAGGGATAGTGCCCTGAGGGAGGAGAGCAGATTGGAGGTAGAGGAGACCTGAGAGAAGGGCGAAAGAGAGAGATCTAGTTAAGAAGGAGCATCTTAGAACGAGCTCAATTCTAAGTGAGTGCACTTCTTAGGAAGTCTTCACAGCTGACACCTTTTCTTTCTACTCTTGCCTGGGCAAACTTGTTAAGTAGGGATGTCACCTTAGTGGTAGAGTAGGGACAGATTAACGCTTTTCTCTTTATTAGGTAAATGAAGAATTATATAGAGATTGGAGCTGTCATTGCTAGTTTAATGTTTCTGGAACTAACGATTCTTCTTATCCTGAGTCGGATGAGACTCCTGCGTAGGATGATGTTTGTATTAGTGCCCATTTATTTCTTTAACCTCGTGTTGAGGTGCATGTATGTGCAGTTATTTTTGGCTTTGTAATAAACCCCTAAAATTTGAATTCGGAGTCAGTGGTCTTTGAAGGCAAGCTGGATTCTAAATTGTTGCATAACAGGATTGGATTTTCTTCCCTTCACACTATTCAGCAGGTAAAAAGATTCTGGCGATCTGAGGATTCTTAGTGATGGTAAGATAAGATAAGAATCCCACTTTATCAGACCCACGTCTGGGCATACCCTGCCAACTTAGGGCGAACAAAACAAACACAAGGAGATGATGGACGGAGTGCTGAAACTTTTCAAACACTCACACCCAGTCACAAATCTGGGTTGAATCCATCATCACTGTGGACTGTTCCCATTGGGCGCAGGGTCAAGACTGATTTGCATATGGCTGGGTCCAAACTGAAATGGCATGGTGAGCAAAAAAACGATGGATTTAGGCCCATATCTGTGTACTGGGGTGAATGTATGACATTGTTCTGCATTCTGTCCATCAATTGTTGTTTTTGCATTTGTCACCCCGAGTGGGACGGGTATGCCAAGACGTGGGTCCCGTGCTCGCCATGCCACTGGAGTCAAGCTATCCTGGCTGATGAGGGCTGAAAGCCCGAAACCGGTCCTAGGATGCTTGTTTCCAGTCCAGGGAGGACCTGGCCTGGCAGTTCGGGCTGGACTGTTCCCATTGGGCGCAGGGTCAAGACTGATTTGCATATGGCTGGGTCCAAACTGGAATGGCATGGTGAGCAAAAAAACGATGGATTTAGGCCCATATCTTTGTACTGGGGTGAATGTATGACATTGTTCTGCATTCTGTCCATCAATTGTTGTTTTTGCAAATCGAACTCAGGGGCAGAGTTATATTTTAAAGAAAATAAGGGGTAAGTGCCATCCCCACGCACCCTCTGGGAGGCATTCAAGACAGTAATCCGAGGCCAGGCCCAGGCTTTGATCAGGGGGGAAGAGAAAGGAGACCCTGGTTGCAAGTAAAACCATAGAACAGGAGATTCTGGCCCTAGAGAGGGGGGTGGTTGAGGAGGGGATTTCAGACCTCCGCCACAGGCCTGCACTGTGACAACATTACTTGCGAGCCCTGGCCAACTACGCAGCCCGATCATATGCGTTAGCTACACAGCGACACCTGTACGACATGGGTGACAAGGCCTCCAAACTACTTGCCTGGCTGGACAAGAGGGATAGGAAGAGCATGGGTGGTGGGGGTCAGAGACGGAGCGGGAGTCTTACAGACGACAAACACCACAATTGCAGATACATTCGCCTTCTATTATGTAGGCCTTTACACAACTGTTAGCATTAGGTCGGGAGCTGATTGCACAGAGCTCCTGAGAGACTTATCCCTCCCAACGCTCTCCAGTGAAATGAGAGGCAGCCTTGATGCTAATCTGACGGAGGAGAAAATAATTGCAGCCCTCAATTCCTTACAGACTGGGAAGATGGTGGGCCCTAATGGGTTGTCGGTTGAGTTATATAAAGGGATGTCCAGCAAAATTGCAAAGCCAATGCTGGAGATGTTTTGGGCGGCAAAAGAAGCCAGATCCCAACCAGAATACCAACGAACAGCCACGATAGTGGTTATACACAAAACTGGGAAGACACCTGAGGAATGTAGTTCCTATGGACTGATCTCTCTTTTGAATGTGGAGGCAAAGGTGCTCGCAAAAGCCCTTGCAGCTAGACTCTCGGCAGTCCTCCCTGTCCTCATTCATGTAGATCAGTCTGGTTTTATGCCGCACAGGAGCACCCGGCTTTATCTGCGTAGAATGTACAGAGTTCTGCACATGACGAGTGCATTACAGACCCAACAGACCGCGCTGATGGTGCTGGACACCTCCATGGCATTCGGTTGTATAGAGTGGCCCCACCTGTTTGCCGTGTTACCAGACTGTGATTTGGCCCAAAGTTCTGTGCTTGGATTAAGTTACTGTACCAAGCCCCGCTGGCTAGGGTGAAAGTCAACAGAGCATTATCCCAGAGTTTTCCACTACACAAAGGTACCCGGCAAGGGTGCCCACTATCACCCTTGCTTTTTGCCCTGGAACTAGAGCCACTAGTGGTTTGGATACATGGCGATCTGCTGGTATGGGACATTCTGTCGTCTGGCGGATGGGAGGAAAGCATCTCCCTATACGCAGATGACATAGTCATGTACCTTTCCAGACCGTATGCCTCCATCGCATGAATTCTGCATATCTTCGAGCTCTTCAGAAGCTATTGAGGTTACATTATAAACTGGGCCAAGTCACTGGTGTTTCCCTTGTCGGGTCCCCCGCTGAGACTCCCAGCGATATGTGTAGCTCCGATTGTTACAAAATAGACCAGTGGTTTTTAAAGTTTATTAGTCAAAAGTAAAAAAATATTTAGTAAATCTTTTTCCTTTTATATATATATATTCATTGTACAAAAGTGCTATAAGACAAAGACATATATAATAATATTTTCATATGTTACATTCGGGAGCACCACCAACAACGCTATGATAAAGCACTAACATACAGAACATAGAGTGTAACACAATATACATAAAACAACTAACAGTACATCGTAAGACTAACACAATACATAAGTAGATAAACAATAAACATCCATAGCAAAAGAAAAACATTCACAGAAAGGACAAACGACAATTGTTCATTGAATACTTTATATCTGAATGAATCAGATGATCATTGAGGCATATGTCAACAGGAGTGCGCCGACGCACGTTTCGGACGTGACTGGAAGATGGACATATCCTTCATCAGGGCGCTTTGTGTATGCATCATGTTCAGTGGCACGATGCCATCTGCATAGACTACACTCTCACTAGTTGAAATACTGTGTGGGGTGCTCAATGTAAAATTCACAACCAATGGTCTGAGGAACAGAGCAAAAATGAGCGAAATTAAATAGAATCAATTACTAATGAAGAAGAAAGGAGCCAGACGAGCAAAAAAAGAAGAATACTGGTGTGTGAATAGGAAGAGGAAGTCTCTTGTGTACTGATAGTCATGCTATACCACTGAAAGTGTGTATATAGAGTAGAAATCAGAGTCTGCCCAATAGTCATGGAGGTATACAACCAAACTTACGACATCAGACCAGAAAGAGGAAAAGGACCCAAGTGCAGAAAAATCCTGTGGGTAAATCACCAAAGATTTAAAAAGACAATATATCAATGTAACATCTACTAGATGGTCACAAACTCCAAGTAGAATGGAGCCAGGCATGGAGTAGAGATTCTTCAGGGTATTTTGTGCACACTTCCCCCGTTGGTGGTGGAATGGGAAGCTGATATGGATTGGTGCCAGAGGATGGAAGAAGTGATCTACAACAGCAGAGGGTGCCCTAGAAAGTGGGAGAATATATGGAACCCCCGGCGGAACTACAGGGGGGCATCATTTGAGTCATGATGATCTTATGTACAGCAGGGACTGATTTGGATTGGTATGTTGACAGACGTGGGCAACCCAAGATCCACACGAACCAGTGAATTGCTTTAATGTATCTGACTCATTCAGTCTCTGGGGTCGATTCCGATCTCGGTCGGTAGGGCTCCGAATTGGATTCGGCTTTACCGGATCCGAGTTGGAGGCTTTGTTTCCGACCGAGTCGTACAGAGGTCCGGACGCCCAAGTACGATGCGATTGAACGTGAAATCGCCGACCGACTCGTTTCCGGTTCTGAACCGCTCCATCCGACTCGTTCGCAATCGATTTGTACCGCGCAATGGAGACGTTTTACGACCGAGCCAGTACGATGCACGATCCGGACAGCCGGATCGAGTCGGAGCCTCCGACACGAAAAAGCTCTCGGAAGCGGACTTCGGGGGTCTGTTGCGGACCCCCCTTCACCCATAGCCATACGAGTCGGACACAGGGGGGACCCATGGGTTCCCCCTATACATGCATGTACGGTGCGGATGGCACCAACTCGTACTCCATACAGGGGGCCCCCTTGTGCGCAAGGTACCCATTGAGTCAATGGGAGCCCATGTATACGTCGTACGACCGGCTCCCATTGACTTCAATGGGAGTCCGACCGAACCGAGTGCGGCAACATACGGCCGCATCGTACTCGCTCGGTCGGACTGCAGGGGTCCGGCTCGGTCGGAAAACAATCCGGATCGGTCGGAGAGCTTTCCGACCCAGATCGGAATCGCCCCTATGTGTTTTGACCACTCTCATTGGAATATCCATGTAGAATTGTACCATTGTACTCGCAGCAAATCATCAGTTTTTTATACTGTATGATGAGCTTGTAAGAAGAGTTATAAAAAATATATATACCACACGTCGAGCGATGTGCAAGACTGTAATATTGGTAAGGCTGTGAGAAACTAAAAAAAAACAAAATAGACTTTTGGACCTAACTCCTGCTCTTAGTGATTGGTCGAGTGTCTTTAGTTAAAATGATGAATGCATCCGCGATTACTGTATTACTTTGTAAACCTACTTTTGGTTTTACCGTGTTTATTTTTCAAGCACTTGGACCAGTTGATCATTAATTTGGTGTGGGTAAGCAGTCGCTGCAGAGTAGCCTTGGCAGCATTGCGTTCATCAGTACAAAGGACAAGAGTAGGTCTTCCGAACGAAAAATATTACTTAATAGCCCAAGTGCAATGGCTCATCAGATGGCGGGCGGGATATTACCTGGATGAGCCAGGATTCCAGTGGACAAGCTTAACAGATGGCACCCTGCTGACATGCGGAATGGAAAAAACTATTATCATCACCTTCTAAGATCTCGCGTAATGCAATTGTTAAATTAATTCAGCTTTACATAGTTAACAGAGCTTACCTCACTCCTAATAGAATCAATAGGATATCAGGGTCTTCAGAAACTGTCTACAATGTAAAGCACTTAACGCTGATATCTCACACATGTTATGGACTTGTCCCTCTTTGCATTCTTATTGAGAAGACATTACCACTGCCTCGGGTCACACCATACATAATACACTTGAGGCACATATCCTCGGTCTCTTCCCGAAACCTAAACCTGACAAAGCAACTGAAACGTTTATGGACTTAACTCTATTATTAGCTTGTTGGAATCATACCATGAGCTTGAAAACTTCTTGTCCTCCATCTGCTATTAGATGGCTCTCAGGTGTTATTTAATAGTTAGAAGCAGAGAGTCAACATCTATATAGGAGGAACCTGCTGTTCTCAGGAAATATTTTATTGATCAAAGCTGAGATTAATTTTGAAAGCTCTGAAATCATATAGTAAGGATGATGTCTGTCCGCCTTTCATATCTCTTAAATAAATGTTTGATGTAACACGTTTTATCTCTGCACAAATGATCTATTGATTTGTTTATGTATCATTATCAGTAATCCTCTTGGGGTGCATCTGAGTTGTTGCTAACATTTATTCCACAAAATAACACCTAGGGGTCATCACTGCCATTCTACTGGAGTGTGTTGAGCTGAGCAAAATGCGGTGTGGACATTAGCAAGTATGTTGGGACTACCTGGGTTGGGAGGGGGGTTAGTTTATAATAATATAGTTCAGTAGGGGTACATTATTATGATACAACAGAAACATGGACTGTGAACATGTAATTATGTAACAATTGGTTTCTTCGAACAGTGGATGAATAAACAATTCATTGTATGTTTACGATGTGCATTGTATACAACACAATATACTGCTCTGTGCTTCTGTGTTAGGGCCAATGAAAATATATTAACAAAAAAATAAAGTTGAGGGGGGACATGTGCAGTTTCTCCAGCACAAGAGACAGACAGATATGGCATGGGAACCTCCCAAAACCCAGACTCAGGTCAGAGTTTTTCTGAGTGTGACAAGTTACTACAAAACAGAAGGGTTGTCAAGTGGTATGGCATCATTGTAGCCCCCTGACAGAGCTGACTTCAAATAAGTAGACAGGCAAAATCAAATGGACTGAGAAGTGTCAGAAGGCCTTTGACACCCTGAAGGATGCACTTTCTACAGCATCTGTATCCGATGCACCGAATTTCAGTGAGATGTTTGTGGTCCTAACAGATGCTTCAGACCATTTGATTGGGGCAGTGTTATAACAGCATAATGATGAGGGCCCGTTAACTTTATCAGCAGATAAATACTTCCCAGAGAGCAGTGTTGGAGACCCATAGAGAGGGAAGTATTTGCTGTGGTTGGTCACTGAGGAAGCTGAGACCCTACATGTTTGGGACTCAGTTCAGGGTTCAAACTGACCACATGCCTCTTAGATGGTTCATGCAGATGAGAGGGTAAAACTCCAAACTGCCTAGGTGGTCCATGTCCTTACAGAGTATGGAATTTACAGTGGCCTAGCATACCTAAGTGATAACATCTGCTTTCAAACACCTTCAAGCCACCTCCGCTCATCGGGACGCCTATGAGAACAAATCCCACGCATACAGAAAACCTGATCCTGCTGTTGAGCCTTCTCTTACATCGCTCCTAAAGTGGGAAATGACCTGCTGCTATACATAAGAGCCTTTTACTCACTTCTTGTACTTGCCAAGAAGCTGAAGACCTGGCTTTTTGAGTAGTCACACTAGGCTCTAGGTATGGCTAGAATCACACCTTCTCAATGCCAGGTATCCTTCCCGGGTGAAAGTGCATTCTACAAATCAGCATAACATAACATAACATAACATATGTTATGTTAAAATTATTTATAAAGTGCACGTTCAGCGGTTGTTTTTTTGGCGCTGTCTATAGGAGTGACCAGAGTCCTGGACGGTTAATCGGATGTCTGGGTAAGCAGCCATGTTTGAGGTTAATCATATGCCTGGGTAAACAGCCATGTTTGAGGAGTTTCCTGAATCTCAGGAGATCTGTACAGGATCTGATGTCAAGGGGCAGGGCATTCAAAAAGCGAGGAGCCAGTACCGCAAATCTGCTGCCACCTAACCACTTTGATTTGTAGTACGGGTGACCAGATATTTCGTGTGGGCTGATCGCAGATTGCGGGTGGGCATGAATCTCTGAATGTTATTGGAGATGAATTCTGGGCATGAGCCATGTAACGATTTGAAAATAAGACAGCCGATTTCGAAGGCGCATCGTTGGAAAACAGGGAGCCAATGTAGCTTCTTCATGAGAGGGGAAGCATGTTGCCATCTAGGTTGATGAAAAATCAGTCTTGCAGCTTGGTTCTGCACGAGGTGCAGTCTCTTTATCAGGTATAATGGCAGGCCGAAGTATAGGGAGTTAGCATAATCTATGTGGGATATGACCAGGGCTAGAACTACCTGCACCAGGGCTTTCCTAGTGAGAAGCCTGCTTATTTTCCTTATTTTCCGTAGCTGAAAAAAACCAGTTAGAAACTACAGTTCCAATCTGAGACTTCATAGATAAGTCAGATAACATAACATAACAAAACATACCGTAACATATCCTAGCATAGCATAGCACAACATAACAAAACATACCATAACATAACATAATGTGGATCAAAGACCTGGAACTGACTATGTCAATGGAGATGGCATTTCCAGGTTCTTTTGCTTAGAATTAGATGATGAGAACTGCCAAAGGAATGTCAAAGTTGCTCCTCACCTTTGATCTGAGAGGTGTAGTGTAGGAAATACCTCTTTCCACATGCTCACCCTCATTTGTTTTAGACAAATGCTACTGTTTTTTGACTCTGTGCACTGGAACTCTGCTAACCAGGTCCCACTGCACGTGCTCTGATCCCTAAAACATGTAAACATTGGCAATGCTCCTGATTGGCATATTAAACCTACCTATAAGTCCATAATATATGTTATAAAGTATACAGATGGCCTGTAAGTTAAATGTAAATAATGGACTGCAGCACACATTTTACCTCCACCAAAGAGACAATGCAAAACATGACTGCAGGTCTACCACTGTAGCCACTTTGTACAGTTTTAAAACTGCAATTTTGATCTGTCATAATGACCCCTTTTGACACATCCTAAACCCTCCTGTTAAATATTAATAAGTCACCACTAAGTAGGCCTTAAATGAACTTAAAGCAGGGTGAATGGTATTTACAAGTAGGACATGTAAAGATTTAATGTTAAACATGTCCTTACAGAGAAAAGGCCCTGAAAGCTATTTATACTGTAACAGTGTTAGCTGTTCAATAGGAAAGCAATGGGGTACAATTTTAAAAGTAATATGCTATCTCCACATAGGACCCAGGCACAAAGGCCATTTTTGGACTTTTTAAAATATTTATTACAAACTTACTTCATCAGTAAAGTCAAATTAGTACTAAATATTTTTCAAAAGTATTGTTAAAAAGCCAACCTTTACCTGCATGGGTATTGGGTACCCAGATCCCATAAAGCCTCTTTGATGAGGTGTGAACCTGCTCCCAGAGCTGAGACAAAGGCCTTGGGTGTGGGGAGGTATTCTGTTCCTTTGACAGGAGGATCATCTGGGCAGTGCCCAGAAACTTAATTAACTTCAAAGAGGCCTACTCTGTCATAGAAAGGTATAGCTAACACATGGGCCTGCCACTTCCTTTGCCGCTCTAGTCAGCCGCGCACCCAATCCCAGTGGGGAGTAGCTGTCCCCAGAACTGGGTTTAAGTTACCAGAAAGAAGTGGTTACTCATTTCCCTGGCATGCCTCTTGGGTGAGCACAGGAGCTCTGTAAAAGGTAAGAAAGGTTCTGCTATCTTGATTTCAGATAGAGATTGTTTGCAGTAGGACACATAGGAACTGGTTAAACTATT
The DNA here is from genome assembly GCA_963921515.1 of Calotriton arnoldi. Classification (NCBI taxonomy): domain Eukaryota; kingdom Metazoa; phylum Chordata; class Amphibia; order Caudata; family Salamandridae; genus Calotriton; species Calotriton arnoldi. Next base: position 96,531 of record CAWUFW010018137.1, on the reverse strand, counting down.
AATTAGGGAGGGGTCAAGAGTCACCCCCACTAACAGGCTAGTGACAGGCATATATATGGACCCCTGGGCACCCTCTTCAGAACAGAAGTGGGCAAGTGGAAGACAGAAGAAGGATTGCACCTTCTTTTGAGACCCGTGAGAAGACCTGAAAGACTGGACCTGCTTCCACTTGTACCCAGGACAACAAAGTGGACACTCTGTGTCAGTTAACTGGCCTCCTATTAAGCTACAGGGACACAATAAGCTGCAAGAAGCCCCTTTTTTTGAAGAGCTCAGCTGACTAGTTCGAGCTAGACCTGCCCTGTACCCTGCTGGGAGATTCTGTTGAAGTGATTCTTGACCCCCAAGTTTTGTTCCTTAAGTCTTGGAACCCTTTTCTGTTTCAAAGTGAACTCCTCCTAATATACTGAGAAACCTGGGGTCTACAAACTTTTTGGCTCCAAAGCCCTCTGGAGGACCAGGACGAATCTGGCAAGTAAATCTGATGAAAGTGTGTTGCAGCTGGGCCAAAGATTAAGATTTTGCACTCTCTGAGCTTTTCAAATCTGTTTCTGTGAAATATTGCGGAGAGGGTGCCTGGCCTCCTGGAGCCCTGTTCAGCCACAGCCTGCAGCCTTGCTGAATTCAAATGTGGAAATCTTCCCCAGGTGAAGACCCAAAGGTAACCAGTTGGCGAGGGACCTTTCTTGGACACAAATTTCTAATTTCTCCCACTTTTCGTTTTTTTGCCAAAAGTAAACAGCTTCACCAGGATCTTGGCCTCATGGAGCCCATCTCCACAACAGCCTGCAGACTTGCCCCACTGAGGATTTTCGACTTTCATCTCACAGACTAAAGGGCTGATTACAAGGTGCAGTTGAGATCTGGGACGGCCGCACCAGCGGTCCGACCGCCGTATTATGAGTACGGCAGTCGGAGAGCTTTGGTACCGCCGGAACCACCAGGGATCCACGATCCCTGGCGGTGGCGGTGATCTGATGAACCAATATGCATGGTGCTGCCACTGTAGCACTACCATGCATATTACGAGTTTCCCCACCACCAATCTTTTCATGGAGGTGAGCCCACCATGAAAAGGCTGGGCCCGCCTGTGCATGAAGGGGGCACATATTGTGCCTTCCTGTGTCCATGCACCCCTGTTCCTGAACGGCATGAACTGCTAAGTCCATGCCGTGCAGCAACATCCATTGGCGGTCCCTCAGTGGTGCAGTTATAAGGCTCACTATGAGCCTTTAAACTGCACCACCGCGGGACCACCATGCCACCCGTCCACCAGACAACAAAATTACTCGTAATCTGTCGGGTGGGCGGCAGTGAGGTTCGGCAATGTGGGAGTGGGGCGGTGGCGTGGTGGCCCACTCCCACACCACCAAACTCAGAATCAGACCCTAAGTCAGAAGGTAAAAGTTCTGACATGGTCAAATTTGGTTTCTGTATCCGATCTGTGCTTTATTATCGTTGGCCTTGAATTGAACCTAGATACCGGTGAAGCAAAAATCAGATGACCCTGGTTGGCCTTTTTTTCATTTAAGGCTTTAAAAATTGATATCATGTGTTTCCCATATTGAATTGTTGTCATTTGGTTCATTAAATTATTCAGTATGTTTATAGATTAAAATGGGATTTTTATTGTGGTGTATTCTTGACGTTTTAACTGTTTTGGTAGTTCTAAATTCTTTCCACATTTTCCTAAGTTATGCCTGCCTGCTCTGTGCCATAGTTGGCAGTAACAATATTGTAAAACACGGAGGGTCTTGGAACTCCGAGGTGACTTACAATATCTGTTTACACAGATGTTTTAATATATTAATACAGAGGGAAAACTTTATGTTTTCGTGCCTGTAGTTTTGTTCAAAAACATATTATGCAGGAAATAACATGGAGCAGGTCATCATTACTTGACACCCTCTGCTGTCAGTCTGCTACTAAAGAAATATTACAAACATCCCTGTATAAATTGCGCCCGTATGAATTAAATCACTCATTCATTTACATAAATTGCAATTAATCACACAGAACGAATACGTGTACAAAAGGTCACTCTTTTCGAAATATGCTTGTTCTATCTATATATTATACGGTTGTCGAACAAAAGATAATTAGGGTGCAGATGGTGCAGTGCGCATGGTGGTGCATAAACTCACTAGTGCATCAAAGGTTGTTTATTCAGTTCACACTGAAAAAGGAATCTTCCAGTCCTGTCATCGATTTTACATAGTAAATGGATCACAGGGCAACCTAAGAGGTATCGTCGACATTTTGGCCCTGTATTAAATTATCGGGTCTCATCAGGACAAATGCCATCTGCCTTAATGATCTCCAGTCTCATTAGAGTTTAAAAAATGTTCAGATAATCTTCTGAGTCAAGATTGCGCTTGTTGCGGGGATTCTGCACATATACAGAACTATGCGCAGGAAAACAGGACCTCGGTGTATAGTGGTGTACCAACCATCCACCTTAGTGCCCAAAATCCCAATCCGACTAGCTATAGTGTCTCATTCGTTCTCCGTACTACAGCGAAGCTACCAATGATTAGACATCCCAGAACACGGACTCTTTCAGGAATCACGGGAGCAAGAACACTCTTTCATTACTCACTCATACTTGTCCACAACGTGCGTATTAAGAGACACAGTTTAGTTTAAAATGTTTATTTCAACTAATGTGCTCTAAGACACAGTACACGTGCCAGTACTAGCAGCATAATGCATAAAGACAAAACAGTAAGCATTGTTACAATTCCATAGAATACAGACGGGGACAGCATTTTATAAAGACAGTGGATAGAGGACTATAATGTCTTGCCACCCTCCCCGTGCTAGTGACTAGTTTATTATAAAAATAGAAGACCTCTGGGCTTTGTCAGGGGGACCCCCATACCTCAAGAACTAGATGCAAGGTTTACATCATCGGACGAGCACAGCTCTTCTCCCTGAAAAGGTTTTTCTCCAAGTGCCTCCAACAGGTATATTGCAATATTAAAAGCACTCGAATTTCAGCAGTGCAGCTGTGCTTTGTGTTATGTCTAGGTGCGGGGGGCTGACCAGAACAGAATAACAAAGGACGTTGTTTTTCGACCTTGTACATTGTGTGCAGACGAAAGCCACAGAGAACAGCAGAAAACGTGAAGGACAGAAATGTAGACAGTTCTCATGAATATAGGCACAAGCAGAGTCTGGAAAAACAAAGTCACAGAGTAACGTGTGCAAAAGAGGCATCATGGCAGCTAGGCCTAAGCTAACTTAGCAATGTCGACAATGAGGCCACTATCCACACTACACGCTCCTTAACCCAGTCACAATAAGAAATAGTTTTCCTTTTGAGGTGGTCACAATCAATGTTCAGTCCGCTACAGTTATTTTATTGCAAGCAGCTTTGAGTCCTGCTGCGACATGCTTAGTTTCTGTCTTTAGTCTATGCCGGTAGTCCTTCTGAAGTAATCAGATTCTGGCTACACAGCCAAAACAAAGTATTGTTGGGCAGATTTACAAGAACTGACGCATCTCTGCATATTAGCAGAGATGCGACAGTTCAATTGCGTCACACAATAAAACCCTTGCGCCCCCATGGATGCGGCGCATTTACAATGCGGCGCACTGTGGCACAAGGATTGACTGATGCGTCACGCATCTGTTGGCGTAAAGGTAACGCAATGCTGGAGTCGTGTCGCAAGCACGACGCAACTCCAGCAATGCTCAGGAATGCCTAACCCTATTGTGCTGCGTCACTCCTTACGCCTAGCAGGCGTAAGGTTTTGACGCAGTGGAGTCATAGAAGTAACGCAGTGAAATCTTGTAGATTTCACTGCGTCACTTTTACGATGCTTTCTTGTGTCGGAACGCCCATCCTGCATACATTACACCTGATGCAGGTATATTGTGACACAGGGCTTTACAATGTGATGCATCTCCCTAGATGCGTCACGCTGTAAATGTGTCGCAATGTGGCGAGTTGTTTAAGACGCCGCTGCGTCACAAAAGTGACGCAACGGTGGCGTAAAAGTGTCGCAAGGAGCTTGTAAATCTGCCCCTTGGTTTCTCTCAGGGGCGTCAGTCAGCAAAAGCGTGTCAGTCTGTTGGCTAGTGGTCCAGTGCTACCTGGGTTGAATGGGAATGTTACAAAACAGTGATTTATAGACCCCCCCCCTCCCATCATCTCCTTTCTCAGTTCAAATGACAACAGCTGTGATGGGGTACAGCACTCCAAATGGTAAGGGTATCTGTTCTGCCTCAGGGCTGCATCTAAACACTTTTCTGGGAAAATGTTAACATGGCACACAGGAGGGTACGCACATTCTAAGCCAGTGGTCTCCAAACTTTTTAAAGCTGGGCCCCCCCCAGAATTTCAAACAATTATTCTAATAAATTTGCAATGTTTAAATATGTCTACATATATTTAAATATTGCAGTTAAGTTCTGTTACTCTTTATAAAAATGCAATCTAATACACGATTGCCAAAAATACTGTTCTTGTCAGCCAGGCCTTACTAAAGTGTAAAAGTACCCACAGTGTGATTATCAGTAATGGTGCGAGGGGGAGGTTTAAGGAATATTTCGAGTCTCTTCCCTTTTGACACCTACTCCCAGCCAGTAAATAAATGACAAAATGTGTTAGTGATGGCCCATTACAGAGTGGCTTACTGATATTTATTTTTCCCACTTTAAACAAAGCACTTCTTGGTCAGAGCCTGGTATACTCCAGAATCAATTAAGGCCCCGAAGGGGGGCCCAACCCCAGTTTGAAGACCTCTGTTCTAAGTCATTCAAAGGTGAGACACAAGTTTGTTGCCTGGTAATTGACAGACATGCCAAGAGTTCGAGATGGTCTAAAAGCAAGCTGAGGGATAGCCAGAGATCTGAATAGTTGCTACGTGACAAACTTAACTATGAATACAATATGAATTTAATTTGACATATAAAACTAGTTAAAGTAAAATAGTTGTTGAATAAAAGTGTACAATTTAACATTAAGAAAGTGGAGAAAAGGGGATTGCATAAGCATGCGCACATTTAAGCGTAAACCTTTAAACATAAGTTCTCTCCCTACTAATCAATCTACCCTGGTTTAAAGGTTGCGTAACAAAGGCGGTATAGAGAAAGTATTGGGGAGCTCTCGTACATTGTGTAACGCACAGCAAAGGATGGATTTAAAAGTGCAACAGATGCTGGAAGCAGACAGATTACAGGGCCCGATGTTCAAGAAGCCCAGCCAGAGGTTGGAGCTGAAGGCGGGCATGAAGATATTATAGAGACTGAGAGATCACCAATGTTTAGCCCACCAATGATTCTGGAAAGAACAGAAGATCTGGATAGTAACATCGAAGTTGGAGACCTCCAAAAGTCATCCGCTGCTGAACCTTTCTCAACCCCATCTGCTGCAAACAGTATCCTTTGTTCTCAAAATCACATATTGCGGTAACATCTACAACTACCTCTGGTCAGTTCATAAATACAACATCAATTCAGGCCGCATTGGCTCTAGCTCAACAGCATGCCGGGACAAAAGTGGTAATAGACAAATCCCCACCGGTGCCAACAGCCACAGTAGGTAACGAGGAACCTCAGCAGGGAATAGAAAATGAAAAGGAATCTAGACAAACAGTCAGAGAGTAGTTGGGAACTCCGCCCTGTCCGGCTAAGGAAGATAGAAATCTGGGCGTCAAGTGGGACTCAGCTCTATCTTTTGAAACCCACATACACCATGTCTCGTCGGTCTGCTTTGGCTAGCTGAAAATTAAAAATTTGCACCTTTTACCAGAGCTCAGCAGGAGGACTGTAGTCCATGCAACGGTGACATCTCATCTAGATTATTCTAACAGTCTGTACTTGGGACCAGTAGCGGCCCGTGGAGGGAGTTCCGTGGGGCGGTGAGGCGGGGCGGGGGAGGGACAGGGTGGGGGGTAGTAAACACCGGAATATGGATGAACGGAGGTAAGTAAACAATTAAATAAATAAAATGAATTTCGCTGCGCGTGCTGCATCACATTTTGCGATGCAGCGCACGCAACGAAATTTATTTTATTTATTTAATTGTTTACTTACCTCCGTTCATCCATATTCCGGTGTTTACTACCCCCCACCCTGCCCCTCCCCCGCCCCACGGAACTCCCTCCACGGGCCGCTACTGCCTGGGACTACCCAGTTATCTGATTCACAGACTTCAGATGATTCAGAACGCGGCAGCAAGACTTATTCGCAGAGTGCCTTTCCGTCACCAGATTTCCCCTCACATCAAGCTCCTTCATTGGCTCCCGGTTGCAAAGCGCATTGAATTCAAGGCCTTGACCCTTGCTTTTCCGGCAATGCACAACATAGGACCTAGATACCTCAGAAAGAGACTCCTCTCGTATCAATCGGCCCGCACTCTTAGATCTAACTCCAAGCACCTACTGTGCGTTCCCCGGTTTTCCAGGGCCAGAAAGGGAGGAAGGGCCTTCTCGGTCAGGACAGCTATGCTATGGAATGCACTACCTCTACATCTTCGCATACTGGACTTTGAACTCGACTTTCGAAGGCACCTGAAGACGTGGCTCTTCGGCTAGTTTAGTCGCGCCCCTTATCTGCTCACCTGATTACCGCTAAGTGCCGGGACACCTCTGTTTGAGGTAGCTGTATGCGCTATAGAAGTAACACTATTATTTATTTATATGTTAGAACTGATTCTATCTGAGATTAAAGAGTTGCATATGATGCAATTACAGGAGATCATTTCACTGCATGAAAGGTTTTCGAAAATTGAGATACAATGGGTAAAATGCTGGAACACCTGACCAAAGCGGCAGAGCGAGTATCTAGCCTTGAGGATAAGGTAGTGACTTTTGAGCAGGAAATAACACAAATTAGACAAAATACAGATGCTCCTGTGTTTAAACTACAAGACATGGAAAATTACAATAGACGTTCAAACGTAGGGCTAGTGGGGGTTCTGGAAGCAATTGAAGGAACCCCGGTCCGGGACTGGGTTGAATCCCTGCTGAGAAAAGCAATTCCAAATCTATCAGGAGATTTAACGATTACAAGAGCCCACACGGTACCCTTTCAATGCCCCATTAACGTAAAATTCCTTTACACCATTTCAGTGAATTTTGCTCATTTCCAAGTATGAGAAAAAATGATTTCTATGGCAATGGAAAAACAACTCGGACAACACAATAAGTCCGCAATTCAAAATCTTTTCGGATATGTCTGTAGCTTCAGAATAGAGGTGGCGAGAATTTGTGTGAATGATTGATCCTTTCAAGGCTAAAGGAGCGCAAGCAACTATTGTTCAACAATCGAAGTTAAAGGTTCTTGTGAAATGAAATGAAATGAAAGACACATTTGTAAAGCGCATGGCTACCCGGGGGCATCCCAGCGCTGGGACTGAATACTGCCGGAGACAGAGGAACTATGCGGGCTGAGGGAACAAGAGGGTCTTGAGTTGTTTACGGAAGGACCCGTAGTTTTGGACTAGGCGGAGCTGGAGTGGAAGCGAGTTCCAAAGTTTGGAGGCATTATATGAGAACAACCGTCCACCCCTCCTGGCCTTCCTAATCTTAGGCACTTGGGCCAGGTGGAGATTATCAGATCGAAGATTGCGCCTAGCTTTATAGGGGCGGATCATGGCTGAGTTGATGGAAGGGCCGATCCCCTGCATAGATTTATGTGCTAGGCAAAGTGTCTTAAATCTAATGCGTTCATGGATGGGGAGCCAATGAAGGGATGCAAGTGCCGGTTTAGCCGATTGTCGGTTGTTGGTTCCGGTTAAGAGTCTGGCAGCACTATTCTGCACAGACTGTAGTTTAGAAACTACAGTAGTGGTGGAGCCCAGGTACAGCGCGTTACCGTAATCTAGCCTGGAAAGTATGAGTGATTGCACCAATACTTTTTTTGCTTGGAAGGGGAGCAGAGGTAGCACTTTACGGACCATTCTAAGTAGGCCATAACAGATGGCTACCGTCTTCCTCGCTTGAGCTCTTGTAAATGGCAAATTTCACTTATTGGACGATGTAGCAAAAGCACAAGAACTATTATAGAAAATATCTAGCTTATTATAATAGTCCACAATGACGAATGACAAAAATGTAGGCAATAATTGTGTTGATATTTCTCAGAGATACTTAGGCTATAGGTGCCGTTGCTCAATATGAGTATGAGTATTAATGCTATCTGGGCGGGAGACCGGGGCCCGATGGACCAAGGTCATTCCAGGAGTGGTAATCGCACAATAGTGGGTGCAGAGTCATGGCAAACAGGGCACTAAACAGGGGTAGGGAGGAGATGTGGGCTATCCTCCCGCAACTGATGCAGGGAGGGTGGGGTGGACAAGGGTCAGCAGGGTTGGGTTAGGGGTAGGGCACAGGGTGACTGCAGGGGAAAAAAATGGGATAGTTCATCGAAACGTCGGAACAAGCACATTATTTTTGGCAAATGTATAAATCAACATAAGATAGGAGATGTTAGTTTTCAGAAAAATCCTTTCTCTCAAATATATGAAGTAACGTTATTACTAAAACTGGCTTGCACTTTACTTGGTATTTTTCTCTGCACTATCGCTTTCTTGTTGTATGCACAGGCACTTTAATAGGTAATCTATGTACTGTATCACAAGTACCAGCAGGTATTTCAGAATGTATGCACATCACACTTTGATTATTACTTCTGTCTGATGACAGGCATATAAGGATTCTGTATGTATTCTTTCATTGAATGCCAATGGTCTCAATAATAAAATAAAAGCTTGGGCAATTGAAGAATGGTTAAAAGAAAATGCCCCTGACATCGTACTGATTCAGGCGATGCATTATGTGGATAAGAAGAAATCTCCATATAGTATGTTTAGACAGTGGGCTGGAAGTAGATATTTTTCATCAGCGAGCTCTGCTCATAGAGGGATAGCAATTTTTGCTAATACACTGTTCCCTTTTCAGACCACCTATTTTCAGGTCAATAAAGATGGAAGGTGGGGCCTGGTTAGCAGCTTGATCAATAATAACAGGCTAACTATAGCCACAATATATGCTCCAGTCAAACACAATCCTACACCTTTATCGTATCTTTATCATGCATTATTGCAAATCCCTGGAACAGTAATATTGGGGGGTGATTTTAATCTGTTGCAGGATACGGTATTAAATTTATCCTCCGGGGCATGAAAACAGAACAAACCACTCATGAAAAAGGTGCTAGTGGAATGCATGCAAAAATTAGATTTGATAGATATTTGGCAGACAGACTTTTCTAATAGAAGAGAATATTCATGTTTTTCAGCCAAATATAAAACAGCAGCAAGACTGGATTATTTTCTAACATCTTGTAATCTTAATTGCACATACATCCAAAATAGCTTTTCTGATCATGCTTTAGTAAAGTTGGAAGTATCTGGAGTTGGGGTGTGTAAGCGATCTTCAAAATGGTCATTCGATAGAACCCACCTCGAGGATGAAGATTGGTGTAAGAAAACCCAAAATGAAATAGAAAGTTTCTTTCACCTGAATAGGAATACAGCTAAGGTAGAAAGTGTCTGGGAGGCCTTCAAAGCTACTATTCATGGTTATATAACCACCAAGGATATAGCAGCTTGATGTTGTCGAATTGTAAATAGAGCACTTTTAGAACTGGAAGTCAGATGTGCAAATGAACAATATATAAGAGAGAAAACTATTAAAAATAAATCAACATTAGTTTTAGCTCGAAAGTCCATGCAAGATTATTACTACGCTATGTGGCTAATTCCGCATATCTTCAAAAGGTCTACGAGGAGAGTGAGCTTGGCAAAGAAAAGATAGACAGGCACATAACAGAATTACTGCCCTGGTAGATAAAGTTATGAAAATTTGCATTACGAACGAAGAGCATATACAGAAGGAGTTTTTAAACATCATGAGACAGTTCACTCAGTTAAACAAGAGGCAGATATTTCAAAATTAAAGGACTTCCCTGGCTAATGGTAAAGCATGTGGCGAAGATGGACTGCCTGCTGAATTAAAAAACAATTTGTTCAATATTTAATCTTGAATTAGTAACGTTGGCTAATTATATTTTGCAGGGTGGAGAGACATCATCCTCCTTCCGTACCGCAGTAGTAGTCAGCTTTTGGAAAAGAACAAAGATAAGGAGGATGTTAATTCTAACAGGCCCACAAGCCTCTTAAACACCAATTTCAAAATGATAGCCAAGTTATTGGCGAATAGAATAAACAAATGTGTAGGGTCAATTATACATTCAGACCAGTGTGGATTCGTTGCAGGGTGACAACTGTCTTTTAATACTATTTTTTCAGTCAAAGCTTTAGACTATTTTTGTCAAAATAAAATCCCAGCTCCGATTATGTTATTAGAAGCAGAGAAGGCTTTTGATTTGGTTTATTGGGAGAGCCTTTTTTATATTTTTTAACTGAGTTTGGTTTTCCTGCTGAATTTATTTGTATGATCTCTAAGTTCTATAAAGGGGCTTCTGCACAAATAATTATTAATGCAAATAAGATTGGCGTTTGTAAAGTTAACAGAGGAACAAGACAAGGATGTCCTCTGTCGCCATTACTTTTTCATTTTTTTATAGAGCCTTTGGCTATAGCCATTCGTTCAATCAGGATCACGATGCCAGGAATATCAAATATCAAGCTTTATGCTGATGATATCGCTCTGTTTTTAAAGCCTGACTTAGAAGTTCAAAAGAAAATATTTGGTTTTTTTTTAGGAGTACCAGTTAATTGGCGGGTATAAAATAAATAAATAAAAAACAGAGATCTTGCTTTGTAATACTACTTTTGACACTTTATTAACTGAATTAGGCCCACTGGTCAATGCTAGACACAAGAGTCATCTTGGTATATATGTGTCTGAAAATGTAAATAACTTGTATGTTTTAAACTATGCCCCCTAATCAATAAGATAAAGGGGCTGTTCACAAAATAGAATGACTTGCCCCTCTCAATATTGGGTCGGGCTGCTGTTATTCGTATGTCGATTTTACCTTTACGTATTTTTTTATTTTTAGCCATTCCTAACTCAATACAAATTACATTTTTTAAAGAAATGTAGGGTATGTTTTCTACTTTTTTATGGGCAAATAAGATATTGAGATTAGCTCTAGATGCACTGTATAGACCAGTAAATGAAGGAGGTCTAGGTCTCCCTGATTTGAAAGAATATTACTTCACGGATTTTGCAGACACCACAAGTAGATCAACTAAATCTTTAAAATTAATAGATATGACAGTTAATTTTTAGATTTAACTCATCAAGAATATGATATTATTGATGTTATGCGTTTAACAAAACCCCCCCCCAAAAAGTCAGATTTCAGACGCCACAATGGAATATTAAGTGTAAACAACAATTGTTTCGCCATTATTTGATTCCAAGTATTAACAGAGCTACAGTGCTATCAGATGTATAAATATATGCGGGGTCCTTTGATAGATAAGATTGGAATGTTTAAATGGATGAGTTACATTTATGGAAAAAGAGGGTACTTTTTGGAGGTGAATTGAAAAAACTGGAACGAAATGGAACCTAATATTAAACATGGTAAAAAAAAACATGCAATGGACTTATTTTAGGATCAAGCATTTCTTGCGGGAACTGAATCCTATACACATAACTGAAACAAGGGAGCTCGCGGAGCAGTTGGTATAAACTAAAACCCGCAAAACAATCAGCAGTTGGGTTTCTCTCCAACGTAGCCAGGGGGCGGATAAACTTTATGGGAATGCACAAATAGATCGCAATCGCAAGAAGTGCCTCCAGATATCTATTTCAGCCTGGGATCAGATTAATGAGTTTAATTTCTCTCTACTTAAAGGGCCCAAATTAAGAACTGTATTAATTGCAATATGGAAGGAGGAGGGAATTGGATGTATTTTATTTGGAGTTGTCCAAGGTTATGTAGGTTTTGGGGAGAAATTAATTGATACTGCACCGACAAACTGAAAGTGCAACAGATGCTGGATGCCCATACTGCTGTTTTAGGATATTCACCTGATTTAAAAGCGGCCAAAAACGAATATACATTGTGGTCTTACTAGCTCAATCCTTAATACTTCAAAGGTGGCGGACCGACAAAATCCTGACCTTTCAGCATTTACAATGTAAACATAATAGTATAAAGGAGTCAAAAAGAAATATGCATTAAGATCTGGATTTCATAGGAAATTTGTGAAATTATGGGAAACTTTGGGCTAAAAGACTTTTTTTTTTTCTTGGAACCATAAAGTATGTACGAACTCGAATGGGGGTTTGTATTTTGCATATTTGAAATGTACTTGGTGAATTAGGTATAATAATCATGTGTTAGAAATTTTATACAATGTTTGCAAATCCAGGTTGTGCAATATTTAAATCTGTTCTTGCCTTTTTTGTGATGTTCTTATGTGATTATGTAATAATCTGTTTATGCATTATGGTACCGATGAGCAATTCCAAAATATATATATATATTTTTTTTTAAAAGGGCTGCAGTTCCAGATTATGCAGCAGGCACAGTCAGTCAGAGTGCAGGGCCTGGTTGGTGCATATCAAACTTCCAGCATGGACCCTTTTTCTTCTCTTGTTTCAAGCAGCAGATCTGAGAGGCTCTGCCCCTCTCAGATACTTAATCTGTGTTCTCTGAGGTCAAGCAGGAGGGCGCTCCTGTCCATTGAGGTGCAAGGAAACACCCCAGAGCATGACCATTTCCTCCAAAGTGTGGCACAATGGTCTCTCAGAAAGCACTATTCTTCCAAAATTCAATATGGCTGAAGTCTCAGCTCGCTAAACTACCTCCAGGATGGCTCATCTCCATAGACTCCCTCCCCCGTGCACATTCCTTCCTTAAGCCTGCCATCTGGCTGGGTTCAGAGGGGATAGGTGTAGATGGACCTGGCTTCTTCTGCCTGTCCTCTCCTTCCTTTGTAGCTCATGGTTTACGACCCCTCCCCTTGATCTGGCATTCCTGTGTAGCAGAACCCTCTCCTCCCAAATGGCTCCTCACCCTGGGTGCCACTTATCACTTCATCAAAGCAGCTCAGCTAATCCACTTAACTCTGACCAACCAGGGCAGACCACTGGAAGGCTGAATTTTGCTCACAGACAAGAAAGCCTTATAACTTATTTCTGTACATTTTAGGACAAATTCAACAATAGCATATTCTTGGAATTATCAATACCATTCTCCTAAGTCCTTGAATGATATTTTCTGTGGTCCCTTGACATAGTTATTAATTCATAAAATATTGCAATATTAACCTATGTGGCTGGGGATCTACAATGGGGAAAATGAAATGTCCACTTTCTCCAGCACCAGGGCCTATAAAACTGCTTTTATAAGGACCCTGCTTATAACTACATTACCCCCACCCCTGGGACACCTGGGGAGACTTTAGGGGGTCCTGAATATACAAAATGTAGATCCTCACCCCACAGTGCTCCTAGCACAAAAGTCAATTTTTGGAAGCACTTTACTACAATGAGGGAAGTGAAATGTGCAATTTATTTATCCCACGGAATATAAAACCTTCTTTATAAGGGTCCTCCTTAAAAGTACCTGACCCCCCACCCCTGGGACACCTAGAGGAGACACTAGGGGTAGTATAGTAGTAGTAATAATAATTTATTCGGTATCCATGCACCATCAAAGTATACATACACAGAGTGATACAACTGGGGGTACTTAATATTCCAAAATATTGTAGTTCATCCATTTCTAAGAGCCCCTAACACTACAATTGAGTTTGGGCACAATTTACATTTAAAAGCACTTCCGCAACACAGGGCTGTTTTTTAAAATGACCTCTGGCTCTCAGAAATGCAAGTGAGGAAAGGGCTGCTGGCCTCTAAACTGCCATTCCCTATTATATCCTAGGGACTTAAAGGTAGTTTTAATACCCCTACTCTAGTATGTACTAGGGTTTTATAGGGGAGGTCATACCAATCATAGGGGTACCCTAACCCACAGTGTACCCTAGTGTGTGTAGGTGTTTTGACTGTATTCTGAGTGTGTTTTCAGTATAGCACTTGCCCTGGGCCTGGTTAGGCAGAGCCCAGCGACAGTCAGAGTCAGTTACCACGAGAACCAGTCAGCAAAAAATGGGGGGGGGGGGGCCCTGGGCATAGATGACTTTGCAACAATATATGAAAGGCCGATTGAGCTGGTGTGGTCAGTAGCAAACATGGTGGCGATGTCAGGGATGCCCCTTTCCCTTACAGCTCATCACTGCAACATTCCAGCAGATCAATACACAAAGCTATTATTCAGGACACCAAGTTCTTGTGAGACAACTGTGCTTGGTACTGCACGCTGTACATAACCCAGAAGTACCACTATGCATGCAGTGCCCTCATATACATGAATGGGCAATGCAGTGCCATGGTGGTGGGCTCTATACTACACTGGCTCTGCCAGCACATTACAGACAATCACAGCGCTGCTTCTGATCTACCGGTACAGTGCCCTAGCCACTACCGGCCCCGTGCCGGCATGGGCAATTAGAATTTGCGCTGTGATCAGTGCTCTCTGCCCTGCTATATAGGTCCTGGTGACACCTTGCTGATCTGTGGTGTGAAGCCTGGGTGTCAGGACGTGGAGCTCGCTCCTAGGCTCAGAGGAAGTCTGTGCAGTAAGGACTGAGAGTGAGCGACCTAAAAGCAGCTCTGAGACCCTCCTCGGTGCACTCCTCCTCACACCCCTGTGAGAGCTTGAGTGTCCGTGTTGTGCATGCAAAGTGTGCCTCTGACTCGCAAGGCAGCCCCAGGAGGCATACACTGCACGATCGCATCCCCCCCGGAATGGACTTCCGTGGACCTGGCAAGATTGAAAGTATCACGTCCATACCAGCAGTTGGGTCTCAGGCAGATCACTTTGGAGGGCAAGGGTATGCAATGAAAGCAAGCGCAAGCCTGGTGGTGGGTGTGAGAAAGGGTAGGTCTGTGTGAGTGCGTGGGGTGGGGCATCACTGAATGTTGTAGGCAGCCAGGTGGCATGTTTGGACACAGTTGTGCGTTCATATATATTACTTGATGAGCAGTGCACTTGAACAAAAGAACTTAATCAGTCTTTTTATATTTCTTTCAATTCTTTATTTTCAAATCCAAGATGAAGTTTCACACAGAAAAAATACACACAAGGGGCAGCCAACGCGTTTCATTGAATTCGGCGACAAGCCAAGAGAACTTCTTCAGGGCTCTTTAGATCAAAGAAGAGACTCGATAGTCTTTAACATTGGTCATATAGCCATTTGCCTGAAAACATCCTTCAACACAGCATCGAGTCCGCTCAAATAAATAAAAGAATGAAGAACAGAGGGATAAGTGCCCTCAATCCCCAGTGGAATAACCTCCGCCTTGATACGCGGTCGCCTACGCCTCCTCCGCACACACCATCCGTAGTTCGAGGAGTTCCTCGAACTACGGATGGTGTGTGCCTTTCCAGAGTGCATCTGGAAGTGAAGGAGAGGGATTGCAAAAAGGAGTACTTGAAGGAGCCTGCGGCCAGTAGAAGGACATTGGCCACCGGAAGCAGTACTTGATCCAATCTCCACGGCAGGGGCGAAGACTAAAGCCTAGAAGTATCCAGCTGTGAGGAAGAGGTGCCCACTAATAGGAAGTAAGTAAACGAGAGTGACGTGGGAGCCAACCAGTGGTAAGTAAAGGTAAGTAATGGGTGGTCTTTAAGCCTCTTTTTAAGATTCTTTTTTTTCTTCACAAGAGATTTTGCAAGCACAGTGCAAGCACTGTGCTGGCAAAAGCTAAGAAGGTAGACAGGACTTTGCACCAAACAAGATTGCCTCGTCGAGACAGGTGTAAAGTTTAAAAAATGTTTTCTTTCAAAATTGTTCCAACTTTGCATGTGTGCAGCACTGTACAGCACACATGTAGGTGGGAAAAGTTCTAAGCTATGTTTAAGCACTGTATTTTGTACTGGAAGACTACCATTTCTGTACAAAACCTATGTTTGACATCACAAAGGTGCCCTCATACAATGGCACAATGGTGTGTGTTTGTGCATGCCAGCATAAAGTGCACCAGCACAGGGAGAGAGAAAACAGCACCATATCTTAGTACACATGGCACTGTTCGGCTCTCTTCCATTCAGGCAATACAGCTTTGGTTGCTGTTCTGCATTGCATGCGTGTCTTTCTCCTTCATATGAAAGAAAGTATATTTACAGAAATGGAAAACGTAAGCAGAATCTGTAGTGTAAAATTAAACATACCAAAATTTGTTAAAAAAACATAGTATATTCAATTTAATGTGAATCATGTTTAAGAAAAAATTGTAGCTCAGAATGAGTAGTAATATGGAGAGAGATCCTTTCTTGTAGTGAACTGTAGTGTGCAGAACATGAGCATGTTGTCAATCATCACTTCATCGTGATGATCACCGTTTAAGTTAGAAAAACAGTTCATAAGAACGAAAACTGTTTGAACTACATCAGAAATTAAGGTCCTCGGTCTGGTTTTTACCTTGTTTGCTGGCTCAGGCAGCAGACATTATGAAATCACAACTCAACTGTAATGCATTAGTTGTGCAGCTAATTCATGTTCTTATTACAGGTGACTAGAAAGGTCACAACTCAAGTGTAATAAGGAAATTAGAGACAGGATCGTATCCTCAGATTGTAGGTTTCCATGTTTTATAATTTAATGACAGTACTGGGTGAAATTAGTGTTTAATGATTTAAAGTTATTTTGTGTGAGCTTTATTACTGCGAGAGATTGACTAGAAATGAATAGAGAGGGTAGATGAGTCTGAGTAGAATAGGAGGTGTGACTTGAAAATGCTTTCAGGAGTGGCCAACGTAGTGCGCATATGTTGCAAAGCAGATTATACTAGAGATAAAATTATGGAAAATATCTATGAAGATGGTTTAACAAAGTTTACACGTCCTGGTGATTGTATTTCTGTTAGCTAAAAGAGATTGGATGCCTGAAACTAATAATAGTAAGCAGCCTTTTAGTAAAATTTTGTTCACACATCATGATTAGCTCATTAGAGATTTGATATATTGGAAAACGTGTGTTGGCCTGATTTATTTGAAGGACAAATGTTCAGAGCTCAGTCATGAATAAAAATGTTTGCTTTCAATAAATGTTGTGCCAGCTTGTGAGCAGGGTGTTGTCAAAAATCTGGGTGTGTCTTATGACATGGCCATCCGTCAAAGAAACAATAGTTCAGAAGCTTGAGTCTCACTTCAAATGACAGCCGCACATCTTGTCTTTTTCACAAATATTTTATTACTCTAAATTCAATTACACAATATTGTGGTCTAATGCAAGCAGCATAAAACGTTTAAAAGAATCGTACCAGCAGAGTGTGCTTCAAACATTGATCTGTCCTTCGTCAGGTTGAACTGGTGCCATTTTGGAAACAGTCAAACAATTTTTAGCAGCAGTTTATAGTGGCTTTTAGAAAAAACTAATTAAATACCTTATTCATCAATCCAATTATAATTACACTTCATTAAAGATGAAGGAAGGGTTAAATAAATATGGGTTGTATGCTGCTGATACTAGACATAGGTGAGTGAAATAAATAAAACAATGACAACCAAATAAAACTCAAATTTTACAGGCCTTGCTCAAAAGGACAGATTGAGGGCATCACTTGTATTGAACCCCAGTTGCATTCTTTCAGCCTTCAATAGTAGACAAACAGTATTACAATCTAAATATATTAATCTCAGGAATATTTACAGTGAAAATTGTCCATCATAGGAACAAACACATAAGTTCTGAATCTAAGTTCATTCCCGTTGGTACCAAGCTTTCAGTTTATGAATCTGAGATTCAGGTCCGTTGTCAGAATGTGCCAGTGTTTGCTAACAATTTTTCTAATATTGCTTAGTTTCTGTTTTGTTATATCACTAACCTAGTTGTCCGTTTTTCCTATTGGGACTTTTGATGATCCTTCGCGTGACTGTCATGTAGGAGAGAGTCTAAATCTTTATGTCCTCCTCTGTATACCATGTTCAATGGCAACTAAGAAGTTGACCCTCTCTTTCTAGACCTTAAATATATAATTTACTGTCTAAAGGACATTTCTGCATTTTATTGCATTTATTTTTCCTGTTAGTATCTCATTTTACAGAATACTTTTCGTGAGGAGAGTCAGGTGACAGGAATTTGTATGTAGCAAGGCACATTTCGGGGCCTCTTTTTGCAATATTGAAGACACCAGACTTTTATTATCAATCACCAGAAATAGACCTAAAAATGCAAACTCCTCTTGACTAGCATTCATCTTAAGACGCATATTAAATGGATTCTGGATCAGGATACAGGCAGATTGTTCTAAAAAAGCTTTGCTCTTTTCCCTCACCCAAGGGAATAAGCCTGGCATAATTTAAAGGGTTTGAAGAACATGTTTTCATTGAAGACAATGTAGTTATGAATCACAATCAGCTCTAGGGACTTATTTAGATGTTCTTTCAAATTTGCAGACTTAAGTTTCAGGAAGTGTGGAAAAGCTTATTATCTGTCTTCGAGGAGAAAATGCATGTATTGCTAGGAAAATATCATGACTTTTTCCTGGTACATCTTTAGCAACTTATAAAAATGAGATAAAATTACTTACATGTGGTATCAGAAAACTGTCTTTATAGGAAGAAAGATGTTCTGTAAGGCTCTTTCGAACTGATAAAAAATATCTATCAAGTGGTGGTCTCTTAAATATGTGAATCTTTGTTATCCTATATAAGGCTGAAAATCTAGGTTTGATATTAATAGGCACTTTTTTCCAGAATAAATGTGAGCAGACCTGTTTCTACTTAATGGTCCAGTGTGACTTTTAACACTTGTATGCAATCATTCGTAGGGTCATCCAGTAGCTTGGTATATGTCAATGCGCCATCAGGTTTTGTCCAATTTCTTCCAAATAGACTGTCTTATCAAGCACTACCACATTATCACCTTTATTAGCTGGCTTAATGACAATGATAGGATCACATTTCAGATAGTTCAACCATTTCTATTTGCCTCCCATCAGATAAGACATCTTTTGATTTGCATTTCTTTATTACTTTTTCATAGTTGAGCACAGTACCCATTTCACGCAGGAGGTGCAACATGCTAGCAGGCATTGCTTTTCAAGCCGCAAGAGTATTAAGAATTTTTGTAGGTGAGAACCGCTGGAAGGTGCTCCTCCTTTAGACCGCCCACTAGTTCATAGTCTCAAAGATATCCCCAGAGCAGGAGGAATTGAGCCCTTGTATTAATAAGCAAGGGGGTTTTAGGTGATGCTTTTCACTATGGAGGAGCGGAGGGGTAGAGGGAGGTAAGAAGGGCAGGAGAGGAGATGGGTAGGAGTGTGGCCCATTGCCCTTCTGAGTTTTAACATGCCATACTTGCTTAACATGGAAGACAATCCCTCAACCTCTCTACCCATTAGCTGGTTACCTGGTCTTGACACTCTGAGAGTTGAGATTAAGAGGTTCTGCTTGGGTGGATCATAAAGTTGTATCCTCTGGAAGTCAGTCAATGGTCAGGCAGCTCGAAGCAACATAAAGAAAGGACTGGGGGAGGTTTGACGGTGAACGGTGTTAGGTATGAGCAATGAGAGGTAGGAGAGGGCCTGCAGCAGGGTGTGGGGAGGAAGCTGATCAAAGTTCTGGTTTGACAGATAAACAGTTGGTCAGATGTCAAGATGCTGGTGGTTCACAAAGCCAACTGAATCCTTTGGTGCAGTGCAGGAGGAAATAGCACTCTGCAACAACTACAGTAAGGGCAGGCAGGTCGGCCGATACAATTTTAATAATCACAGTCGCAAGACAGATGATAGAGGCCTCCAGATAGGCCATGATGGTCTTTACCCCCGGCTTGCAGGCCCCTTTTCAACCTTGCGGCACCTGATTTTCTCACGCAGACAGAATGTATTATTTTTTTTTAAACCTCACCATCAGATTACCAAAGATCAGAGATCGCAAATGTTAAAAGTGTATTCAAAAGCAGCATGTCATTGTATACACACAATCTTCGAATATCGAAGAATATATGAAAAGGCAGAACTTCCCAAATCAATCATAAATGGCAGACTACGGAGGTATGCTGCTATATGTCTTCAGAATTAATCAACCCATCTTCTGTAGAGGGAAAGCCACTCCTCAGTTATATCTGACGTTTCAGCTTAGCCTTCCTAAAAATGTGCAGGGTTAAACATTGTATATGCGTTGCATGTTCATTCCGTAGAGGGCAAATGTGAGTACATTGCTGAAGCACCAACAACATGCACACACACAAACCCTAATACATAGATATCATGCACACCTACATTACAAGTACACACCTATGCATGTGCATACACACACACATACAAAGTGTCACATTAGATAAAGGATATTCATATGTCTTCGATGATTCTGACAAATTAGTTACAAGTAAGTGTTTGGATTTGAGCAATTAATAGGGAGGTAATGGGATGGGAGGCAAATTTGCCATGTAAAGGTTTTAATCTAGTTCACTCGTATTTATGGGCATTATCATGGCATTATTCTAAACACACGTGTTAATAACTTTAACTTTGATAGCAGGTGTTCAGGTTTATATTTTAGGATCATCTGATTAAACCATACTACATGGTTACATTTCATACTCCCAAAATGAAACAGCAAGCCGAACATGTACACCTCAGTGTACCTGTGACGCACGTCCACACAAAACAATCCCCCACAAAGAGTCCAAGATTATGAGTATTTAGCTCAAACGGTGTGCATCTCCACTGCTCCCGCTGTTTCCAAAGAGCAGTCACCAAGACTAATGTTAATTTTTGTACAGATGTGGAATGCACCACCAATTCCGAAAGTAATTTTATCCATCCACTGTTGATATCACAAAAATTTTCTTTATTCTTCTTGTTCAACACAAAACAGCCAAACAGCTGACGCGTTTCGTCCAACTTGTGTGGACTTCATCAGGGCTTAATGATTGAGTGTAGACTTCTGAAGTAGTAGGTCTTTTAGAAAAAAAGAAGAGTATTAGGAACTGTATAAGTCCTGCATTGGAACTGTTCCCTCCTGGGTCCAGGGTCAGTTCAAAGTGAATCAGCTCCTGTGCCGTGCTGAGCAGCAATGTGGACCGTCCATATTCCCGTCCTCTATATGGAGGGTCCACATTGCTGCTCAGCACGGCACAGGAGCCAATTCACTTTGAACTGACCCTGGACCCAGGAGGGAACAGTTCCAACGCAGGACTTATACAGTTCCTAATACTCTTCTTTTTTTCTATAAAGACCTACTACTTCAGAAGTCTACACTCAATCATTAAGCCCTGATGAAGTCCACACAAGTTGGACGAAACGCGTCGGCTGTTTGGCTGTTTTGTGTTGAACAAGAAGAATAAAGAAACATTTTTGTGATATCAACAGTGGATGGACAAAATTACTTTCGGAATTGGTGGTGCATTCCACATCTGTACAAAAATGGTTACATTTCATCATGAATGGGTGAGGTGCTATCAGATCATAGTCCTTTTATAATTGAACCCTGGCTTCCTGGCTCCACTTATTTATTAAGTAACATTTTCAGAATGATTTGAAGTACCAACCTAAAGGGACGGGCTAATGGACAAACCAGGACACAACTCATACAGGCCATTAAAGATGGGGCTGAGGAATTCACTATTGCCTCACAAGATCCGGGCATGTGACAACTTCTTCCCACATGCTTCGCCCTCTTAAAATTTGTTCCAATTTCCCGATGGGCTATTTGACTTCTTTAACCTCACTGGTCCATTCCAGATGAATAATCAAGAAGCCAGTCACTCTTGCTCTGAGTCTGAGCATGTATGTTCTTGACTTTGACCCAACAGATTTCTCCAGTGTTAATGATGATTTGCTGAATGAACCACCTGGTGTAAACCTCAGTTCCAAACTACTTGTGCCGGGACTGAGCTTGGATGGTCAGCATCTGCGGCCCATTGCAGCTACCACTTCTGCATCAAACCATCTTTGTTGACTCTGCCACTTGTAACATCATGTGGTATCATCAGCTCATCATCATGAAATTGTTGCCCGTACCCTACTGTCAAAAACGTTTTACACATTATTGTAAATAAGGCCGGTAGTATTTCAGTCTCTAAGTTAGTTGCCAACTGGCTTACTTTCTGAATATGGTTTTTATCCCATCTCATCTTTTATCTCTACTGTTCACTGACCATCTGATCTGGTTTTGTTATTCAACAAATTGGTTTTCTCTGTTTGAATGTGAACTGTACCCTACTGGTATTATTGAATCTAAAAAGTGGTGGTAATTGGGACTTTTTGTTTCATTATTTCTTAATATTTCAGCTGAACATGTCCACACAGTTTTGGATCAAGGCCCTTATATTTTGTCCTTTTCTTGTTATTCAGCCTAGCTGTCTTCGGTGACCATAAAGACTTTGCCTACAAGCTAATCTAATAATATCCTGAGAATGGCAAGCACGTCGGTGCCTGTCAGAAACTGGTCAGGACCAGGTATCAGCCACCATCCATTTTCCTGAAATACTCTACTGAACAACTGCTGGCTTGGTAACTTATTCAAATGCCATTCCTTTTGATCTACAGGGGACTTTTAGAGATGTAGGGAATCTTGCAGAATAAACAACCAGTTCTATGACCCCACCTGTAAAAGGTATGTCTAACTTGATTATTTGCCACCCAAAGATTAAAGCAACTAATTTAAACACCCATTTAATTTACCCATTGAACACAAGACAGATGTTTATGAGCTTTTAAGTAATGAGATGCTTGGAGAGTTATTTTCAACGGAAATGTGGATGACACTCACTTCTGCGTCAGGTATTTTAGTGGATATTCCAGATGGTTTTCACTTGCATTATCATAATAGAAATGACCAGAAGGCGGTGGGGTGGGGGAATGTGTGTGTGTGGGGGGGGGTGTAGCTGCCAGTATTCCGTTACTGTCAAGAAATAGTTTGATTCAACTATTCAGTCGGTATCTTCTATTAACAAACTTGGAAATTCTTTTAGATTAACTATATTTGGCAACTTTAATTTGAGAATTCTGGCCATCAACAAGAAACCAAGCTATGGTTCCTTCTGCAATGCAATTCCATGAATTGGTAGGCTCAACGCTCACTCGTAGCTCCCACATGATGGTACTCTGGGTCTATAAATTACTAGTAGAAGAACGCTTAAGTAAGACTCAAAGATGGAGAGTTTTCAAACCCATTGGCTTTGCTAAACCATTCACAAAACATGTTCCAACGTATTCAGATAAAGGCCTATTGAGCAAAGTAAACCTGCTAGCAATCCCTAAATACCTTGAGGAATCCAATTGCCCTAGCTATACATCAGTGGAAGATGAGAGTAACGTTTGTGGGTTAAAGAAGAATTAGATATTCAAGGCGCTTTACATTCAAGATAGATTACCAAATGTCCAAACCCTGCTCCTTCGTTCCACCAGAAGCTCAATCTAGCTACAACTGAAGAATCATGAGAGAGCAGATAAAGTAGATTTCAGGAAAGCCTTGACGTCTTATGAAAAACTGATCTTCAGTGCATGACAAGCCTATTATTTTATGAAGATGAATTGCTCCTAGAACATTTGTCATTGTTAGAGGGCTGTCAGATCCATCTAAATATCACCTTGCATTATTCCTTTGAACAGGTTTTGTTTTTATAGGCAAGATCTCCTTAACTAGGTCTGGAATTGAGAATGGCAACTTCCTTTCTACTGACATAGAAATTATGGTTAACCTCCATGTAGGAAAGTAGAAACTGCTTCTTATGGTTACCCCCACTTTTTGCTTGATGTGATACTGTTTTTGACTAGTCTGACTGGGATCCTGCTAATTAGTCTATCTGCTTTCTCCTAAAACTGTAGTGTATGTACTTAGGTACACCCCAGATTGGATATTGGAGTACCCTTTTCAGCCCCTAGTATATGGTTCCCATGTACCCAGGGCATAGGTACCCCAGAGGTCTCACATGGGCTGCAGCATGTATTATGCCACCCATGGGGGACCATTGAAAATGGAATTACAGGCCTGCCATTGCAGCCTGTGTAAGTTGGTGCATGCACCACTTATGAAAGATGTAGGTTTCCTATATCTAAGGGCCACTGCACTTAAAACCTATAAGTCACCCCTCTAGCAAGCCTTTACAATCCTGAGGGCAGGGTGCTTGGTTCTAAGTGAGAGGGTGCCCCTGCATGAGCAGGACACCTCTGCAGCCTACGGAGTCCATTCTCCCAGGTTGGCAGTGAAGCAGCCATATACTAGTTTAGAGTAACCCTGGGCGGTGAACTACGCTACGCTCGTGGAGTTTGCGTAGTTTTGGTAACTTCGTGATTCGCGTAGAACACGAAGTTACCGAGCACTACGCAATTTGCAGCGTAGCTGTTTTTCTTCTTCGCGCGCTCAATATGCGTTCTCGCGCGCGCGGTAACGACTTACCGTGATTCTGCGTTTGCCGACGCGATTTCCTATCCGTTCGCGGGTGGCACGAGATTTGGAATCCGGCTGCACGATCCCGCGAGAGTGTGCGAACGCGAACACGTCATTCGGACGCGCGATCTGACTTCCGGCCGCAGTGTTGGTAAGATCGCGATCCCGAACACGAAGAAACTACAATCTGGCGAAGAATATCTCTCGAGCATCATAAAACCTTCTCGAAAATGATTATTTTGCTCCAAAAAACTCCTCAGATTGTGATTTGGCTGTAGTTTTTTGTGCAAGGAGTCCTTTTTCCTTTTTTACTTTTTTTTTCAAGAGGAAGGAAGTGCCCCTGAATCTCCAACTTCCTGTTCCTGTCCAGCAGGCTCCTCCCAGTGCTTTGTCCATGTGCTGTTCACTTTCATTTGGATTTGGAGCTGGAAGGATCACTTTTTGTGTCTGTCTGCTGCATCATATCATTGGATTGGATTTGAGGACTTTTGGATTTGAGATTTTACAAGTAAGTTGGAGAATTGGTGTACTTGTTTGTTTGATTGGGGTTTGTTTGTACCTACATTTTTTGGGGATTTTCATCGTTTTTAAAATTTATTGTTGTGGCCTGGGTGGCCTGTAGTTTCAGTAGGGGCCTAGTTGTTTTTCTTTGATTGAAATTTCAGCCAGTAGGCCCAGAGGTACCCATGAGTGCATGTTTCTGTGGTGTCTGTTGAATTTAAACATCATGTAGGGCATGGATGGCATTGGATTGAATTGCTAAATGTGGTTTTTGGGGTGTATTTCACTTTTTGGGTGTGTGTTAATAAATAAATACCTTTGTTGGATGTGTGTGTGTGCTTGTTGTGTAACTTTCCAACCTTTTGTAGCCCTGTGGATTTTCGTTTTTGCATTTTTGTATTAAAGCTGTGTTGTTTAGCAGGCCTCCTTTGTCTGGTCATATATAGGCCTGCTTGAGTTCATTGTTTTCCATGGCCTGTTGTGACTGTGAGTGACCATGTGGCTTGGGGCCATTTTGTGGTGGTAGTTTAGTAGTGTGCTGCTTTTTCCATATAGGCCTGCATGTCTTTTCTTTGTTCCCCTTGGCTTATGCTTGTTGTTGTTGTGGCCTGGCCATGTGGGTGGTGGCCATTTTGTGAAGGCAGGCAGTGTGCTTTTGCCATAGGCTTGCATTGTCTGTCTTCCATTTCTTTTTGTTGTGGGTGGCTAGCGGCCATTTTGTGGAGCCATCCAGGCAGTGTGCTTTTGCCATAGGCCTGCATTCATTGTCTGTCTTCACTTTCTTGTTATTGTGGGTGGCCTGGCCATGTGGGTGGCGGCCATTTTGTGGAGTAAGGCAGTGTGCTTGCTTTTGCCATAGGCTTAAGCTTGTGGCCTAGTCTGCCAGTAGGCCCAGAGGTAATCATCATGGGTGCATAAAAACTGTTTCTGTGTTGTCTGTTGAATTTTAACATCATTTATGGCATGGATGGCATTGGATTGAATTGCAAAATGTGGTTTTTGGGGTGGTATTTCAGTTTTTTGGTGTGTGTTAAATAAATAGGCCTTTTCAGCCAGTAGGTAACCCTGGGCGTTCAGCTCGCGGACGTTTGGCAACTCCGCACTGCACGACAACGCAGACTTACACTTTTCTTCTTCTTCACGCGCTCAATATGCGTTTTCGCGCACGCGATAACGACTTTTTGTGACGATCGCGATGCTGAACAAGCAGAATTTACAATCTGGCGAAGAATATCTCTCGAGCAGCATAAAACCTTCTCAAAAATGATGATTTTGTTCATTTTGCTCAGAAAACTCCTCAGGTTGTCATTTAGATGTTTTGTGAGCAAGGAGTCATTTTTCTACAATTTTTTTAAAGAGGAAGGAAGTTCCCCAGAGTCTCCAAATTCCTGGTCCTGTCCTTTGTCTTCACTTTCTTGTTATTGTGGGTGGCCTGGCCATGTGGGTGGCGGCCATTTTGTGAAGCCAGGCATTGTGCTTTTGCCATAGGCCTGCATTGTCTGTCTTGTCTTCCTTTTCTTGTTGTTGTGGGTGGCCTGGCCATGTGGTGGCGGCCATTTTGTGGGACCAGCCACTGTGCTTTTGCCATAGGCCTCCAAGCTTGCGGCCTAGTCTGCCAGTAGTAGGCCCAGAGGTAGTCATCATGGGTGCATAAAAACAGTTTGTGTTGTCTGTTGAATTTAAACATCATTTAGGGCATGGATGGCATTGGATTGAATTGCAAAATGTGGTTTTTGGGGTGGTATTTCAGTTTTTTGGTGTGTGTTAAATAAATAGGCCTTTTCAGCCAGTAGGTAACCCTGGGCGTTCAGCTCGCGGACTTTTGGCAACTCCGCACTGCGCGACAACGCGGACTTACACTTTTTTTCTTCTTCGCGCGCTCAATATGCGTTTTCGCGCGCGATAACGACTTTTTGTGAAGATCGCGATGCCGAACACGCAGAATTTACAATCTGGCGAAGAATATCTCTCGAGCAGCATAAAACCTTCTCGAAAATGATGATTTTGTTCATTTTGCTCAAAAAACTCCTCAGGTTGTCATTTAGATGTAGTTTTGTGAGCAAGGAGTCATTTTTCTTTGTTTTACAATTTTTTTAAAGAGGAAGGAAGTTCCCCAGAGTCTCCAACTTCCTGGTCCTGTCCTTTGTCTTCACTTTCTTGTTATTGTGGGTGGCCTGGCCATGTGGGTGGTGGCCATTTTGTGAAGCCAGGCATTGTGCTTTTGCCATAGGCCTGCATTGTCTGTCTTGTCTTCCTTTTCTTGTTGTTGTGGGTGGCCTGGCCATGTGGTGGCGGCCATTTTGTGGGACCAGCCACTGTGCTTTTGCCATAGGCCTCCAAGCTTGTGGCCTAGTCTGCCAGTAGGCCCAGAGGTAGTCATCATGGGTGCATAAAAACTGTTTGTGTTGTCTGTTGAATTTAAACATCATTTAGGGCATGGATGGCATTGGATTGAATTGCAAAATGTGGGTTTTTTGGGGGGGTCTATTTCACTTTTTGGGTGTGTTAAATAAATGCCTTTTTTGCGTGTGTATGTGTTGTTGTTGTGGTTGTTGTGTAACTTTCCAACCTGTTTTTAGCCATGTGGATTTTAGTTTTTGCATTAAAGCTGTGTGTGTTGTTTATCAGGCATCCTTTGTCTGGCCATATAGGCCTGCTTGAGTTCATTGTTTGCCGTGCCTTGTGCCTGTGAGTGACCATGTGGCTGGGGGCCATTTTGTGGTGGTAGTTAGTAGTGTGCTGTTTTTGCCACATAGGCCTGCGTGTCTTTCCATTGTTCCTCTTGTCTTACTGCTTCCAAATCCATCCCCATTGCCAGCTGCAGCTCCCTGATGCTGCATCCATCCCACGTGATGCACAAATTTAGGCCAAACAGCCTCCACTACATTTTTGTTTTTGTTCTTTGCTATTCTTATTCTTCCTGAGTGTACACAGTACACCAGGAAAGCCCTGGCCTTGTTGTCAAAGTCTCATAAATGGCTACACTGTTGTTGTTCACTGAGTTTCTAAAATTTAATAATTGAGACAACCACACACTAAGTTATATATTATATTAGTTTGATTTGTGCTATCGTTTGACTGATGTTCTTCTGGCTTTTTTGCTTTTAGGTGCACAAAAGACTGAGGAGGAGGTGTGTCATCATTGCCCGTTGTACTGCCAGACAGACGTCCTGCTGCTGTACACGACGTGACGTGTGACCTGACCAGACATCTCTGCAACTTTTGCAACTGAGTGCTGCTGACATCTGAAGAAGATGGGCCCAAAGAAAGCAGGTACCAGGTCCTCCAGAACCAAGAAAGTTGCTATTGAGAAGAAGGAACAGAAGAAGGAAGTGACACTTAAGTCTGGTGTGCCGCCCAATACCTTTTTGGGAAACTAAAAATTACGCCTGCAGCAGCGGTGTCCGGGGGGCAAGCTGGGGGCAGCACCTCCGCATCAGTGGGCCCAACCCACCAACCCAGGCCCAAGCACATGAGTGTGGAAGAGGTAGCCAGCCTAATGGTGGAAACCAGTGATGCTGAGCCTGAGCTAAACTTATCGCTATCTCAAAGTAGTACCCAATCAACGCAGGAGGAAACACAGCAGATAAGTGGTCAACAACAACAGCCGCAACCACCGCCCGCAATAGTAGTTGTTGTTCCTCCCGAAGTAGGGGCAGTTCAGGAAATTGAGCCTCATGCAGAGGTAGAAGAAGAGGAAGCCACTCATTCAGAAGATCCATTGTCTTCCAAATCCCCAGCAAGGAAAAGGAGGGTTAGTCCATCAAATTCTTCGCCAAGCCCCCCTTCTGATGATCTAGATGCCACTTGGAAGCCACAAACTGAGTCTGAGAGGGAGACATGTACCAAGACCAGGCTAGGGAAAAGGAAGGTTCCAGAAAGCCTTACACTTATGGAGGTCGATGTAGAACAGCAGGATGATGATGATGAGCCAGTCATCACGAACATCACTCCCGGCCCCGAGGAGATGGAGACCAACATTATTACCCTATCCAAAATTGCTGCGAGGGATGTAGCACGCATACCTCCAACACAGGTAACACCAACACAACCTACAGCTTCCATATTTGCATTAGCAAAGGCCCGGCAGCGACTTACATCCAGCACAACCACCACCTCAGTAGAAGTAGGTAGTGGTACAGCACAGAGTCAAATTCAACCCACACCCTCCAGTTCATCCGGCATTGGAAGTGGCACCTCCAGCAGGAGGCAAAAGTTAAGCTCCCCAGTTTGGGACTTCTTTATGATTAGCGAAAAGGAGGAGAACATTGCTATATGCTCCATTTGTAATACCTCTGTTAGTCGGGGTAAGCTTGGTACAAACTATGGTACCGGAGGCCAAATAACCCATCTGAAAAAACACCACTTGATCAGCTGGGAGGACCACCTTCGCGGCATAAAAACTGCAACCATTGGTGTTGGTGGGGATAAACGAGTAGAAGATCCGATCACGGTGGAAGAGGAAGGACAGGGAGACATTCTCTCTGGTAGTGGTACACAAAGTAGCCCTGTCCCCAGCAGTGCAGTGTTATCGTCCCCCACATCTTCAGCAACATCTCAGTGGCACAAGAGTAAGCGTCAGCCTGAGACAGCAAGGAGTACCGCAATGAAAAAAAGTGCGTCATTGAGCCTAAGAGAAAGGAAAACCATGCAGCCTACCATTATCAGCATGTTTGGGGGGGAGGGGCAGTACAAACGCAACCACCCAATAGCACGTTTGTACAATGCGAAGCTGGCTAAAATATTAGCACTGGACCTTCTCCCTTTTTCTTTTGTTGAAGGGGTGGGTTTTCTGGAATTTGTGACAGCCATCTGCCCAAAATGGCATGTTCCCAGCCGCTACTATTTTGCCAGAGTTGCTGTTCCAGCACTACATCACGACGTGCTGGAATTGCTTGGAAAAGCCTTGAAGCAGAGTGCTGTTCAGAGTATCCACCTGACAACAGACATGTGGACCAGTTGCCAAGCCACTGATTACATGTGCATCACTGCACACTGGATCTCTTTTGCGGGGGTTAGAGAACAGATATCTGCTGGTGTTGACGCTGCTGAGATTTTTCATGCCACTCGCAAACATGCAACTGTAGCCATGTTTGCCATGGAGAAATCTCATACTGCTGCAAACATTTTGGAAGAGTTTAACAGCAAGGTCTTTTAGTGGCTGCGCCCAAGAGGGCTTAACATTGGTTTTGTTGCCACGGACAATGGCAGTAATGTAGTTATGGCCATGAAAGATGGTCGCTATTTCAGGGTCCCGTGTTTGGCACACTGCATTAACATTGTTGTTCAAGACTTTCTGAAAAATGAATACAAAGTCAGCAACTTACTGGCCACCTGCAGAAGAATATGCACACATTTCAGCCATTCTTTTAAAGCCCGGAAGCAGTTGAGGGTCATTCAACGTGAGCATAAAATGCCAGTCCAAGCACTCATCCAAGAGGTGCCAACACATTGGAACTCAACTTATTACATGCTTGATCGTCTGTTTGACCAGTACATACCACTCAATGCTTATGTCATGCAAAGATTAGGGGATCCTACTGTGAGAGGCGTGACCGTTGAGATGGGTCAATGGGACCTCGTTAAATGCCTGACAGAGATGCTACTTCCTTTTGAGATCTTCACATGTGAAGTCAGCAGGGAGGACTGTACTATGGGCCAAGCTATCCCACTGTTGCACATGCTAGAGCAACAGCTGAAGGAGGTGTCTGAAACGTACGCAGGTGTGGATGACAAACAAGACGCATATCATTTGGCGGAGTCCTTAGCCGTTCGCTTATCTGAAAATACAAGGATTCAAAATAAAATTGTGTCAGCTCCACATTACATTACTGCCACAATTTTGGATCCACGGTACAAAGTATTTCTGAACAGTAAGGCAGTAATTCCTTTTTCAGAAGTGGATGTTGCCAAGTACAAAACTTCAATAGCTCAGCTAGCCATTGACTTTGAAAACGAACGTCTGGTAATTACAGGCTCCCCGCCCCAGGCCATAACAAGTACTACAGGGCATCCAGAGTCAAGTTCTACTTCGGAGCCTGAGGGCAGTGCGTTTGCCTCCCAGAAGTCACCGACACCAACACTACCAATAACATCAACAACAGCAAGAACAGGATCATCCACAGTACAATCGGCAACTGATTGGTTTCTACGGCAGGGGTATGGTAAGTCCAGTGCTGATGCAAAGGCAAAACAGGCCGAGCACATCGGAGCACCCCTGAGCATTGAGTGGACGGTCCAGGCCTATCTGGATGACCCAACAGAGGTCTTCATGGATCGAAACCCATTGGTGTATTGGTATGGGAAAAGAAGCCAATGGACAGTGCTCAGCAGGCTGGCGATAAAGTATCTGGCTTCCACTGTCACAAGTGTCTCTTCTGAGCGTGTTTTCAGTGCTGCTGGTGCCATTGTAACTTTGAAAAGGACCAGTCTCTCACCCAAAAGCGTGGAGAGGTTAACCATGATCAAAATGAATCAGCACTTTATACCACCGGATTACAAAATACGTGAATCGCAGCAGGAAGAGGAGAGCGACTTCGATGACATAATTAGTGGGTTACAGGACCTACTTCTGTCCGAACCACCAGAGTTTGAGGACGAGCTCCTCTTCCCTGACAACTAGGCTTTCAATTTGTTACTTTCTTCCTTCCTTTATTTGTCTGTGTATCTGTCTTTCTGGTTCAAATCAAATCACAACAAATCCATGACCACTGTCTTCTCTTTTTATTTCCCTATTGGAGTTGCACGTCTGTGCATTTAACTGTCCACTCCTTAGAGTCCTGCTCCATCTTCCTGACTCACCCTAATTACATTTCCATCAAGCCAGACATTGGAGTACAAGAAATGTTGCCTCTAACAGTCCCTCCATAAGAAGTGAAACGTGACTATAGCTATCCTCCGTTTTGTTTCCGAGCCGAAACTCATCCCTGTCCGAAGGCTATCGCCTCTGCAGGCATCCACAACTCTTCACTGTCAGAACTTGGGCAGGCATCCAAAAGTAAACTCATCACTGTCAGAAGGCTACAGCCTCTGCAGGCATCCAAAGCTCATCACTGTCAGGACAGAAGGTACTTGGCAGAGAAAGACAAGACTCTTCGAAGAAACTTGCTGACATTTCTGCAAACTCAATTGACCAGCAATGACCGCTACCCAGGCCGCGGCCCATCACAGCGCTGACCATGTGAACCAACTTAAACCGACAAAGTGCCACAGATGAATAAGACAAAAACCGAAACAGCGACTAACAACACTAAAAATGAATGTGGAGTAATAATGAGGCCACTGCCTCGTTAAAAAAAACACACACACACCTGTCAGAACTAGGCATCTGATGATCTGACAGCCAAAGAGAAGAGCAAGACAGGTAATGATGGCATGCATTGGATGCTTGCTGACTCTGAGCGATTGCTGTTGTTTGTTGTGTTGATGTTGTGCATGAAGTCAAACTCTACTAGTTAATCTACAAAGTGAAAGTGACTCAAGTGACAGTCAATGTTTCCCTTCTTGTTGTTTAATAACCAAATTGTACTCCTACTACTGCAGGTGCAGGCCAATATCCGTTGCAATTTTTTAATATGGAATATGTACTTAATCGGAGTCACTACAGACTGAGTTGGAGTTGGACAACACGTACCACGCCATGATGATGACCATACTACCTTTGCACGCAGTCAGTCAGTTGGATCGGAGATGATTGATGGAATAACTGCGTTTCATGAAGTGGCATAGAAGGTAAACACAACAATTCAACAAGAAACACAGCAGACCTACATGTCCATGTAGTGGTGGAGTCGAGTGTAGTGGTATGACTGACAGCGGCGCATTGATTTAGTCACTTAATTTTGAAAATGCTAGGTTGCTGTATATGCCTTTTGTCTGGCTCTGTCAAAATTTAAGGTAAATGGAGGTTGGGTCACGGCCTGGTGCCGTGGGCCTGTTCTGTCCTGTTGTTGTTGTAGCTTAATGCTGTAAACAGAATAGACACAATGTATCCAAGCCGCCTCAGTCTGAAAGTGTTCTCTCTTCTCTTCTTGGACTCCACCGTAATTGATGCTTTTTTTTATTCATTGATTTTTCAATACCCCTTTTGTTTTTCCATCTACACTTACAGGCCTGCCTTTACCCTGTGCTATACTGGGAGAAACAACTCACACTTACCTTACCAATCTGCATCAGGCAGGCAGTGGCACCCAAGATTGATGTGCGGAGCGTCCATGGAAGATAGGACCAAGAGGAATGACGAGATTCAACTCCACAATTTGACAAGGATGATACAGTAACTTTAGTATCATTCATCATTCGTCTTTTAATTAATTTGATTCCTTTTTTCTCTTCAATCATTACGACTGTGTGTTGTGTTGTTGTTTGTTTGCTAATTGATCCCTACAACTATTTTTTAATTTTCTTTGCTATCTTTAAAAGTAAGCCCGGTACAACATGTAATTTGGGTCTCTCTGAGGGCATACAGACAAGGCAAATTGCATAGAATATACTGCTGCCCTGTACTGTCTAATTGTCTAGTAGTAGTTAGTAAGTACTACTCATTAACCATCAAGTTATCTTCATCATCATGCATCCATTTCCTTTTTCTCCCTTTATAGATTTATTGGATAAGATCATGGTTGTCTGCCAAGATTGTGCTTTGCTTTTGTTGTGTCCATGCGTACTGTTTTTCTTTGTCAAACCTTTCCCCAAACCCCCCTTCCCATCCATTCATCAAACCCTAACCCTCTTCCCCCGGGCTGTGATTTATATTGAGGTGTGATGTGACTACATTAAATGTACACCAATTGATCACACGCTTGCTGGGACAGATGTGGTGAAAGCAACACGAATTCAATTTCAAGGCAGGGCGAGGATCTTCTTCTGCTTGCCCACCCATGCTCAGTCTATGTGCAAGCCAATTTTTTTTCCAAAGGGACCTAATACATCATAATTAATTGCCGGCATTGATTGGATTCATCATCAACATCCTACCACACAGCAGTAAAGGTTACGAATTACGCTTGTGTTAAGTGACTCACTCGACAACTACAGTGTGTAACTTCTTGTACTAGGCTGTCCCCGCCACCATTATGTTTTATTTTACTTTAGCAGTTGCAATATTGTTTGTTTGGCAGTCTTCTTCTGTACTGTACTTTACTTCGTTCTACTACTCCTCCCACAGTCTCTCTCAGGCAAGTGACTGTCTCTTTTTTATTTTTTTTGCAAATGCTACTGCCAGTGTCTACTACTACCACCACAACCATGGCATCTTCTCCATTCTCTTGGGAAACCATGCAACTATCGCTGTGCCGAACTTAATCATCATCAATCACAGGTAAGATAAGTTTGGTGGGAGGTATAATGGACTAGGAGGAGAGACTGACAGTACTAGTAGGACAAATAACTCAGTGAGGGGTACCGCATCTATCTGTTTGTGTGTTACATAATCGGCAGATTATTTAAATCAAACACTGGCTGCGATCCTGCAGCAGCAAGGAAACCATGTGACATAAATTCGTAAAACAGTAACCCCCACAAAACATTAACATCGTATGTTTAAGTATAAATATAATTTATTACCCTAACAAAAATAAACTATCCCACACCTGACCCACCCCTCTCCCTAACCCCAACCAATGTCCAAAACGAAAAAGTCCAAACAATGTCCATAAACCCCAACGCCCAATTCCCACCCATCAACAAAAGGAATAAGAAAGGGGCAATCTAACGGGGTCCTAGATAGTTCTTAGATTCGGCGGGCTTTCAGGTGTTTGTCCACGAGGATCTTGACCCGCTCCTCTAGGTGCTCCTCTAGGCGTGCCATCCAGAGGAGCATCTGGCGGCGAAATGCCCTGCAGTGGCATCCAGGGTGGGGGTAGCAGTGCTGGATGTTAAGGAATTGCGGCGGTGGGCAGCTGCCTGACCGCGGCACCGTACCACTGGAGGCGGGGCCTGGCTGGGGCCCGGGGCATTGGAGGAGGCTGCAGCTGCTGCCGCCTCCTCCTCCTCCTCCGCCTGAGCCACCAGCCGCCGGTACTCTTGGCAGATGGCCTCCAGTTTCTGGCGCCGGGCCCTGGCTGCCAACTCCTTCCGTGTTGGTTTTTCTTGGGAAGGAGGATCTATATCAAGAAAGAAAAAGAATATTGTTGTAACCAATACTCTTAGCTAAACAGTAACACAAAATTAATTCAACACATAGTGGCACAGTAGCACTAGCAAGCACAGTACATAACATTTGTGGTAATAATCTATCCTCCCACTTCCTCGGCCTCTAACATTTGTGGGAGTTTCAGGCATTATACTAGCACTATGGACTCCAGTACACAGTACACCAGTCTTCTTCTTAATCTTATCTCTAGTTTAGCGAAATTACATAACCTTGTTGTAGCCGGCATGCCAGCTCAGTCAGCTAAGCTTGCACCCAAGACAAACATACGAGTCATGACGCAGACTCACGTTAGTTTTATTTACTACTGTCTGTAGGTGGGGAGCTCGTATTTTTCTATTATGGGTGGCACTGGCCATACTCTCTCTGTTACATGAAGGGCAATTGCTCAATTTCACTTTCACCCTGCCCTGGCTACTACAAAAAGGCAGATTATATATCTGATCCAATGATGATTGCTTATATATGGGACGACGACATAAGGTCAGTAGCGGTCGGTGGTGGGAGTGCTGGCGGGCGGTGACGTGGGGAGGGGGAGAGGCAGGCTGGGGGTAGTAAACTATGGATTACGGCCAATTACAGGTAAGTAAACATATAAATAAATAAAACTAATTTAGTTGCGCGCACTGCATCGCATTTGGTGGTGCAGTGCGCACTATGAAATTCGCTTTATTTATTTTTATGTTTACTTACCTGTATTTGGCCGTAATCCATAGTTTACTACCCCCCACCCTGCCCCTCCCCACATCACCGCCCGGCAGCACTCCCACCACCGACCGCTACTGCATAAGGTACTTTGTTTTGATTGATTGTGTAACCAACAGATAGGCCACCCTTTGCAGGCTGGCTGACACAGTCGAAAATAAATTAACATAGGTAGGGAGTGGTCCTCGGAGTCGGAGGAAGGCGCTTGATAACTAACTATACACAATATATATATATGATGTGCTTGCAAACTACTGTGAGTCAACTGTATTCTGAAAATACAACTTGTATTCCCTCGGCTTTGCTACTCTGGCGCGGTTTCTTTTACATTCTCTTCAAACTAAGACTCTGCATCCAGTGACAGTCTCCACCTATGCTGTCTATGATGAATACATACAGGCATCCATCCATTCAAAGTAAATGTCTATCATTCTTCTTAATCTCTCCACAAACCTTAGTTTGTTTCACCAACAACCACCCATGCGTCCACTCCTTCCTTGCTTGCCTTGGCTTTGAGTTTCACCCAAACACCGCTGATGATTCTTGCTATCCCCAGTATCCACCCATACTGTGTCGCCCACCCAGGCAGGCATCTTCTTTCACCTTCCACCCATCCTTCAACAACACATGCATCTGATTCCTATCAGCCACCTATGCATGCTTCCAACGTATCCTTCTCTGCCAGTCATATTACATCTCGCCCGTCCTTCCTCCTTCCACCCTTCTTTCCCTTTTTGTTCAACACATCCATCAAGGTCATCTGATCTGACTTTTAGTCTTCTCCATAAAACTTTCACAGCTGAGTTGGAGTCAGATAGAAGAGGCCATTGGTTACTCAACTCACGCTGCTAATGCTATTGCTAATGCATTGCTAATGCTAAGTAAAGGGTGTCTTCTTCAACCGTTGTATAATGTTCACTACAACTTCATACTTAATAAGTCTCAACAGTACAGTGAGTGAAGTGAACACCCTTCCAGCTAGTGTAATGTCAATAAGTAATGAATATAACTTACCACCGCCCGCCACTGCTGCTGGCTCACCCTCTGTATCTCCTGCAGGTGCCGCATCTCCTGCCCCCTCTGGAATGGCCGCATCGCCATCGCCGCTGGCCCCGCCGGCACTGGTGGTCGGTAGTACGCCTAGAAAAACATTACACATTTTTAGATGCCTGTACACCTCCCCTATTTATTCGTTTTCACTAGCAAGATTGAAAAAAAGTTAATACATACATATACAACATACATCACTAGTCCAAATCGGGTACTAGAGTAGAGTCAGTAGACACTAGTAGTGTTATGGTCCGTAAGGTCATTATTATAGTCTACTCTACTCTTTGCAAAGTTTGCCTGAGCCATGCAACCATTTTAGCTTCATGTCTTTTGCGCATGTTACCTCGCAGCTTGTTGTGCAGTAAGACGCCTTTGAGCCCACATGAGCTCATACAGCTACTGTCTGAGCGTTGCGTACAAGAGGTCGAAAAACAAGCCACTTTGTTATGGAGCTCGGTTAGTCCGTATTGCCATAAGTAACATGTTACACTTTTTGGCATGACTGAGAAATGCTTGCATTATACTATCTAACTCGCACCATTTTCCTCATAACAGGCAGAAGATTACCTTCTACGAACCAGAGATTTGCAGAGCTTATGATGCATGTAACCAGTACTTCTACGTTCTACAGTGAGGGGTCTCCCAGAATTCGCACAGATTTTTTGTCTTCTATCATGCACTTGTAACAATGTTTATTGTTTTAATCTTATGCATTTTGCTGTTGGAGCTGGCTGTAGTACACTGAATTTTATAGAACAACGTACAGAGCTTGTTAGTTGAAAATAAACCTTTTGAACTTACACATAGACTCTGTGGTATTTGGTGTGGTGGTGGACTTACACGAGTGAGTGAGCGAAAGGGTGTTATGTTCTGGGTTGTGTAATCATTGGGTATCTTCGGGTGGGGGTTCGGGGACCTAATGAGACACTATAGCTAGTCGGTCAGGGGATTGTGGGTTCACTTCTGACTGAGGTGTGAGGAAGGTCCAACCTCCCATCACCAACATCCTATTTTCTTGTGCATAGTTCTGTATGTGGCTGTGCAGAATCCCCACAACAGTAGTAGTATGTACTATATCCTATCAAAAATAGTCAAATATCTGGTTGGGAATTTTGTTGGTGGTAATTGTCAAAGCCTCAAGATTAAGAAGACTAGAAGAGGACAACCCAAAGGACTGGACTCAGTGGCTAGAGCTATTGGTCAATCTGAGTTTTATTCAAAACCGTAAAATAAAGAGTGGCAAACTGGGCAAGCTTAGCTACAGACAGACTAATAGTAGTAGTACAGAGAGTCATAGCAGAGGCAGTTAGAACTTAGAGGCAGGGATAACCAGAATTTAGAAACTGATAGTCAAGTCAAGATCAAAGAAGCTTTTGTAAAAAATAGAATTAGGAAGTGGAACCAGAATTAATAGTTCGGAAAAAATAAGGTGCAGTAAAAGTCAGGGAAATATAATTGTTAATATTAACCACTGGAGGACTTACTGGGGCCAGCAGCAGGGCCCTCGGTAGAGGAGCGGTCCTCTGGTTGTCCCGCCGACTCGGACCCCGTCTTCTTGCCCCTGGGTGCTGCTGATCAGTGATCATGTAAGATATAATAAAGAAAGAGACAAACATTAATGATTGCTGTGAAACAAATAAATTATTTTAAAAACGCTCCCAAAACGTTTTAGGAAACAATAATTGCAATAAAATTGACCTATCTAATCAGATCGACTACTGGCTTGCGGGATTCACGGACCTGCTACTTATTTATAAACACTAATCCAGTGTTCCATTCTGATTGATTCGAATCCAGAATACTAACTAAGCCTAAGTACCACCTGACCTAGCCCACCTATTCCAGACGGGCCAATTGTTCATTAAGTCTGCATTTCCATTTTCTTTAGCCCTCAAAAATGCATAGATGAGATGGAGGACACATGCATAAATTTGTGCATACACCAAATTGTTGGTTGGTTGCGTCTGATGTTCTGCTACTGACTGACACTGCTAAGCCTACCACTCACTAAACAAACTACAAAAGGTTCTACTAAGGACTGGGGTAAGCAGCACTCAGTGACAGAGGATGCGTCACGCAGACCGCTAAAAATTATCAACTAATACTAACTAAACCTAGTATCAATCCATCCACCACTATTTGACAGGAGGACAAAGGAAGGACTAGAGTCTCTCTAGCAATAGCATTACTTAACTTAAGTTCTCTAAAGTAAACTCTTACATAATAATCAGCCCAAGCGAGCGCAAAGTTGCAAACAAGTAAGAGTAGCGCCGAGCACCTGTGTCCTACAATCACAGAAGATTTTGAAACGTAATTTACCTGCAATGTAAGCAGCAGTATTCTTGTTATTTGTAAAAAAATGATGCACAATACTTATACTACTATATATTAGCTACTCACCAAGCCCCAGGTCCAACAGGTCCTGCTCCCGGTCCAGGATGTCTGACCACCGGTGGGCCAGCTGGTTATGGGTGTGCCGGACCCCTGAGCAACGAAACACTGCCCGGCGCACCTTCGCCCACCGGCGGTGACGCTCCTGGGTAGGGTACCCGGAGCCTGGCCTGCCGCCACGGTCAAGGGGTGGTGGCGCTGCACAAAAAAACAAGGGCGGCCACCTCCGCCTCGCAAAAAAGCTGCCGGGCTTGCACCCCTGCAGGGCGCAGTCTGCCGCAAGGCAGGCGGCTCTTGGGCGCACGCGCATTGCCCTTGGAGCCGGTAGTGCTACCCTTCGCCATGGTTCTGGGGTGTGTGGGAGGCGGAAAAGAAAAGTTAGAAGGAAAAAATAAAGTTAGGGGAAGAAGTAGGAGCTTAAAGAAGGAAGTAATATAAAACAGTAGAAAAGTAAAAAAAACACAGTAAAAGTAGAAATAAATGCAAAATATAGACTTAGGGACAGAGAGAGATAGATAATAAATAAAAAAAAATTGAAAAACAGTGTAAAAAACTAAGGATTGCAAAGATTGAGGGAGGATAGAGAAGCAGGCCCAGAACCATAGAATAGAGTGAAAAACAAGATGGCCGCGCCCATCGCGACCGCGTGGGTAAGTTCGCGCGATATTTCCCCCCGAGCACGCAAAAAGTGTCGCGAACACGTACGACGCGACCCGGAACAGGAAATAAGGCATCGCGAACGGGCGGGACAAGTGAAAAACAAGATGGCCACGCCCATAGGCGACCGCATGGACAAGTTCGCGAGCTACTATCCCCCGAGCACGCAAACAGCGTCCCAAACACGCACAACGCGTTCCCGAAGAAGAAAAACGCATCACAAACGGGCGCGACATGCAACTACGCGCGCTCGCGTAGCTCGCGTAGCGCTTTAACATCTTCGCGTAGCTTCGCGTAGCGCGACTACGCGAACTACGCCCAGGGTTAGTTTAGAGGGGCATTACGTGACCGTGCGATGACCATCTCGAAAACGACTGCAACGAACCCTATCGTGTTTGGTGTCAAACATGTTCGAATCATACCCCCACACCATTACTGGTGTGGGAGGTATGATTCAACCCACCGGGAGAGCCCTCCGTGAGGCTCTCAGTGTTCCCGGTACCAGCCTTTTAGTCCCGGCACAAAATGGTTGCTGCCGACCAGAGACACATTTTTGCCCTCCTGCTGCTGAGCCAAGCTCGAGCAGGGGGAAGGCAGGACAATAGGCATCCTGTCACAGGGAGGTGTGACCACCTCCCAAACAGGATTTAGTGTATTAGGGCTGGGTGGGTGCACTTGCCAGTGCCTGAAAATCTGCATGAGGGGCACATTTGGTGTCCCTGTGCATAGTCCAGTTCAAACCAGTCCTGGGAGCCGTTGGCTCCTGCTCTGGCGTGAAACTGGACAAAGGACATGGGAGTAACCTCCCCCCTGTCCAGACCTTCCCCTGGGAGGGTCCCCTGAATCTTCCCAACCCTTTCCTTAGGGTACTTAAGGGCTTACCTGGGTGTAGGTCCCTACATTCATCATGGACAAGATTCAGAACTGAAACCACTGCACTTCTACCATCTGGGCACTCTGGACTTCGCTGGACTTTGTTTGGGCCTGACTTCATCTCCCTTTTAGTCTGCTGCCTCGTCTGTGCCTGTGCACCATACAGGATCCATGTAGGGTCTGTGGAGCATCCAAGACACCTGAAGATAATCTCCCTCGGAGTGAAGGAGTCACTCCCCTGCATTCGCTGGCACCGCAACACTGCTGACTGGTCTGCTGCATGAAGTCCTCCTGTGACTCCAGTGTCTTCGACCTGTGGGTCCTGTGGAGAGTCAACTACATCTTCTTTGGGCCCCCCTGATTGCTCTGGGCTTGCCCTGACTACCCTGCTTGTGGTGAGTCTCCTGGACCATGCTGGTCCTCTTCCTGCAACTTCCTGACCTCCTGTGTGGGTTGCTTTTGCCAAGGCTTGTTGATGCTCCCGCCAGACACCGACCCCTCAGCACTCAACATCCTTTGTGGGACAGCTCGTATCCGGCTCCTGGTCATCCTCAGCATCGCCTGGTCCCCGCAGCTGCAGAGTCAAGGTCATCGACATCTATCCTTAAGCACCCGACATCGGTGGGCATTCATCTACAGAGCCCCTGGTCACTCTCAAGTGACCCAGACTCTGTCCCCTCTGCTTTCAGGTACTCTTCATCAAGAATCCACTTTTGGATTCCCACGGACACTTTCTCCTCTTTCAGCAGTGGTACTTTCTTGAAGTCCTCCATTGAGTTCGACGGCGGCTTCTGACGCCACTTCACACCTATGCACCCGGTTCCCCTGGGATAGGTAACTTGGGTACTACGGTATCCTTGGGTAGGGTGGCTCTCCAACCTTCTGTCTTCCACGGGGTTTCCTCAGGGTCCACTGGGAAGGGTCCCTAATCTTTAAAAATCCAACCGCGACTTACATGTAGAGTTGTACGGAGTCCGCGGTCGTGTTCTCACACTGCACGCGTCCTCCGTGGGGTCCCTGCCTACTTACCTTGGGTCCCCAGCGATTCTACAACCTCTCGACATTGTCCTGATTCGAGTCGTGGTTTTTATACCACTTTCATAGTATATGGTTTGGTCCCCCCCTGGGGCCCACTGTGCATTAGTGCTATTTACTGTGATTTCTTTGCTATAGTATTGTGTGCTTTGTGTATATCTCCATGTGGGAGATACTGGAACATACTAGAGAGTATTATATAATAAATACATATTTTTATAAATACCTTGTGTGGTTCTTTTTCATTTAATCTATACTACAAGATTGCATTCTGGCAAAACAACCTGCTTTACACTCCTTCAAGACTAAGTCTGAAGGCTGCTCCCCACAGCTACCACTTGGATAGCTTTCTAAGGTTGTCTGAGACCTCTTAAATCAGCATAAGGGTTGTCTGGACTGGTGCATGGTGCCCACTTACATTAGTGGACATCATATACCAGGCCAGCTTCTCACACTCCATAAACCCTCTTCTTTAGAACCACTTTCAAGAAAGGGGCTGCTGGCTTCGGTCAAATCTGACTCTCCATTAGACTGATGTCCCTCCTTGATTCTAAAACAATTGACCCTTCTTACAGTGTTTAATGCTTCCTTAATCCCGAGGACGGTTCAAAGTCATTTTAAAGAAGCTGCCGTTTTTTTTCCATTGATGAAAAAAGCCAGAACAGACACAATTCTGATTTTGTTACTCCTCTCCTGTGGAGAAATTATGGAAAAACATATTGAAGAACATTATCTGCAAACATTTACAGGAGTTCAACTTTCTCAATAGTCTCCAAGCTGGTTTTCAACATGCTTATAGCACTGAATCTGTGCTCCTTGATGGCCTAAGCCTTGATTTTGATCAAAGTCAGAGTAATGCACTGATTCTTCTGGATTTGTCATTCACCTTTGATATGGTGGACCATTCCATTCTACTCAACCATATCATGGCAACTGGCTTAGAGGAATGCACATGTAAATGTTCTGAATACTTTTTAACCCAGTTCATCCAATCAGTTACTTTAGCTAACTACAAGTCAAGCAAATTGACAAAAAAATGTGGCATTCACCAGGGTTCTGCCCTTACGTAAAATCATTGAGGATACTGTGGCAAATTTCACCATTAATTTCATTCCCAAATCCAGGGCAGGGGCCACCCCATATTCATTTTGAATTTGCTTTAGCACTTCAGGCAGAACAGCAATTGATGGGGTGCTGTGTGTTATGGTATATATGGCAGCAAAGACTATACCCCATGAGGCACAATCTTCAATTGAGGGAATCATACCAAGTGGGGGACACATAGTGAGAATTCTAAATTTATCTTGGGATCCCGTATGGGAAAACACTGCTTCATGCTGATTTGTTTTTTTGTTCTGACCAAAACGGAATTTCCTCCCGTTTGGTCAGTACTTTACCGATAATGGCATTAATAGTAACTGGACTAATGCCAGGCACAGCTAACTGTGGATGCCTAGCTTGCAGCAATTGCTGGGGCAGTT
The DNA here is from genome assembly GCA_963921515.1 of Calotriton arnoldi. Taxonomy (NCBI): domain Eukaryota; kingdom Metazoa; phylum Chordata; class Amphibia; order Caudata; family Salamandridae; genus Calotriton; species Calotriton arnoldi. The sequence goes on along the minus strand of CAWUFW010018137.1, from coordinate 53,352 downwards.
GTTATTGTACACATAACAAACTGCATTAGACATTGATACAGTCTATCTAAATGATTACATAATTTCACAATTATTTAATACAGCTGTATGCCCGCAGTTTTTCTACTTCTCAGTTTTATCAACAGGATCTAGATGAATATACATTAAGACATATGCCTTGAGAAAGACCTTGGCGGGATATCCAAATGGGCGAAACATGTGTCGGCTGTTCATTCTATGCTATCTTGATTACTTGTTCTCAAAACCAATAAAATGATGAACCATTATGCATTGATGCTGGAATGTGGAAAATTCTTTCCAAGAATTAATGTATAACCTGCAGGAGCTGTCCCTTCATTGACAAGTATTTGGAAATGTTGTGTAGCCGGCTAAGACTGGACAGGTTGACCCCTCATTACTTAGAGGACTCAGTCTAACATGTTGTTGTATGTGTGGGCGGGCACCTTGGAACCAATTTTGATGTTCCTGGTATGCTAATGGTATTTCAAGTATTCCTAAGGTCTATATGCAGCCTTGACTGCTGCTTCAGTGTATGTATGAAATGTTTGTGTATTAGCATCAATGGCAGGAAAGTTTACTCAGGAACAGTACGATTCACATCCATAAGCTTTATGTGTCTCAATCACGATGGCAACATCTCCCCCTCAGTGACGAGCCCATGTACTGTTAAGTGTGTAGTTACTGCCTGTCTACAGTTGACAGATTATTAATTAATGGTATTCAAAGAAAAGTAACACTATAGTGGAGTGATCCTTTTTTAAAGGTTCAAGATTGAACATCCTACAGGCAAAAATAGGTGCTTCTTATTAAGCTGAGGAGGATAAATCCTTTTGACCAATGACGTCTCTGTGTAGAGGTGAAAAAGGAGCCTTGGACACATGTGAGAAAACTACTCAGGAGACCCATTAAATAAGTACCTGGCCTAGAATGTTGGTGGCACCATGTTATGTGGTTCCTATAAGTACAGCAGGACTGTGTATTAGACCAACATGAACGTCACAATATAGGGACTCAGTCCACATATACTATTAGTACATGTTGGTATGTTTACGGCTAGCTCACAGTACCACATCCAACCCCTAAACTGACCAGGGTAATAGATGTTGTTGGCAACCTTGAATGTGGCAGTCTGGTGCTCAAGGAATCGTTGGAACAGATCTAGCCTTTTGGTTTGGTCACTCTTGCATGTCCAAGGTAAACACAAGAAAGATGCGACAATGCATTTTCAAACATTTATTGAAATGATTGTATTTTTGCAAAGAAAGCATGAGCTGCAAACATTAGAAAGATGAGAAATGCTACTGTAATCAGCATTACTATAATGGTAAACAATATGAACAATCCAACCATGTTAAGGGTTGCTAATGTTTGATTACTCCTATCTGTTTCTAATACTTTACTAAAGAGGGCATAGTGGGGGCACCCTATGCCAGATCTATTGGGCTAGTCTTAGATACCTCAGTCTTAGATGTCAGCAGCCAGTCTCAGTGTACAGGTTATCTTCCTTAGGAGGATGGAGGTCGGAGTCATCAGAGCAGCATCCCAGTCACAGTTTCAAGTGGTTCCATGATAATGCCAGCATGGAAATGCTCCTCTCACTGAGCATTAGCACGGAAACTGTTTATATAATAAAGTACTTTTTTTATCAAACTGTGGCAGAGGCGTAGAGCAGCTCATTTTGTTTAATCTAGCTAAAATGAAGTGTCTCCTAATGAGGGAAAAGGAAGATGGCGGACTAGCTCCGCGTTTGGAGGACGCCTACCTTTGCTCTCTCTGTGGAGCCTTGGTGAACCGCTGCTGAACCGCCCGTTCCACCTCGCTCCTGCGGGAGGCAGCTGCCTGATGCACTGAAGCTTTTGCGGACGGAGGAAAACATGGACGTGGCTGGAATCTACGGATCGGATGTGCCGGATCACGCAAGCGAGTACAGCGGTGTACGGCGGTCGAGCAGTGCGGTGGCTTTCATCTTGGCTACCGCTACTGTTTCCGCTATCACCGACCTTGCTTAGCGGGGGCACACGTTTGAAGAGAGGCAGCAGGCGAGGCAGCCGGCGAGTACTGAATGTACGGCTGGGGGCTGATTTGGAAAAGAAAATGGCTACACCGCGAACGACACGGCGGTGGTCGAGCCGATGCGCAGATTGAAGCTGGGACTGCGGTGGAGGCGCTAGACGGTGGGGGAGGCATCAGAGACATCCGAGACTCAGCCCCAGCGGGAGAGGTGATGGTATGTGATGTAGTACTGGAGGGTCCTTTTAATTCTGGCTCTAGTACTGCTGTTGGCCCCCAGCTAGGGAAACCAATTTTTAAAATATTGCGCTCTGGGAGCGCAACGGAGCTGCTTCGGTCCTGTGGCCCAGAGACTGCCATCTCGGGTTTTCAAATGGCCGAGTTGTTAAATGTTGCAGTACAGGAGGGCTGGGGCGGTGAGGAAGGACTAGTTAATCAACCAGCTTCATCCTCAATATCCCCTCAATCAGTCAGTCAAGATCATACTGAGTTGCTGGAGAAAATGGTGGAAGCTTCTGCAAGCAATGCTGTGTGTGACTCTGTTGCTGGTTCGGCTGACTCTTTAAAAAATAACCCAACTCAGACTTTGGAGATTAACATGTGGACTTCGGAGGATTCATTAGAAAATCAGATGCAGCCAAGTACTAATTTATCGGAGGGGAATAATAGTTTTGCCGAAATTCTGGTGCAACCGATTGTTGATCTTACTGATAACGGAAACATTGGCGAGATAAATTTAGATCAGCCCGAACGACCACAACAGGCACCAGAAGCGGCAGGGCCTAAATCTGTGGTGGTTCAGGGGCAAGATAATATGACTGGCTCTAATAGTGAAACAGGAGCACTTAATAGCCCAAAAAATAACACCCCGTGGGGGGGAAAGGTGTAAAAGGAAAAGGTCCTAGAAACATCAGGGCAGGTAAAGGAGGTAAAGGTTGGGCGGAGGAGTGAAAACGCAAGTGACTGACGCAATGGGCCGTCTTAAGGAAGCAGCAGTAAATACCGCAAAGGTTGGTCCCGGGGTAAGCCCTCTCCGGAAATGGGTGTCTTCAAAGGGCGAGGTTAAGGCCATTATTTCTAGGCTGTCTAACCCTGGCAGCATGGCAACTGCTTCAACAGATGACGAACGACCAGCATCAGTATCAGTAACAGCAGCTGTAACTATTGCTGAGGGTGTATTCACGACAAGCGAAGGCCCCGAGGGTATGGATGGCCAGGGCAGAATGTTAGATGAGCCTGATAGTGGATGTCAAGGCCTTTCCCTGGTAACATCAGTCACACCTGTAGTTCAAGTTGAGGAGACTATGTCTACCACTTCTGTAGTATCTCCTGCTTTCCCACCTAGCACAGTAGATACCGTGTTGCCTGCATTAGAAAAGGGGAGTACTGATAAGGCTCAACTAGTTGCTGGCGATGGTAATGGCGAGGAACCTTCACTCTTTAGAATTATGCAAGCATTAGCTATCCAGAGAGCTGAAGCACAAGATTATTATCAGCAGGCCAAGGCAGACAGTAGAGAGATCAAGCAAGCTTTGTCAGATGTTACCTCCAAGGTCACTCAGCTATCTTTGGAGGTTATTGATCTCCAACAATGAGTTGCAACTGTAGAGGAGGTTAATACTCATACTGTGAACTTGGAAAAAGCGCAGGACTCTCAAATTATGCTTATGCAAGCTAAGATGGAAGACCTCGAGAATCGGCAGCGACGCCAGAACCTAAGGATTTTTGGCATTCCGGAAGGAAGGGGAGGTTCAGATCTGCGGGACTTCATTGTTACTTTTTTTCAGAAAGCCTTTCCCGATCTTGCAGACTGGGATATGGACTCACAGGGCCAGCGGGCGCACAGACTGCCTCCGTTTCTTCCCCAAGGCAATCAAGTTAGATCTAACTTTGAACGGCCTATCCTGGTGTTTTTGGGCAACTTTTTGTTACGGCAAGCAATCTACTTAACGGCACGACCATCGGTCCCTGTTAAGCTGGACGGTATGTCCATATTTGCTCGTTCTGACTTGTGTAAACCGACAATGGACAAGCGGTGGCGGCTGCAGCAATTAATGGACCCTCTGAAATCTGTATGTTCACAGGTGTTTTTGCAAGAGCCGGCCCGCCTAAAGATTATTAAGGATGGTCGCACACATTATTTTTTTAATGAGCAGGAGGCCAAACAAGCCCTCTCTAAGTGGCAGTCCACTGCTACAGAGCGAACAGATGTGTAAAATTGACACTTGTGTGACAGTAGACTTTAGTTTAACTTGTGAATGCTTCGGATATATTTTTCTCAAATTACTGATATGAATTAATGTTTTGTTTAGCTTTGACAATATGCATACTTGGGGTGGAATGGTTGGGGTGTGGGGGTTCACGGGGTTCCTGGAAGGGAGCAGAGGCGGCATCCCTGTAAGCTGTCATTTTGAGACAGCAAGGAAGGGGGTGATTCCTTTTCACAGGCACGGGGGAGTCTAGGAAGGGTGGGGGTGGGTCAGAGAATGGTAGTAGGCAGAGAATGGTAGTTGGTTGCTGCTGGTCGATCGGGTGGAGCGAGAGGAAGGGTGGGGGGAGTTGGGGGGGCTAAAAAGCCACACTGTTGTATATTTAGCTAGAAAATCATTGGTAGAGCAAAAGGGAAAGGACTACGAAACAAGGGGGGACGCGTTAAAATTGAGTTTACAATTATATTCTAATGTTTGACTTTAAATATATTTGTTGGAATGTAGCAGGGCTCAATCAGGTCAGGAAACGACAGTTAGTAATGGAGGAGCTTTATGCATTTAAACCCCATGTAGTGGGTCTCACAGAAACACATTTAGCTTTCAGGGACAGATTGCAGCTAAAGCAGCTTGGTTATGATTTATTAGTTTGCACGTCACAGATAGTTTCTATTCGAGGGGTAGCTATACTAAAGTCGAAATATTGTAGAGCAACAGTAATACGTACATTGGCTGACTCTAAAGGTAGATGGGCAATTGCTCAATTACTGATTTGGGGGCGTAAAACCATGATATGCGTAGTGTACGGTCCAAACACGGACTGTCCCGAAACTATTCAATTCATAACTTCTTAATTGTTGGACTGGGCTGGCGATATGATAGTAATGGGGGATTTTAACTGTATTATTGATAAGAAGATCGACACTACAAATACAGCTCAACGGGCCAGAATGGGCAGGACTAGGGCCGCAATTTTGGAACTTCTCCATCTGCATCAGCTGGAGGATGTTTGGAGGAGACTAAATCCAGCTGTTCCTGGGATTACATTTTATTCGTCCCCGCATAAACACTATTCCAGAATAGATATGATTTTTGTTAAAAGAACTATGTTGGATAAATTGACTATTGAAGTTTGTCCTAAGATTACATCGGACCATAATCCGGTGATGTTAACTGTACAGATTCAACGAGGCGATAAGGAGCCACTTAGGGAATTTACATTTCCCAGACATTCTTTTAAGTAATCCGGATTATGGGAAATTTATGCAGGATACTTTACGGGAATATTTAGAGAATAACAGGGGCTCTGCGGCCACCGCAGTGGTATGGGATTGCCTGAAGGCGTATGTTAGGGGGGCCACATTGCAGTTTATTTTAAGGCAGAACCAACAGGCTATTAGGGAGAGGGAGCAGGAACATAAGCTGTTATTAGAGTTAGAGCAACAGCATGCAAGAGCTATTGCACAAAAAGATGTGGCAGAGCAGCAAATATATTATCGCCTGGTAGAAGTTAGAGCAAAACTCAATCGAGGGTTAGTAGATAAAGTAGCTAACAAATACCATAAATATAAGTCTAAGCAATATGAATATGGAGAAAGAATAGGGCGTCTGTTAGCTACCCAGATTGCTGATCAAAGGGCCAGATCCTATATTAAAACAATAAAAGGGGGAGATGGTCTATTTTATACTAGATCAGAAGATATAGTAGAACAATTTAGACTTTTATGCAGACCTATATGACGAGTCAGTGCTCCCTAGTATACAATCAACTTTGGATTATATACAGGAGTCTGAGCTACCGGTTTTGAATCCAATGGATTGTGAATGTCTGCAAAAAGATATTGAACTTGGGGAGGTTGAGTTAGCGCTGAGTTCTTTACCAACTGGTAAGGCGGTTGGTGAAGATACTATTCCATTGGAATTTTATAAAAACTTTAAGGATATTTTGGCACCAGTTTTTACTATATTGTTCAATAATATCATGAAAGGGGAGGATGTTCCTTCCACTTGGAAAATTACTAATATTATAGTATTCCCTAAAAAGGGAAACCGGTAGAGGAAAGGGGATCGTATCGCCCCATATCTTTGATTAACGCTGACGCTAAAACCATTTCCAAAATATTAGCTTCTCGCCTGGCCCCGACTATACATCAGCTAGTATCGGAACAACAACATGGTTTTCTCCCCAGCAGAGACACAGCAGTACATATTAATACAGCAATTGCTGCATTTGACGTTTCTGGTCAATTAAATCAGCAAATGGGGATGTTAATGTTGGATGCAGAGAAGGCCTTTGACCGAGTTGCCTGGGAAGCACTATGGCCAATTATGTCATCATTTGGTCTTGGTCAAAGGTTCATCTCTGCAATTCAAAAATTGTATAGCAATCCGATAGCAGCTCTGAAGCTGAATGGTCTTACATCTATTCATTTCCCTATTAGAAGGGGCATGCGGCAGGGATGTCCGCTATCCCCATTACTGTTCGCGTTATATATTGAGCCTTTTATAACACATTTGTTGCGAAATACAAGGATTAACCCAGTTTTGCTTAGCGGTATGGAACTTAAACTAACAGCGTACGTGGACGACATTGCTATCTTTTCCTCTAGTCCAAAAGAGGCTATAGTTGAAATCACTCAAGAAGCACAGCGTTTTGGCTCGTTTTCAGGTTACAAACTAAATGTGAACAAAACCCAGACTATCTTAAATTATCAGCCTGCAACGGTTACGCAATTGCCAGGAATCACAACAACAGCAGTATATTTGGGAGTATGTTCAAGTAGCCAAGTGGACGAAGTGGTCTTTTTGAACTATGAATCACTGCTTAAAACTATTACGGCTAAATTACGTAGTTGGCATCGGCTCCCACTCAGTATAAACCGGAGGTGTAATATAGTTAAAATGAACATTCTACCGAAATTTTTGTATTTCTTTCGGACAATTCCTTTAAGGGTTCCGTGTTCATTTTTTAAACGGTTAGATAGCATAGTAGGTAGCTTTATTTGGGGCTACAGACGTGCAAGAAGAGCTCTTAGGTACATTAAATTATCGTGCAAACAAGGGGGTTTAAGCTTCCAGATTTTAAACTTTATTTTCGGGCAGCATTTGCTGGCCGAATTCGGAGTTTACTTGATGGGCCTGATACTAATTTTGTTTGGCTTTCATATCAATTGGCTTGTGGGCCTAATACTGGATTTCTTCTTTATAAAACGGCAGACCCGAACTACTAGAAACGGGTTAGGTTCAAGATAATAAGGGATATCACTAGGATATGGCTGGATATCTGCAAGGAATACTTTGTCCCAGTAATGCACTCATATATGAAATTATGGGGTAATCCCACTCTGCCCGACATATTTCATGACTCTATTGGTAAAAGCTGGCAGCGCAAGGGTGTCTTGCAATTGGGGCAACTTTTTGATGGACAGGGGTTTCGGTCTTTTGAAGCTTTGAAAGAGGAGTTTGGATTACAACAGAATACTTTTTTTAAGTATTTGCAAGTAAGGGACTATTTTGTACGGGGTCAGAGGCTTTTAGAGTTGACGAAAACCCCAGAAGTATTATCAACACTATTAATGACCGTTGGTCGAGGAACAATTGGCAAAGTTTATCAGAAGTTGTTAGCAGCTGCTAGCGATGATGGACCATTGGTTTCAGAGAAACTTAGTCGGATTTTTCATATTGAGATAACTCAGGAGGAACTACAGGACTCGTTGGAGTGTATAGACACAGCCATTACATTAGTTAATTTAAAACTCCAACAGCATCGGATAATATTTATGTTATACTATACTCCTGAGTGCATATCTAAATGGGCCACTACCCAATCTTCGGATAAATCAAAATGTCCAAAATGTCAACTGTACGCTGCAGACTTAAAGCATATGTTTGTGACATGTCCTAGGTTGAATTCATTTTGGGCAGAGGTAACTTCTGTACTTATAACGATGATTGGGCATGATGTTCAGATTGCCGAGAAGGAAGCAGTTTTAGGGGTTATAAGTGATATGGGCAGCTATATGAGACTTTTCATTTCTATTTTCATAGCTTGTGCTCGCTTATGTATTGCCCGGGTGTGGATTCAAAATACGAGTCCAAGTATTAATGAATTTTGGGTTTTACTTCGACAATTATATGAAATGGAATTAGCAGTAGCCAAAGCTAGAGGTCCGCGAGCTTGGCTCAAATTTAAAAAGGTGTGGTCCAGACTTAATTGGGATTGAATATTGTATTTGATGTTTATTTTCTTCCTGGTATGTTTGCATAATTTATATTTCGTTTTGATTGACGATATTGTTTTTTTATCTTATATATATTGGTCCCCTCTTGGATTACGTATGTTTAATATTTGACATGAGATGTTTGCCCTTTCTTTTTTTTGTATCTTACGCTATGTCGTTATTTTGAAGCAAACTTATGGCTAAATAAAATTAAAAAATAATAATTTATTTTTTATTTTTAAAAAGAAGTGTCTCCTAATGAGCACCGAAAGAAAGGAAAACAAATACAGTGTGTTCTACGTATATGACCCTGGAACACACTGTACAGACTACAGGGCATCAGAAATGCACATACAGCTCATAGATGCGTTAGCAGAAAAGTCACTACAATCAATCAATCAATCAGGGAATTGTAAGCGCGCTACGCACCCGTGAGGGTCTCAAGGCGCTGAAGGGGGGGGGTCCGCAGATCTGTTTAGCCGAAGAGCCAGGTCTTGAGGGTCTTCCTGAAGGTGTTCAGGGAGGGGGCGCGTCTGATGTCGGCCGGTAGCTCGTTCCAGGTCTTGGCTGCAATGTGAGAGAAGGATCTTCCGCCTGCTCTGGCTCTGTGGATGCGCAGGGTTTCGGCCAGTGCGAGGTTGGAAGATCGGAGGTTTCTTTTAGGTACGTGGAAGTTGATTCTGTCGTTGAGGTATTTGGGTCCATTGTTGTGTAGGCATTTGTAGGCGTGAGTGAGGATTTTGAAAGTGACTCTTTTCTCCACGGGGAGCCAGTGGAGACTTCGTAGGTGTTGGCTGATGCGTTCGTGTCGGGGGATGCCGAGGACGAGTCTGGCGGCGGTGTTCTGTACTGTCTAGAGTTTGCGGAGTAGGGACTTGTTGATGCTGGCGTAGAGTGCGTTTCAATAGTCCAGTCTGCTGGTGATGAGTGCGTGGGTGACTGTCTTCCTTGACTCAGGGGGGGATCCACTTGAAGGTCTTGCGGAGGATGCGGAGGGTGTTGAAGCAGCTTAAGGTGACGGCGTTGACCTGTCGGTTCATGGAGAGTGATGAGTTGAGTACGATGCCGAGGTTCTTGGCGTGGTCTGAGGGGGTAGGTGGGCTTCCGAGTGAGGTCGGCCACCAGGTGCTGTCCCATGCAGAAGGGGTGGTACCGAGGACGAGGACTTCTGTCTTCTCGGCGTTGAGCTTCAGGCAGCTGTTGGTCATCCAGACTGCGACGTCTTGCATTCCTTTCTGGAAGTTGAGTTTGGCAGTGGTGGGGTCTTTGGTGAGGGAGAGGATGAGCTGGGTATCGTCGGCGTAGGATATGATGTTGAGGCCGTGTTGTCGGACGATGGCTGCGATGGGGGCCATGTAAATGTTGAAGAGGGTGGGGCTCAGTGATGAACCCTGTGGGACTCTGCAGGTGATTTTCGTGGGGTCGGAGAGGAAGGGTGGGAGTCTGATCCTTTGGCTTCTTCCGGTGAGGAATGATCGGATCCAGTCCAGGGCTGTTCCTTGTATGCCTGCGTCGTGTAGTCTGATGACTAGTGTGCGATGGGAGACGGTGTCGAAGGCCGCTGATTGGTCGAGTAGGATGAGGGCTGCGGAGTGGCCTTGGTCCAGGAGGGTGCGGATGTCGTCTGTGGCGGCGAGTAGGGCGGTCTCTGTGCTGTGGTTGCTTCGGAATCCGGATTGGGACGGGTCGAGGACGGCGTTCTCTTCAATGAATCGTGTCAGTTTCCTGTTGACTGTTTTCTCTGCAACTTTGGCTGCGAAGGGGAGGAGCGAGATGGGCCGATAGTTCTTGAGGTCGGTGGGGTCAGCTGTGGGCTTCTTGAGCAGGGGTCTGACTTCTGCGTGCTTCCAGTCGTCTGGGAAGGTGCCTGTTTTGAAGGTGGTGTTGATGGTGTGTTGTAGTTCGGGTGCGATGGCGGCCATGGCTCTGTGGTAGATGTGAGGGGGGCAGGGGTCGGTGGGGGCCCCCGAGTGGATGCTTTTCATGGTCGAGGCGGTGTCTTTGGCCGTGATCGGTGTCCAGTTGGAGATGGTGGGCTGGCTGGTGTTTCTGGGGGCGGGGGCCATCTGTGGTGCCTGGTGGATGGTCGATGAAGTTGTCGTAGAGGTTTTGATCTTGAGGTGGAAATAGGTTCCAAGCTTGTCGCAGAGGTCTTGGGATGGGGTGATGTCTGTGGCTTCGCTGCGTGGGTTGGTGAATTCTTGAATGACACTGAAAAGTTCCTTGGAGTTGGTGGAGTTGGCCAGGATTTTGTTGTGGATGAAGGTCCTTTTGGTGGCTCTGATCTGGTTGTGGTAGTCCGTCATGGCGTCCTTGTAGGTGGTGTGGTTTTCGGTTGTCTTGGTGTTTCTCCAGTTCTTCTCCAGGCGTCTGCAGGTGCGTCTGGCTTCTTGGAGAGCGGTTGTGAACCAGGCGGCTTTCCTGGGGCGTTGTCTGTCGGGGTTGCGTAGCGGGCGAGCTCATCTGCGCAGTTGGAGATCCAGGTGTGGAGTTCTCTGGCTGCGTCGTTTGCGCTGTTTGCGTCGGGTGCCCAGGTGTGGTTGTCTCGGTTGAGGGTGGAGTTAAGTTGCTCGTCGGTAACCTTGCTCCAGTTCCTTCATGGTGGGCATGGGGCTGGTTTGGGTGCCTTGGGTTTGTTGATGGCGAAGTGTACGCAGTGGTGGTCGGTCCATGGCGGCTGCGTTGTGTGGCTGAAATGGACGCTGTTTCCTGCCGCGAAGATGGGGTCGAGGGTGTGTCCTGCTCTGTGGGTCGGTGTGTTGATGAGTTGTTTAAGTCCGATGCTGGCGAGGTTGTCACGAAGGATAGTGGAGTTGGGGTCGCTGGGGTTGTCGAGGTGGAAGTTCAGGTCTCCAATGAGTATGTAGTTTGTTGAGGCGATCGCGTGGGGTGCGAGTGGAAGTCGGTGATGGTGGCGGCGAAGGGTGTTCGGGGGCCTGGGGTCTGGGGTCTGGGGTCTGGGGTCTGTAGACGAGGGTTCCTCGGAGTGTGGCTTTGGGGGTGGTCTGGATCTTAAAGTGCAGGTGTTCGGCGGAGGGGAAGGTTTCGCTGGAGGTAGTGAGGCGGAGGGTGCTCTTGTGGGCGATGGCGAGGCCCCCTCCTGGGTGGTTGGGGCGGTCTTTCCTCTGGATCTTGTATCCGTCTGGAATGGCGGTGCTGATGTCGGGGCGGAGGATGCGTTGGTCCAGGTCTCTGTGAAGAAGGCGATGTCGGGCGAAAGAGAGTCGAGTAGGTTCCAGATTTCCATGGCGTGTTTGTGTACGGAGCGTACGTTGAGGAGGATGCATTTTAGGGTGTCGCCGGTGCTGGCGTCAGCGGTGTTGGAGGCCGGGGTGGCGGTGAGGGTCTGGCGGCAGTGGAGGCAGGAGAACTGGCCGTGGGTCGTGTTCGGCGAGGCCTGTTGGCATTCTCTAAGTCTTCCAGGGTTGAGTGCGAGGAGGGTGGTGGTGTCGTAGCAATGGGTAGTGGGAGGTCCAGGGTTCCTGGCGCTGGCCGCGGTCGGGTCGCGGACGGGTGCAGACGGGCTTGCGTTTGGCCTGCCTTCGGCGCGCCGGTGGCGCGACCGCGCAGCGGCCGCCATTAAGTAGGGGAGGTGGGAGGGAGGAGAGGCTGGGAGGCGGGAGCAGGGGAATTCCGGGGCGGAATTCCGGGGGGAAATTCCAGAGGGGAAATTCTGGGGGGAATTCTGGGGGGAATGGGCCGCAGGGGCAGCAGCGGCAAAAGGAACAGGCAGGCACGAGAAAATAAAAACAGTGGTGGAATTAGAGCAAGACACAGATGGGCACAAAAACAGTGGCACAACAGGGAAAAAAATTAAGAAAAAAAGCATCTGAGAAAGGTTACGGTGGTTGGAGGCAGTCTGGTCCCAGTTGGAGCGGGCAGCAGGCGCAGGAGCGGGCAGCAGCCTCGAACCTCCCAAGGAGGAGGTCGGGGTCTGGAGGCAAGAGACGGCACAGCGGAGCAGTGGGGAGAGAGTGGACCTAGACCGAGGGTCGGAGGTCTTACTCCTTACTACGAGAAAGAGATGTCAACTTAAAGAGTTTTATATAAAATGGAGACTGCACGTGTGCCACGCTACATCCCTTCACTTATTTAATATTTATGTTTCTCCACTTACAAAAACTTTAAGCACAATAAGCTGTAAAGACTATGTGTACACCGATAATTCACAAATTGTACTTCATCTAGACAGTAATCCAACATCTCAAAACACTAATGCCTTTGTTTTGATATGGATGGGAAGTCATAAATTGAGTTAACTGCTGAAAAACAGTATTAATTATTGACAGCAAAACAGATCTCAGTCTTATCTCCAATTGGCAGGAGAAATGGGTTTGCTACCCATCCCTTCTACCACTGTGAAAACTCTAGGAGTCATAATTGATAAAACCCTTCCTATGTCACATTAAATCTTTGCTTTAGTATCTTTGATTTTTTTCATATTATAGTTTTAAGGAAACTCCTCTTTCCTCAATGAAGCTGGGAGAAGGTCTACTGTTTCAGCAACTATTGGCTTTCGCCTACACTCTGCAAATTCTCTCTACCTTCCACTACTCTTGACACACTTTTGAACAGACTGCAAGCTGTCCAGAATGCTGCAGTGAGATTGATCTTGAGGGTGCCTAAATTGCCGAAGCTAGACATCTTCTATCTTTAAATATGAAACAAATCGTGCAGTACATCCCCTCTCAATGTTTACACACTCCCTCCGGTAACCTGATGGTTGCTCCATGGTTTCGCAAATCTAGAAATGGCCATTGCAACTTTAGGACATGTGCTTCTCGGCTCTGGAATATTCTTCCTCATAATATTCATACTATTTTGGCTGTTCTGCAAGCTTTTTTTGTGAAACTTTGTTTAATTTTGTAGCTGAAATGCTCAGTTGTGCCTCGGTTTCCTCTTTCCTCTAACAGTACAGCACCAAGAAACCATTTGGTGTATGAGCACAATGCAAATTAATAAACACAACGTAAGCCTGCTCAACAGCATACTAGCAGCACAGTAGACATTGGTCAAAACGAAATCCTTCCCTGGCATTTCAGTTTGTAAAATTAGATAAGCCTATATGACTCTTCTTATTGTTCCTAAGAAATGAAGATACAACTGTAAACACTTTTTTAAAATAGAGAACCTATGGAGAAACCATACATTTTATCATAATAAGGTGACCCCACTACATCAAATCAGAAGAAGAGGAGATTGTGCTTCAAGCAATATTCCTCATCAGTATATTACTATTTATTGTATTGATCTCATATAGGGATCTACCAAAGTAAATCCCATACTATTTTATGAAGTCTCTCTTGGCCTTTAATCTTATGCCGGGAATGGTGTACCTATCATTTGAGTGACAAAAGTACATACATAATGCAATGGCAAGTCCTCTTTTTCGAGATAGACACTTTGAGCATGTGGCCTCTTTAATTGTCATCTCCATTTTCTTTGCTGGGACTGAATGGACCTTCTTTAACCTCCTTCAAACCAATCACTACATCATTTAGGGCAATGCTACTAAAATTCTTTAGGGAAAATAAGTGGTCTATTCACCTTATCACCCTCTCCAATCTACTGCGGTGAAATTGCTTGCAATTCTTTACATTAAAGATCGGCAGACCAGAAGCGACCCATGCAGGTAAGAGCAATGGGGCAGTGGGACCAGGTGGTGGGGGGATTTCGACAGATGATCACGAGGGAAAATGAAATAAATAATTAATTTTTCCTCGTCGTCTGTCGAAATCCCCCCCACCCGGCCTCATCGCCCCATCGCTGTTACCTGCAGCAGACGTGGATATCTTTTAGAGAACCACTAGAGATTTTGCATAAAATGGAGGAAACAACTATTCTCCTGTTACTAGATGCACTAAGTTGCTCATTCCAATCGGTCTTCTACTCCGGAATCACACACAACGAGGAATTTGCAAACAAATCTGGGTAACAACTTGTGTGGTAATACCACACTTTTACCCTTCCCTAATTTTTGGAGGGAAAGCCATTCAGAATTTATTTGGAGAAAATATTGCACAATTCAAGTTTTGCACATAAGAATGAGGGAACCATTTTACAGTGTTATTCCCCATTCTGAGGTGCAGCACTCAGAATGGGAATGTAATATTAAATTTGTTACATACTGCCCCTGGCAGTATCAACATTTACCTTGTGCCATATTACCGCCTGTTCGAAATTGAGTTCCTGGTTGGCTGGGCCATAAACCCTGTTCAAGCGCCAACCACAATCCAAGTCAAGGTAAGGCAAAAGCACACCCTAAATTAACCTGTGTGCACCCTCTGGTAGCTTGGCACAATGCAGTCAGGCTTAACTTTAGAGGTAATGTGTAAAGTATTTGTGCAACACCTCAAACAGTAAAACAGTGGAAGCACCACACAAAAAGATTCCTCACCAGGTTCGAAAAATAGAACTGAATGTAACAAATAAAACAAGACCAAAATAACAAAAAAACAATAAGCAAAGCTTGAATTATGACTTTTTGAAGAATAAACTGTAAAATAAAGTAAGAATAAAATCTAAAATAGAAGTAGGTAACGCCAACCGGGGTTATCTGGTCACGCCAGACCGGGACAAAGTCAAACGTTTAGGCCAACCACGATAGAGCACGGGCCGGCTACAGAGATCCAGTTAGGCCCGCTAAACAAAGTACCATAGATTCTAGTTGCGGAGCCCTGTGCTGACCTGCGCCGAAGATGCGACATGCAGCAGAGGCAATGCGTCATTTCCAAGATACGACGAGGCTGCGGGGCGAGGTCCCAATGCGTCAACGTCAAAAATCCTGTCGACGGAGCTTGCGATGCAAAGGCTAGTGTCGAGGATGCGAGGCGCAGCTAAGACCATGCGTTGGTTCCGATGAGCAGTGAAGGTGTGATGCAGAGGTTCAGCATCAACATCGAAGCTGCAATCACCGAGGGATGCGACAAACTTGCACCGGGAAAAGCGTTGCGCAGTGGTAGTTCCAGAGGCGATTTCTCATCCCAAGTAACAGGATGCAGCGGTGAGGTGAGTCTTTTGCGATGGGTCCAATCCATGCAACAGCGGCAATGTGTTGGTTCTGCTCAAAGATGCACAGCTCAGCCAAGAAGATGCATTGGTTCTTCTGGGATATGCGTCGCTCAGCAGAGGATGCATCAGTTCATTGGAGAAGCACCTTAGGCCCACATCCAAGGGTCCATGATTGGGGTGTCACCTTTTGACAGGGTTGACTCACAGATGGGAGTCTAGATGCAGAAGCAGGTTGGTTGGAAGTCTTTTATGTCCCTGAGACTTCAGATCAGGAGGCCAGTGAACTAGCCCTCTGAATCACTCTGGGTTCAAATGATGCTGATCCAGTTCCCTCACAGCAGCAGGTCAGCACAGCAAGTCAAGAGTTCAGCAAAACAGCAGTCCAGCAGAGTGGCAACCATTCAGCAGCACAGCAGTTCTTCTTCCTGGCATAGTCTTCACAGGTCCAGATGTGCACTGAGGTGGTGGTGTCTGAGGTCAAGTACTTACATACAGTTGTGCCTTGTGCCTTTGAAGTGGGGGAGACTTCAAAAACATGCCTTTGAAGTGGACAGAGTGCCTGCCCCTCTTGCCCTGGTCCCAGACTCACTAGAGGGGGTTATGTAGCCTTTTTTGTTTGGACAAGACACAGCCTATTCAGGTGTAATTGAGGATGTGCCCAGCTCCTCCCTCCCATCCTGCCAGGATGATCCATCAGGCCACATCCAAGCTCCCATTGTCTGTGGCTGTCTAAGAGGAATTCACAAAGCCCAACTGCCAACTACCCTAGACATGTGATCAGAGACAGGCAGCAGGCACCAAATGGCCAAAATAATAAAATGCCAACTTTCTAAAAGTCGCATTTTCAGAATTGCAATTTAAAATCTGACTTCACCATAAGTTGTGGTTTTAAATTGTGATTCCAGAGTCATCAAAGTTGAATCAGCTATGTCTTCCCATTTGGAATCTACTCTTATAAATGTAAAAAGGTAATCCCAATGTTATCCTATTAGAGATATAGCTCTTGCAGTAGTGAATAATGACTTTGAGAGTATTTCACTACCAGGACATGTAAAACTTAAAAGTACATGTCCAACTTTTTAAATACACTGCACCCTGCCTTAGGCTGCCTAGGGCCTCGATTATGAGTGACCTATATGTATTAAAAAGGAAGGTTTGGGCCTGGAAACAGGTTTATCTTGCTAGGTCGACATGGCAGTTTAATACTGCACACAGGCTCCACAATGGCAGGCCTAAGGCATGTTTAAAGGACTAGTTAAGTCGGTGGCAAAACCAGTGCTGCAGGCCCTTTAGTAGCATATAATTTGCAGGCTCTGGGCTCATTTAATGCACTTTACTAGGTACGAATAAGTAAATTAAATATGCCATTTGTGGAAAAGCCAATGTTACCCCGTTCTATGGAAAGGCACAAGCGCTTTAGCACTAGTCAGCAGTGGTAAAGTGTGCAGAATCCTAAGGCCAGCAAAAATGAAGTCAGCAAAAACACGGGGTCTGAAGGCAAAAAGTCTGGGGAAACCATGCCAAGGATGCCAGGTCTAGTACCGCCTACAACCTGTGCTCTTGTAATGAGGGCTTTACTTGGTATTTGTGATACAAGAGTGCTTAGCGCCAAAAACCTTCCAGTCACACTGTGCTGTAGAAGTAATTCTCCACCTCATCATGCTCATCATCACACCTTGGCTCAAGAACTATCATTTGTGCTGCAAAGTTTCAAAGTTGCCAATGAAACTGTACCATGCATACGGTCGTTCCCATGTGCAAACTTGAAGCATTATTACTTTTATGCTCGGATTATATTCTGGAAAGTTTATTATTCTATTTTAGGTGTTTTATGCAATTATATATGCTCTGATAAATATGGACAGGTTTATACCATCTGGTACTTTGTTATGTCAATAAAGTTGACCTAATTGTATGCGTATTTGCTTTGATAACTATATTGTATTTTAGTCTGAAAAAGGAAAAACATTGGTAGGTGCGGGGAGGGGAGGGTCGATTAGGGGATGTCAACACAGAGTAACTCAAGGTTGTTGCCTGGTAATTCATTTCAACAGTATTTGAAATCATGTTTTCCTGGCGAGTTTGCTTTCCTTGTGGGATGTCAAGCTGCATTACCTGATATCACAGTATAGGGATCTCTTGATGTAAAATGTAATTCGGATTTGACTTAGAGATTACAGTGATGGAAGGTTAGCAGGGAGTGATGTAAGCCTCGGAAGAGAAGAACTCTATTTTGTTTTCTTCCTGCTGATCTGATGTCAGCACAGATTAGAGACTTCTGAACACAGATTTATTGTTCGGACAGTGTGCCTCTGAGGGTAACCTGAGCAAGGAACAATCACAAATCAGCGTAAATTTAAAACATTTTTCAAGGGAACTCGAGATGGGAGGTAGTGGTAGGCAAGCAGCCTATATATATTTGAAAAAAACAAGCACTGGCAAGTTTAGTTGAATTTGTTCTTTGTTGCAATGGCGTGTTTGATATATGTTTGGAGGCACAAACATGGCACGCCTGCAGACATAGGTGAATGCTATAAATAAGGTAACTCAATAGTCTGAGACTTTGGATGCAGTCTGTCTCAAGACATGCAGATCAACAAGCACTGGTCCTAGTTAGAAGGGCTGCTCCTCACGGGATAAACTTTTAGAACCAATCTTCACATGACAAAGCAATTTTCAGGTTATGCAGACCACAAAGGATTCAACTCTCACATAAAAGGGTAACCTCAAGAGCAACTCTCACATGGCAGAATAACCTCTCATAGCCAACAAATCTCACAAGTGACGGCCACACACAGCAGAGCCAACCATCAAGCAGAACATGACGCATAGGGCCGACCCAGAAAGAGATGAGATATACAGGTGTTGGCAGCTAAGTGATGGTGTGGGGGGGGTGAATGATGTTGTGCATGGCTAACTGCATGAGTTACTGGCTACGATCTTGGTGTAGTGAATGGGGTGTTGTAAAAGACTGATGGTGAGTGAAAGGTGTGCAGAGATGGTTATGTTTGGGTGTGTACTCATGTGGGTGAGTAACGCTGCTATGGGGCATATTTACTAGAAAATGTCGGAGCACGCCAAATCTGTCAGCGCTGCGCGCCGACATTTTCAAAATGCAGGGATGCGCATTATTTACTACAATACGGCGCACCCCTGTGTTTTTGCTGGCACAAAATTTAGCTGCCTAGCGACAACGCAGGCACCCTTGCACCATAAAGAATGTTTATATGCAGGAAGGTGTCCCTTCCTGCAAATAAACAATCCATAATGGCGATTTGTTACTTCTATGTGTGCTGCATTCTGCAGTACACATAGAAGTAGCAAATCGTCATTATTTGATGATTATTTATTTTCAGGAAGAGACAGCTTCCTGCACATAAACAATCACTAATGGCTGTTTGCTCTTTCTATGTGTGCTACAGAATGCAGCACACATAGAAAAAACAAAAACAAGGAGAAATAAAAGCATTTCTCCTTGTGTGTCATTCTAAAGCCTGCTCTTGCATGGCATTAGTTTTTGCTGCTGCCACAGATTAACACCTCCTTGTAATTATGGGGCAGAGTCAAAAAGCAATGGGTGTTGCAGTGGAACGCCCACATCAACACACATTACACATCTCTTTGCCGCAGAGGACTGCGGCGGAAAGGGGCATATTTACAAGGTGGTGCCACCTTGTAAATATTGAAAAATAGTCAACAAAAGTGATGCTCCAGTAGTGATAGTGTCTTGCCCCTATGTTTGTTGCAAAGGGCTGAGTGATAGGTATCACTGAGTTCTGGTACAAGTGGCCATTGGTGAGGGTTAGATGCTGCAAATGATTTGTGAATGGGTGAGGGTGAATGGATAGTAAGCAAATGATGTTTGTTTTTGTAAGTAAATGACAGGTTAATGAATAATGGATGAGTGAGTGGTATGAATGAGAGGTGTCATGAGTAAACCTTTATCAAATGCATTCTGGTGAGCAGGCTGACCAAATGGTGTTTAGAGTGGCTGTGAATGCGTGAGCAGTAAGTAGTGTCAAGTGATTCACTTGTATTTTGAGTATCCTTGGTTATGTAGTGTCAGTAGAAGACATCCGAGGTGAGTAACAAGGTATGGCTGTAATTAGTGTCAGTCCACTGACCTGGATGCTTCACAAAGAAGGTGTGTAAAAGGTAAGCACAAGGTGAAATACATCCCAACAAAAGTATATCACAGAGTGAAGCTTTAGATAGCAGAATGTGGTTGTTTTTTTTTGTCAATATTTTGAATAAAACTGTTGTTATGATACCACAATATAATACCTAAAATTGTGGCGTAAATAAAATTCACAAAAAATATCCCATTGGAGTTAATAAATGAAAATCTATGGCCATTGGAGCATATTTTCGTAAACAATATTTTGGAGACAAAATTTCCATCAGATTATATGTTTGCTAATGATATTCCGACATACAGCCAAAATGTCACACTATAAAAAGTTAAGTTCTATAATGTCAAATGACAAATGGCTCGGTTCAGACAGTGTTGTTGGAATGAGTGCGGTATGAACCTACAAGTCTGGAAGTGTACGCCTCTTTCAATCTGGTATGTTGACTGAGAAATGTCCAATCCAGGTGGATTAGTTTGCAGCAGACTAGAAGGATGGCTTGCAGGGGTGTAGCTTCAGGGGGGCTGTGTGGGGTGTTACTTGCCCCTGGTAAATCTATTCTCTAGTAAATAGCTGGGTACAGGTGTTTTTAGTCGGGTAAAGTGAGAAGTCTGACAGATTTCACCTGGTATTTTTACACACACACACAAACACCCCCCCCCCCCACACACACACTCTCTCTCTCTCTCTCTCTCTCTCTCTTTCACATGCTCTGCCTCTCTTTTGAAGGTCTTAAAAGTTTTTGGTTATTTTACAAAATATTGGGGCATATTTACAAACCCCTATCGCCACAGGAACGTCACTTTTAACTGCGTTTCTGTGGCGATAGGGGCTTCGCCTTATTTGCAAGGTGGCGTTAAGCCACTTAACGTGGCTTAACACCGCCTTGCAAATAAGACCCCCCTTTCACACTACACTTAGCATGAAAGGGGTGGGCAATGGGTGTTGCAGTGGGCGTTCTGCCGCAACACCCATTGATTTTGGCGCTGCCAGCTATTTACAAGGGTGGCGTAAATAGGAGGCAGTGCCAAAATTAAGACCAGGGAAAACCTGGCCTTAACATGGCGAAATGAGGAAAAATGCAAAATTTCTGCTCGTTTTTGCTGTATCTATTTGTGCTGCATTGTGCAGCACACATAGAAACAACAAAAAGCCATGAATGATTGTTGATGTGCAGGAAGGTGTCCCTTCTTGCACATAAACAATCATTCCCTCAATGCAGGCACCCTTGCACTATGGTGCAAGGGTGCCTACATTGGCGCTAGGCAGCTTAAGTTAGTGCCAGCGCTAGGGAAAACGCAGGGATGTGCCGTATCTTTGTAAATACGGTGCATCCCTGCGTTTTTGGAATGGCGGAGCATGGAGTTAGCATTTTGTGCTTAACACCATGCTCCGCCAACCCTTGTAAATATGCCCCAGAGTATTTTAAGTACCCCTTTACAATCTTCACTCCGCTCCCTTTCTATTGCCTCTTAAATTCCCCTTAGGCACTGCTTCTTGCATAATGTATTTTCACAGTATGTGCCAGCATAGTTGTAAAACCTGACACTCACAGCCCCCTAATCTTACCGGCCAAGCTACGCCCCTGGCGGCTTGAGGAGAAGTAGCAGCTCAGTGTGACCAAGACAGAAGACAGAAGGGGATAATTACAAGGAAATGGAGGAGTGTGACGCTGTAAGCAATTTAGCAGCGCCGCGCTGCGTAATTTAAAAAACATAGAGATGCACAGTATTTACAAGAATACGGCACACCCCTGTGTTTTCACTTGCACTGGTGCTGAAAATAGCTGAATAGCTCCAACACAGACACCTTTGCGCCATGGTGCAAGGGTGCCTGCATTGCAGGGAATCATCCCTGCAACGCAGGCACCCTTGCACCATGGTGCAAGGGTGTCTGTGTTGCAGGGATGATTGCTTATGTGGAGGAAGGGACACCTTCCTGCACATGAACAAACATTAAAGGTCATTTGCACCTTCTATGTGTGCTGCAGAATGCAGCACAAATAGAAAGAGCAAAAACGAGGAGAAATAAAAGTATTTCTCCTCATTGCGCCAATCTAACGAATGCTTTTTATTGGCCTTAGTTTTTGGCGCTGCCTCAGATGTACGCATCCTTGTAAATCTGGGGCAGCATCAAAAAACAAAGGATGTTGTGGTAAAAAGCCCACAGCAACACCCATTGCACGTCACTTTCATGCAGATACCTGCGTGAAAGGGTACAGTATTTACAAAGCGGTGATAAGCCATGCAAATTGGCTTAACGCCGCTTTGTAAATATGGAGCAGGGCATTGCGCCATCGGAATGTCCTAAAACGTGACGCTCTGGTGGCGCAATGCCCTTGTTAACCTGCCCCAGCGTTACTGTGGGAGGAGGTGTATTTATCATGAATTGTGTAACATGTGTCAGCAGCTGGCAAATAGTAGGAGAGGTAGAGCCACACACGGTATACTCCTGGTGCACCACTTTTTGGCCTGCAACCTGGAGGTGATGGTACACTGGGTACTGCAGCAATAATTTTATTTTTTTCTCTAACAATATGCAGTATGGAAGACTGAAACCTGTAACTGAATATGGAAGACTGATATCTATCAAAACTCGAACAAACAGATAAGAATGGGCATGTCAGAAGTTAGTGAGAGGCCTGGGGCCAAAGCGTAATGTGGGGCCCTCTGTATGCTTCTTCCATTTTGGCAAGGTGTGCTAATCCGAACCCGTTTCAAAGTATTTAAAACAAATTGTACTCCAGTGATAGAGAAAGCATATTCTAATTGTTTGGCCTCATCAGCTTACTCATTAGTAAAGAACATGGCAGGCTTACTTGCAATTAAATATGAATAAATAAATGCTGCTGAAAGAGTGCGAGATATTGGCAATTGTAAGCCTTGGGCAAAAGTACGCCTCTCCTACCCCCACGCATTTGCGTTGGCCCTGAGTAAGACTTTTTATGTTGCAAGTCACTGCTATCAGAGCCCACAGAGGATTGCACGAGATAAGTGACCTTGATTGCATGATACACAGAAATGTACACACAGACACATTCCCCACACACATTTTACTTACCAACTTAACAGGCAGATAGAACCTTCCTCTGCTTCACTTCCATGGCTCACATGATTGCAAGCCAGGGATCGAGCCCTGGATGTTGGGTTGAAAGTCAGTAACTTACCCACTGGACAGCAATGACTTCCCTTTTGTTGACAGGCACATTTTTCCTATATCTTGGCTATCCATTGCATGTGCAATGGAAGCCAAAGGCAATGACAGCACGGCCTTTATGTAGATGATAGAGTCTCCTGCATTGCTCCTCACCACCAAAGACGTATACCTCAGTGGTAATGTCTTGTGTTTCTGGTGACACAGGCTTCCCCCCCCCCCCCTCAGAACAAGGGTTCGAGTTCTGCCAATACTGGGAAACTTTTTTAAACTCACAAGTTATCAAGTAGTATGTTTTTTTCATTTGCTAATGCTACTTTTACTTTGAAAAACAGAGGAGCAATTTGAGGCACTCTTTTTTCAACTAGTGCCCCAAAATTACAAATCTTCTCCCTAACACTTCCTTTTTGATAGGTATAATAGGAGCAAAGACATCTTCATTTATCAATGTCTTAATTTTTTCCATAAATCCGCTATTTTGGAGAGCACACATGTGGACTGGAGGGGCAGAAATGAGCAGAAGTATGTGAGGAGGATGCTATTCAGATACGAAAATAGGCTGAATGGTGGTGATTTTTCATTTTCGTGTAAGCATAGCTCTCAAATTGGGTGGATGGTGCCTGTGCAGGTGGCTAGGCATAAAGGCCTAGTAGGAGCTCTTGCTCATGAAATGATGGGCAAAGTTTGAGGCAGATGAAGGAAACTCCCTTTATTAGGTGAATTTAGAAACTAGACTTGGCTTCGAATTGGTTTAGGGCAGCGCAGCAAAAAGTAGTAATAGTAAATGGAAAAAACATACTGCTTGATGAATTGTGAGTTTATAAAGTTTCCCAGCATTGGCGAGGTTTGAACCTTTGTCCTGGGGAGCCTGTGCCACGCGAGGCACAAGACATTATCACTGAGGTGTAAGTACTTTGTGGTGAACAGTAATGCAAGAGACTCTATCAGCTACATAAAGGCCTTGCTGGGATTGCCCATGACTTCCATTGCACATGCAATGGATAAACATGATATAGGGAAGATTTGTCGGACTACAGACATAGAAGCGAGTGAGGTCTAGTGGGTAAGATCCTGACTGCAAGCCAGACAACCCCTGTTTTTTTCCTTGGGTCAGCACTAGTGGAATTATGGCGGCAAAGCAGAGGTAAGATCTGCCTGGTTGGTGAATTGGTAAGTAAAGTGTGAGTGAGGTGAGGCACAGTGAGAGGGCAGGAATAGTGGCAGGAGAGTGGAGGGGCACAGGTATTGAGTGCGGTAGAGCATGAATGGCAAGGTGAGTGATGTTGTGGAGAAGAGGGGGCACAGATGTAGGAGGAGCCTAGGAAGGTAGAATGGGTGAATGGTGTCACAGGGAGAAGCGAGCATATGAGAGAATTGTGGGTTGGGGTCATAGATGTAAGGTGGGAGAAGGGGTCATAGATGAAGGAGGAGTCTGGAGCAAGTGTGGGTTGTTGGTTTTCTGGGGAACTACCAATACAGTTGTTTTTAATGCTCGCCTTGCTCCACGGGGTGGGGGGTACCCAAAAAGGGTAGGGGCAACTGGGGGGACTCGGGCAACACACTTGTGAGAACCACAAGGGGGCACCACACAGGCCTACTGAGGTTATGGTACTGAAATGGACAACAAGGAGCATGTGGTGGGATTCCACCCCAATTATCTCCCCCATATTATGCCCCCTTCTCCCTGTGACATCACCCACTCATTCTATCTTCCTAGGCTCCTCCTACACCTGTGTCCCATCTTCTCCGCAACCGCTCCTTTTCTCTCTGACCCCACCTCTAATTCTCTCCATACTCTCTCAAGAGAATGAAAAACGCACATCCTGTTTCATTACATGATAATAGGCAATTCTGGGAACCACATTATTGCTGTATTTAATACTTTTAACTTGCCTATCGCCCATGAGAACTTCCTCTGATTGTACATTGATTGTTGGGAAATATTGGAAATTAGAAACAAACTTCATTTTCGGCTGATATGAGCGGTAGTTGGAACATTGCAGTGAATATGGTGAAAGGAGTTGAACCCCAAGGAAGCGCATATTGTGTGCTATACAAGAGCTAATTAACACTAACAATAAAAGTAATAGCATCTAGTTCCATATAGATGTCTACCTTGCAAACCTCCACAATCAAAAAAGTTTGTCTAAATTACTCTGTTTTAATCCTATACTTCAAGTAGCTTTATTTCTCCTTTCTTCCAATTACAAGTGCTTTAGTAAGTATTCCATTAGTTCATTGCTCTTGGCCCATTCACTACATGTTAATGGCCCTGTTATCAAAACGGTTGTGTCGTCATTGTATGGACTTTGTATTTCTCTCTTTATTCAGACGACCATGAAACATATGTTGAGTTTACTGTGGGCTATGCCTATTTATTTATTGGTAAGTGGACATAGATACATATTTCTTGTCCATTATGCCACAGGACATATTTTTTGCTTCAGTTATTAACTTTTTGAAAATGATTTTTGGCTTCCAG
The DNA here is from genome assembly GCA_963921515.1 of Calotriton arnoldi. Lineage (NCBI taxonomy): Eukaryota > Metazoa > Chordata > Amphibia > Caudata > Salamandridae > Calotriton > Calotriton arnoldi. The sequence continues at coordinate 28,139 of CAWUFW010018137.1, read as the reverse complement.
TACACATAAGAAACAGTTAGAACACACTGATCTCTAACCTTGGTCCCTCCACCACTAATGTTACTTTTTGATCAATAAATGCCCACTACTCAGGTCATATACAATTTGTAGATTATTCGAGATTTACAATAAACGTGACTGTCCTTCAAGAGCAGTGCCAGGTGGACTGGATCAGTATTCCTGTTGATATGTTTAGCTCACTTTCTTCACTAGTAGGAAGTTTTCAGAAGAATCTTTAACAATGATTTGCCAAACATTTGTTTCACCTGCATAAACAAAAGGCTCCTTTCTTCTTTTGGTATATGCACCTCCCTGTTTTCTTTATTGATCTTCTTGTATCCTAATAACATTCCCTGCCTTGGAGAGTTATTTTAACCAAAGTCAGTTCAGAGCTTGTCATTCCAAAATGTATGCTGATATGATCAGTTAACCGATAGCCTTCACTCACTTCTTAAGTTTGGGTGTTCTTCTAGTTGTTCATTGAACCTTTCGATATTGTTTCTGCAAACTTGATATTTGTGTTTCGTGTACTCACATACTAAAAGAAATAGTCAAGCAGTACTGCCTAAAATGCAAAGGCTTGTATTTATTGGAAGAAGATTTGTAAAACTTGATGCTGCAGCGGAATACCCCTCAACACTCAATTCTCTCTATGTGCTTCCATTACGCTTTCAAGCCTTCTTCAAACCGCAGAGTGATATCTGATAACATTCAATACTCCAGCTACTAAAGGCCTTTCACCTGTGTGATTGATAGCTTTCGCATCGTGTTACCATGGCCCATCTTGAATCAAGCCAACATTTTAAGTTTTGACAAAGGAGGAGCCACCCCTCATTTAAGAGGTGTTAAACTTGGAATACAAGCACCAGCAACAGGCCCTGTAATCCAATCAGTATATTCCACTTGAATACACAGTGTACTGGTGTGAACATAATAGCATATTATAAAGTCCACTCCATAACCACCATAAAGTTCCTCAAATTGGTGTGTGTATTTAAGCTCAAAGGTAACGAGCAGCTGGGCAGCTCCAGACAACCAATTGCCACAGGAACTTCCAAATGACCTTAAGTCAAACACATTCTAGAACCATATAAATTCCAAAGATACAGACAAGTAAAATACAACACCCCCCCTTCCCCATAAACAAATAACAAATCCAAAACACATTGGAACAAAACAATACAAATATACAATAGATTCTGGTAACTATATTGTCATAGAAATACAATTCAAAAATCAAATGTCACAGAATACCCTATTAACCTAATTACATAAGTCCATATTTCATTTAATAAAATTAATTTTAGTAAGTCATTGCAAAAGTACACTCTTGATAAACGTGTACACATTTATCACTCACTTACGACAGGACATAATCTCTTAATTTCACAGGCAGTGCCCTCTGATGCACACTCTCTCAGTACCTCACTAGGGGGGTCATTACGATGGCGGGCGGAAGCACAACCGCCGTGCTGGCGGATGCAAAAACCACCAGTTACCGCCGGCACGCAGCAGTCCACACGCCCGCCCAATTACGATGCGAAAAGTAGGCCAAACACCGCCGGCAAGCCAGCAACACCGTCCGCCATCAAAGTGCGCCCGTACACGTAGCGGCGCAGCCTAATTGACACACACCGTCCGGACGAAACACGTCCCGCCCGGCGTATAAATTACGATGCCGCAAACAAACGGCTCCCACGGCCAAGAGATACCGTACGACAAACCGAAGCGGTAACACGGACGCCGAGCACGGACAACGAAGAAGCGGCTCCCCGAGCATGAATCCAGCACTGCAGGCCCTCCCCATGCTCCTGCTGATGCACCACCAAGGACGCAACGTACCGCGGAGACGCAGGTAGGCACACACACAACAAGTGCACGCAAACAGCGCACACAGTGCAAGGGCGGAAAAAGCGGACAACCCCCACCACTGCGTGTACACTACACATCCACCATTGCATCCACATATGACACACAGGCCAAATCGTAATATCGCGTAACACATGTGTACACACCACCTGGGACTAGGAACCAACGACCCCGTCACGGCCCCAAAGCGGCGATGACGCCGCCACACATGCGCACAACGCAGAGGCCAACCGCAGCGCCATGCATGCGTCGCACACAGACACAGGGACACAACCAAGCAGCACACACATCAGCCCCACCCCGAACGCACATGACACGTGACAGGCCTGCCACAGACATGTCCCCAACGCCCAATTCACGGACAACACCCAACGCCACACAACCGACGCACACATGTCAGTGAAGTCACGCAACAGCAGGACACACCCCAGTGTAACAAACATGGCGTAGCACACAGCGGCGGCAACACCAACTAGGAGAAGCAGGGCCCCTTCGGGAAGAGGAACGCCAGTACCACACTGAAACACCCATACCACCCTGCACATATGAACAAGACATATAAAACGGAACACCAAAGAGCCCGGGGACCGACAACAGGTGGCCCAAGAATAACATCCACACACAAGGCCCAAGGCAGCGCGGAAAGGCAGCCTGCCGCCCACACAAGGGAGAGCAGACAGCACTGAATGACCTTCCATTCCAACTCCGAAACCACAGCCCTACGAAAGAAGCCGGTGAATACAGCCATTGTCCAAGAAAAGACCAACACAGGCATGCCGAGGAGACCGACCACAGGGCAGATAGCGCATATCACAGAAGCACACAACGGACGGGGACGAAAAAGAAAACACTCCCTCATGTCGGCCACATGCAAGTTAATTGGAAGGAGTCACACATCACTGACCTTGAACTGTCTGAGAAGCATGTGGGATGAGGGCCCGTGTCCTCCAAACAAGCCAACAGAACACAAGTCCTGTCTCCCTACGACTACACAGAGCTCACAGCAACCTCGGAGCGTGCACATTGCAGACTGCACACACAGCCGGAGCACGCCACCACAACGCACCGCTGCAAAATGGCAACCGCAACACACCTACCCAACTACGCCGGACAGGTCAATCTGTACAAAACCAACCTGAAACATATATTGGGATGCGATCTCCTGTCCCTGCTGAACGTAAGTTACCGACTGACTTACCGCATCACATTGTTCAGCTGCGTCATGCCCGTCTTCTACTGTCGGAGGTGTCCCTACCAGCATCCCGTGGAGATGTGCCTCTCCAACCCGGCATGTCTAAAGGCGGACCTGCTACCACTACTCCTCCCTCTGGACGCACACGACAGGGCCTGCTCTGCCTATGGGGGCATGGCGTATGTGGCCAACATCGCACCCGCACTGAAATGGGACCACTGTGCCTCCACACGACGGATCATCGAGAACAGCTACATCGAATGTCACCCAGCATGCCCCATCATGGTCCTCCAAGGGACAACTTACGAACAACACCTTGAGAGCCACCATCCGCTACATTGGCTGGCAAACATGTACACCACCAATGACATGGAAGCCCTGCTGGACGGCATCGCATACCTGACAACCTGTAAATTCGTCGGACCACAACGCAGGTTCACCGATTGACCTATGATGTGCAACCCCGCACTCATGCTTAGCTTCCGCACGGACTGGCCAGTCACCACCACAACAGCCATACCAAACGACCGGCAACTGTCACCACACCATCAACGACATCGCCATGACATCGGATATGACCGGGACATGCACACTGTTCCCCATCACATCCAGGAACACCGCATGCATCGTGGGAGGCAGTGGCATGGGGTCTGTGTATCGCACCCACATGGACGGAACTGCACGAACAACCAGGACACGACATGGATCCAGCGCACATGGACACACACACCGCTCAGTGGACATGAATAGGTCGCCTGGAGTCTGTGGGTGCTGCACCCCTCCCACCCCCGCCCGGGAATCCCATACCAGGACCTTTGCATGGAAGACAAGTGCATACAACAACAACACGACCCCAGTGACTGTGACATGTCCAGTAACCACCACATTGCAACAACAAGTGGCACGCCGCTGCATGCACGCAAGCCCATGCCCTGATGTCATCTCACATGCACGCGTGCATGAGGAACAACCGCAGCAAACCTGTCACATGGAACTGAGATGGACTGTGCCCATGATGCCAAGCGGTCTGGTAGGCTACATGTATACCGTCTGTGTCAAAGTCCGCAGCTCCGCAGCTATACGTAAATGTACATTAGCACAGCCTTGGCCAAGCAGATGTAACTCTGAAGCCCACATCCCACATGCAACAGCCAGTCACATGTAACCCCACACCCTATCCCATTTGAAATCATGCTCAGTATATCCTCAACATGTATTCCGCTGCCAGTAGTGTCCACTATACTGCATCACAGAGGACAGAAGACTCAATATAATGTTTGAAACCAAAACTGTCTCCGCTGACTCATTTCACAAGTACGAATGAGAGAGGATGAGAGAATGTGAAGTACACGGCAGTCGTGACATGACCATGTAGTCCACTGGTATTGGATGTCAACGCAAATGAGTAGCACAACTGTGGAAGACACACATGTGTCGTGTGAAGTCGTATGGACGCAGTGCTCAGGTGGGTGGGTGTGACGGGTAGATGCGCACATGCCAAGTTGGAGCACGCCGTGTTGGGAGGGGTCATGAACAGTACACCACCGCTTCCCTGGGCATTGTGAGAGGACACCTGTCGGGGGGAGTGAACACGTGTGTGCACAGCAGCCGGGCACACGTACAAAGCGGTACCAGGCGCACCTCAGCCCACCCTCTGTGGACAAGCTGGATCCTGTTGTGCGCCCGCCATGCCCCTTGACAAGGCACACACAGCCCCAGTCGACCAGGTGTAACCCCAACATAGTCAATCCGCACAGGCGATACAGGGCACTGGATGGCAGTGGAGCATGGTGTGTGAGAGGTCTCCTCGCGCTCCTCCTGGTCATATCACGCAGGCAATAGAACCTCAACGTCTAGCATGGCACAAGTCAAATGGAAGTGTAGGGGACGCACCACAGCACGAGCAGCACTGACGTCACGGGAGGTGGCTCGCACCATCCCATCCATTGCCCATTATACCAACCACGCCACATGCCATTGCGACTAAGTGCAAGCGCGTGCGCCACCACCCCGAGCCCTCCCCAGAGAGGCCAAAGAGTGAATGTGTGGGCCATCAGTCACAGACGGACGCGGCATGGCCGCAAGGGCAGCCACAGCCACTGGGTGTCGCAGGTGGCGGATCCGGAAGGCGAAGACTGTGATGCATAGTCCATGCAGGCCGGGTCTCCATTTGGGGCACCACGCAGGTGGACGGCGTCCCGCAACACATCATACCCTGAGACAGCCCACTCGTGCAACTGGACCCACACATACACTCCTTGCCCTCTCTGGTGCGAGCTTGGGGCTGCCTGTGCAAGCGCTAGCCTCGCAGGTGCACATGCATATTGGGGGAGCGAGGGGAGGACATGAGGGCTGGGGCGAAGATGACTGTATCACTGTCAGTGAGTACAAGGGATGACCCAGATGTGGAAAGGAAGAGACGTGTCCCGTGTGTACTGCAACTAGTCGCCAATCCAACTACCCCCATGTCCGGAATGTAAGCCCGCACCTAGGCCCGCCCATCCGCCACATCGAATATACCACCAGCACGACAACCTTCCCATTCGAAACACTGACTGGGGGTGGCGACCAGTGAACAATCATGTGTAGCCTACCCACGCGTACATGTGGGCCCTCCATGATCCATGTCACCTGCGCGCAAAGTCATGACATGCGCAATGAGGGAAGTGAGGAGAGCTGTCCGCCCCACGCACAGAAGGTGCATCAGCTCCACAGACCCAGCAGCGAGTCCAGCAGGGGTCACATGTGCAGGGGCAGCTGTGCCTGGTGTGAAGGCACATGCATATAGACAGCACATCGACCAATGTGTAGTCTGCCCACATCTACAGTCCATCATCATGCGGACATAGGAATTGAACACAGGGCAACACATCTTAGTTGGTGCACCCACCGTGACCAACAATGCGCAATCATCGACGTACCCGCCCTGTGCATGGCCCCCCACCCAACGGAGGCACATCCAGTGCCACCATCCCACACACACAAGCCTTCCACGGAACATGCTGTGTCCAATGGTCAGTACAGAGTCAGCGCCCATCTGGTGGATCCTGAACAGGAGACACATGCACACACATGCCAGCTCCCACTATGTACGTCTGCCACCTGGCACGTGCAATGTAACCTCTCACCTGTGACGTGTGACTGCAAGCACACAGCCGTCTTGGCATGGGGCTGTCAATGTGGACACCTGTCAATGTTTCGGGAGGTGTGATCCGTACAGTGCTGTACATAGGGTGCAGTGCTGACACCTACTACTGTCTCATATCCCCTCGTGCCACAGGTCCCACTTGTTTTGGCCGCTCAGCCTGTGCCCACATCGTCGTCGTCGTGTGCCATACTCATCCAGCCGCGGAAGCAGTTCCATGCTCAGCAGACATTCATGTTGCCGTGGCGTTGCCGCTTGACGAATATGCAGTCAGTCCCCATCAGCACGCCCGCAAGTCATTGGGGCCTAGATCCCCATGTGCATGCACATGGCAGTGGTTTGTATCACTAGCCATTGCCATTGTTGGGAGACCTGTGTAAGTGTATTGTGGCCGTGCCGTCCCAGCTTGACAGCTGGGCTGTGGCTCATGTGCTTGCTCAGTCATGTCAGTGATGTGTATGCGAAATTGCTATGTGTTGTGTTGCTTTGACATGTGTCCTCTGCCATTGTCCCTAGGCGGAGACCGAACATTGACCGCCCATACCAATTGCTGGCGGACATGGACGATACAGAGGTTATTAGGAAGTTTCGGCTGGACAGGCCAACCCTGCATCGACTGTGTGCCATGTTAGAACCCCATCTCCGTCCCCGCAGGGTGTATCCGACTGCTGTCACCCCCACGGCTAAGGTGATGGCCGCCATGCATTTCTTCGCCACTGGGTCATTCCAGCACACAGTGGGCATTGGAGGAGGGATGTCCCAGCCCATGTTCAGCAAGGTGCTGAGGGATGTACTGGCAGCCATGATGCTGTACCGAAACAGGTACATCCGCTTCCCCAGGGCTCGTGAATTGGCGGCAGTGAAGGGTGCATTCTATGCCCTTGGCAGAATCCCACACGTCGTTGGAGCCATTGACTGCACACATGTTGGCCTTGTTCCACCACAGGCCACTGAGCACCTGTACCGCAACAGGAAGCACACGCACTCCCTGAATGTGCAAGTGGTGTGCCTTGCGGACATGGTGATCACCCACGTGTGTGCAAAGTTCCCAGGCTCGGCCCATGACGCACACATAATGCGCAACAGCATCTTGCCACGACTGATGTCCAATCTGCAACAGGATCGTGGCTGTATTGTCGGTGAGTATGTGGAGTGGTGTAGCGTGCTGGTTGTGCGATGCTGTCCCCTGTCCAGTTGGAATAGCAACGGTTCTCTGTGTCCCTCACACCCAGGTGACTCTGCGTACCCGAATGGGGCATGGCTGCTCAGTCCATTGAGGAATCCTCGCACCCCAGCAGACGATCGCTACAATGAGGCACATGGGAGGACCAGACGTGTGGTCGAGCGTACCTTTGGCCTCCTCAAGTCCAGGTTCAGGTGCCTGGACCGCACCGAGGGTGCACTGGCGTACTCCCCACAGAAGGTGTGCCAGATAGTGGTGGCGTGCTGCATGCTGCACAATCTGGCCATTCGGAAGCAGATCCCCCTCATCGTGGATGACGGAGATCAACCAGGGCCCCAGCCCGCAGACCAGGACAGCTCGAGTGAGGAGGACAGTGGAGAGGAGGAAGCTGGGAATGTGCGGCAGCAGCTCATCGCCCGCTACTTCACTTGACGGTGAGTGTCCATGTACGACGGCTGATGTGGCTGTATCTGTGCAGGTGTGTGTGTGCTGTGTCATGGTGGCCGTTTGTTCACTGCGTGCTGTGTGTCAACGCTCCATGGCCAGGGTAGTATGCCACTGTTGGTGGCTGTGGCATTGTGCCCTATTGCTCTGTGCGATGTGTGTACATTGCTTGTAGTTGTTGACATGTACTGTGTGATGGGTGTGTGACACACTCATTGAATGTGCTCCTGTTCTGTCTCCCACCCCTAGGTCCCTACAGGCCCTCCGGATTCCATTGCCATGCCACGCATCAGGTGCCTTTCCGCCCAAGGTGGCCGTTGTATTCCGTACAAATAAAACACAGGGCACAAACAGCAGTTTGTGTAAGAGGTGCATTTATTTCAAACTGTGACATGTGATTGTGTGTAAGGTGATGACAAAAGTGGTGCGTGCAGTGACAATGAGCTGTCGGTCATGGCTGCGTGATGCTCAGGGTGTACCCACTGGTTCTATGTCCATAGTCCAACACACACATGCCATCCAGATGGCTGTGTGGAGTGGGATCGTAGTCCAAGTCAATGCAGTGGGTGGTCAAGGAAGGCTGGCTGGCTGCCTCACTTGCGTCTGGAGCATGCGAAGTCCTCCCGGGAGATCTGTTTCCACTTCGGACGGCCCCTTCCACGTTTGCGAGGGGGTGCCTGCTTGCGACATGCTGGTGGTTGAGGTGTGCTCACTGGCTGTGGACGCAGGGGAACTGGACACTGCTGCTCGACCCTGCGCCCCGGCAGGTGGTGGCGGAGGGAGCTGCTGTCCCTGGCTGTGACCTCACCGCCACCACCAGCTGGCCCATGAGGTCCACGAGTTGGCCCATACGGGCGTCCATGGACCTCAGCACCCCCAGCACCTCACGCGTGTCTGTAGCTGACCTGGTCCATTGTCCTTGGGCCTCTTCATAGGCCCCAAGGACTCTGGCCATTTGAGGCAGGGCATGGCTCCCAGGGGAGGCTGGCGTTTCCCTGACCCTGCTCCTCCTACCAGTCCTGCTGCCACCGGCCCTGCCCACTAGCCACATTGCTCACCACGGTCCTCGCTGTGGCTCCCAGGGTGGATCCAGTCGGCCGGGCCACCACCTGCGCTGGGGCTGGTGCCAGCGAAGACGTGGTGGTGGTGGCGGCGGTGGTGGTCGGTGCGGCGATGGTGGCGGTTGCGGCAGTGGTAGTGGCCGCAATGACCGTGGGTGTGGCCGCAATGACCGTGGGTGTGGCCGCAACGACAGTGGCAGCAGGGGGCTGGGAATGTTCAGCAGCCCTGGATGATGGGTTGGTGGGTAGGAGGGGTCCTGGGGAGCGGCTGGGCCCTGCCACACCAGATGGGCCTGCTTGGTGGTCCGTGTCCGAAGAGGAGGACAGATCCTCCACATCCGTGTGTCCTCGTTGGGGGCTTGTAGGCTGGCTGTGCTGGCTGCTGTCTCCATCCCCAGCATCCAGCAGTTCGTCACCTGTGGAGAGAATGAGATTTGTTATTGTGTTGCACCTGGCGAAGTATGTATTTGTCATCTGACATTAACAGTTCGTGCAATCTCGTACATGGGTTTCCCGGAGGCGTGTGTGTGGCTGTAGCATTTGTAGTTGTGTGTGCTTGGCAATGGGACTGTGTGCTGTGCACATGTGGCATGGGACGGATTGGCCATGCCGATGGGTGTGTTGCTGTGCCCCTACTTATTGTGACTCTGGTGTATGCGGGCTCCTGGCCCATCCTGGGTCTGGTTTGTACTTTGCTTTTGGTGTTCAGATGGGACGCTTAGGAACGCATATGGCAACATGGGGGCCATGCCCCAGATTCGCATTTGGGAGGGAAAATGCTTTTGGGGTTCAAATGGAACGCTTAGGAACGCATATGGCAACATGGGGGCCATGCCCCAGATTCGCATTTGGGAGGGAATATGCTTTTGGGGTTCAAATGGAACGCTTAGGAACGCATATGGCAACATGGGGGCCATGCCCCAGATTCGCATTTGGGAGGGAATATGCTTTTGGGGTTCAAATGGAACGCTTAGGAACGCATATGGCAACATGGGGGCCATGCCCCAGATTCGCATTTGGGAGGGAATATGCTTTTGGGGTACATGCTGTGAGCCATGGGTGCCGAACGTGACATGTGTTGTGGCAGCATGACAGTGCATGGTCTGAGGTGTGTGCATGCTTGACATGGCCTGCATATTTGCTGTCTGTTGTGATTACTGGACATGGCATTGGACGCATCGTTATGAGTGAGTGATGGTTGTGTGCCAGCCAACGTATTGCAGTTGTCCCATCTCCTTGGTGTGCGTGCTGCCCTGTGCCATGTGCATCACTGCAGTGCTCGGGGGTGTGGCCCATGTTGTGTGTTGTTGCTCACAGTGTGGCGTGCGCTTCATTGACTTCTGGCACATGGTTGGTCATGGCCATGTATCTTAGCGTGACTGCTGTATGTGTGGCAGCTGTGCGGATGACATGCCTTTCATGAGACTGGGGCTGACGGATGGGATGGATGGTATGTTGTATGTGCATGGTGTGTCTGTGTGTTTGATGGGTTCAGTGGTGTTCGTGTGCATTTATGTTGTTCCGCTCTGTTGCGTCTAGTGTTGTTTGTCTTACATAGGCGTAGTTGTGGGGTGTGTGGTTGACAGGCAGTAGGGGCTACATGGACAGGACTTCAATGGTGTTTCGGTTGTGTGTGATGGGTTGCACAGTGGCTGCCGTGTGGTACTATATTCAGTGTGGCTTGTGCATGCAGACGTGGCTCCTTGGGTGTTGCTATGTCTGTGATGGGTCATGTGGGGTGTGAGTCTGTGGTTCATGTCCGTGTGCACATTGTTCACTTGTTCGTGACGGTGGGCGGTGCTGCGTGTTCGTCTGCTACGTGACATGTCCCATGTGTTGGTCGTGTTCCGGTCCTCATGCCTCCAGTAATCCAGCCCTGTCCAGTTTCCCACCTGCAGGTTGTTCGGGCGTGCACTGTACTGGATGCCACATGGTTCCTAAGCGGGGGTGCTCCATGTTGCAGGTCTGTGGGGGTGGGGGGTGTTGTGGGTCGTGGTGGTGGCTGGACACCCACTGACACCGATTGCTGTGGACCGTGATGTCTACCTTTCGGCTGTCGTTGTGCACTGCGGTGGCTGACACGTGGCTGTGGGGTGTGGGGGATGCTCCTCCTTGCTGTGCTGTGGGACTAGGGGCCTGGTGTGTGTTGTACTTGGGCTGTCCACCCTCCCACCCACTGCACTTTGTGTTCCTGCCACTTACCTGTTACTTGTTGGTTAGTGCAGCTGTGGCGGACACATGGGTGTGGTGGGTGCTCGTTGTGGCGCTTCTGGCATATTTGGGGACCTGTTGGTGGTTACGTGGCTGGCTGAGTGTACACATGTCCCCACGCATCTTACAGTTGTTCGGTTTGGGCTGTGTGTGGTGGTGTCTGTTGCATGTGTGTGTGATGTGTTGTGTATTGTGTGCTGGACATGGGGGTGTTTGTCCCTGGGAGCTGTGGCATGGTGGTAGTGCATGTGAGTACATAGCGGTGTGCTGGTATACATTAGTTTGTACTTACCAGCCTCCACTCCCCCTGCTAATCCGGCGAGGATCTCGGGATGTATGATGACTCGCACCTTCTCCTCCCACGCTTTGAAGGTCTTGAAGAGCGCGGGATTCCCTCCGCCAGTGACGGCTGCCAGCTCTCTGTTCTTGGTCTCCTTCTTCTTGACCAGGCTCTTGACGTCATTCCACCGTTTGTTTATTTCGACTCTGTTCCTGGGCAGGGTCCCGACTGCATTGACCTGGTCTACGATCCGGTTCCACATTCTGTTTCTGGTGGCTAGTGGTGTGTGCTGGACCATGTTCCCATAGATTTGTGGGTGCACCTTGATGATCTCGTCGACCATGACCGTCAGCTCAATGGGCGTGAACTTGGGCATTCTTTGTGGTGCCATGGTGTTTGTGGTGCTGGTGCGGTGTGTGTTGTGTAATGTGCAGGGGGTTTGTGGTGCCGGTGTTTGGTGGTGGTGGTGGTGGTGGTGGTGGTTGTGATGTGTGCGTTTCTGTGGTGTGCTGCTGTCCTTGCTGTGTCACTGTGTCCTCTCCTCTCCTCTCTGGTTTGCAATGTTGCAAGGGGTTGTGGTCTGTGGGAGTGCTGCTTTTGTACTTACCTATGTGGGTGTGTCCTCATGGTCTGTTGTTTTCAGGTGTGTTGTGTCTGGGGTTCTGGCCTTTGTAGTTTTTGTTTGTCCAGGGGGTGTTTTCGGGATGTGTACTGTGCTTGTGTATTTGTGCGTGCCTTGCTGTGTGGACTTGTTGGCCATGTTGTGTGCGATTGGTTTTGTGAGCGGATGGTTTCTGTGCAGGGACGTGGGCGCCATGGCTTCTGCCGTGTCGATTCTCATCGGCGTTGTTTGCGCTGGCGGGCGGTATATTTGTAGTTTTCCCGCGCTCATGGCGGTGCGATCGTAATCTCACGTGCGGTGTGTCGGCCGTGAGGGCGGGCGGTTTTGTGTTGTCGGGCGTGTTTCCGTCCGTGGCGGGCGGTTTGACTCCGACTCGGACGATGGCGGGCGGTATTTTGTGTGATTTTTCCGCCGATGGCGGTTTTCGGTTTGTGTAATCGTAATGGCGTGGTCGGTGTTCAGACGGTGTGAGCGGGCGGATTTTTGCCGCTTCCATGCCTGGCGGATTTTTTTACGCCGGGTATCGTAATGGGCCCCTAGATAAACATCCCATCTGTACGATGGACTACCGGGTGAAGGACTCTCTCCCAACTTCGATATTTGCCCCTCATTATACATGACCACCTTTCTCACATTCCATTTTTTAACATTGTCCAAAACAACAGTATATCTTCCAGATTTCGGTACTTTTTTGGTCACTGACCATTTTGTAGAACCCTTCCTCACACCGGACAATAATCCGACACACACAAAATCTCCAGTTTTAAATCCAAATTCTTCTTTGCCACATTTGTCAACTGCATATTTCATCTGCTTCTCCTGCACTTTTTTTTTTTTTGCAACTTCATCATATCAACACTATGCATCCTTCTTTTGCACATCCAACCAGGACCGACTTTTAAACATGAGATACGACCTTTCAGCGATACAAAGGGTGACTCCTCCATTGTGGAATGAGGAGTAACCCTGTAACTAGACACTACATTCTTTATTTCTCTCTTCCAGTCAAGACCATTTTCCACTGACAGATATACATTCTCTCCCAACACTCTATTAAATCGCTCCAATAGGTCATTCTCCCATGGATACTCAATTGCAGTTTTCCTTGGTTTCACACCATTCTGTATAAGATGTTTTCCAAATTCCTCTGATATAAACTGAGGTCCATTATCAGTTATGACCTCCTCGGGGTATCCTTCTCTATGTAACACTTCTTCACAAAACTCCACCACAACCCTAGTCTTTACTTCACCAACCAAACTTACTTCCAGCCACTTCGAAATGTAGTCCAATAGTATTATGGCATATTTTTTTCTCTTCCAGACAGTTCAAACAGACCACAAATATTAATCGCAACCTTCTACCATGCCCTTTCAGGGAAATCTATTGGTATAACAGGAGTCTCTCTCATCACATGACTCTCGTCACTGCAAGCACATGCTAAATACACACTCACATACCACACATCATGATCTACTCCTGGCCACCAAAAATTCTGTCTCACTTTTCTCTTCATGCAAGACATACCACCATGTCCTTCATGAAGTGTCATCAACAAAATCTTTCTTATTACCTCTGGTACTACTAGTCTATCGCCGCGTCTGATAAGTCGGTCCAAAAAAAGACAATTCTGACCAAACTGATATATAATTTGATACTTCCACATCTTAATTACGTACCAATATTCTTTGTGAAAGCAACAACTCAATTATCTTCTGCATTTCTCTGTCTTCTTCAACTTCCCGCTTCCACTCGTCCTCAGATATAGCCTTTGAACTAGAACTTTCCACATAAGCCACCACCCAATCACCCTCCAAGATACCTTCATCCTCTCCCACCTGTGTGCGAGACACACAGTCTGCACTCTCACTTTTTTATTCCAGGAACATAATGGACCACAAACACAAATTCTTGCAATCTATACAACCACTTTCAATTAGTGGCGTTGCCTTGCTCACTGCTCTGAGCCCCAAACATAGTCCATGAAATGCTGAGCTCCCCACCAAGAAGACAATGCTTCCTTCTTTTTTTTTTTTTTATTGAGCGTAAAAATAGCAGACATGATAACCAAGGTACATGAAGCAGACAAATTTACAAAATCTCCAATCTCATATCAAAATAGACAGTAAATAGGACGAATTCATAATCCATTTGTACACGATAGATATGATAAGCAAGATATACAAGAAAAAAGGATTAAACCTGTCTCATATTTAAAACGTACAGTAATAAAAAGCGCAAATTCATATCCCATTTTACATGGTGTACAGTACCAGCATTCTAAATAGCAGCGCAATGATAACAGGTAACCCCTAACTTCGACGACCTATGGGATTCCAGACAGCATCTTTGAAAAGGGGTACTTCATATTTAGTTTGATTCTATCCCCTAAGCTTTCTCCTGGGAACTTCCCACCTTTGGCTGTTTCGAAGACATGCAGGGGTTAATAACCATTGATGCTAAATGTAAACAAAAGATCGCTAAAGTTACATAGAAGCACAATGCTTCCTTCTTGATGGCAGAGTAACTCATCTCTACATCTCTAAATGTCCTAGAAGCAAACGCTATTATTCCTTCTTGTACCCCCTTCACCTGCATTAAAGCAATACCTAACCATTCATGCTGACATCAGTGGCTAAGAAAGTGCAATCCTTAGGATCAAAAGGTTTAAGTTCTACAGCTTTTATGATGCAACTTTTGATACTTCAAACGCATTCTGACAAGCTGGTGTCCAATCATACGTCTGTCCCTTTTTCATGAAAGCCCTCACAGGTTGCATCCTATCCTCAAATGTATCCACAAATTTTGCATAGTTCTCAGCCAGACCTAAAAATTATCTTAGTTGATCCTTGTCCTGCAAACATGGTGCCTTTTCATGGCTTCCATCAACTATACCTTAGGTCTTCCTTCACCGGAAATAGTGTGGCATAAATATTCAACCTCCTTCACTGCGAAGCTACACTTGTCAATTCCCACCATAAGCCCTGCTCCATCCAAAATCACCAACACCTTAGCCAATAGCCTGTCATGATCATGTCTGCTTGCGCCCCATACCAGCACACCATGTTGAAAAAGCATTACCCCTTGTAACCCTCCTAATAACCGCTGCATGATCTGCTGAAATACTGCTGACGCCGAAGCCAGGCCAAACGGCATTCGCATAAAATGAAATTCACCTTCAGGTGTTACAAGTGGGGTTAGATGCCTGGAATTGGGATGTAGTAATATCTGGTGATATGCGCTGAACATATCAATAGTAGAATGATACTGCCCCCCTCTCACAGTGGTCAACATCTCATTAATATTGAGCAGAGATTGATCCAGATATTTTTTTTTTGTTTTTGTTTATTGAGTTTTCTCAGAACTTAGCAAAACAGAGGAGAAAGAAAATAAGCATAATAGTGACATTCCATGGATAGATACATGCATTACAGTCACATCTAATCAGTGAATTTATACGATGCAAATTCCAAGAACAGAAAAATAATAAAGAAAGCGGACATTTCATAGCAGGGGCATCTTACACAGGTCTCGCATACAACAGATAACGCAAATCAGAGTAGGGTTAAAAAAGAATCAATACATCCAAGTGTAGAGACATCACACAATAGCAGTCAATATTCAGGCCGTAAGGAACAATATTTTAGGGGGGGGTCATGGATCATTTCCGGTCTCTGCGGGGTGCTCCAGGAGATATGATTTGAGTGGGCCCCAAATATCTCGGGGACGTGACGAGATTGGAAGGAGGTCAGCGTATAAGTATGTTTGGTCTTGCCAAAATGTCATGTCCCCAATCCATTCCTTGAATTTGGGCGCTCTGCCTCGACCTCACCTACAGGCCACCCGCCTTCTGGCCAGTAGCAAATTGAATGAGACAAATTTACGGTGTGCCACTGGTATCTTCTCTGTGTATCCGAGTAATGTAAGGAGAGGAGACAGTGGAAGTGTCGAAGACGTCATAAGTTCTAGCGCTGCGATCACCTGTTGCCAGTAGGTAAGGACCGAGACGCATTCCCAAGCAAGATGCAGGAAATCAGCAGCTTCCGCCCTGCATCTGTCACACCGGTTTGTGTCCCGTAATCCAAATCTGTCTAGCTTAACCGGGGTATAATAGATGCAATATAAAAATTTGTAATGGGTGATGCGTAGCCGACTACTAGAGGAGACGTGTTCAGTCTGTTTACAGCAGTACACCCATTGTTGATCAGTGATGTCCTGCCCGAGCTCAGAGGACCATTTATCCCGAGCAGCACAGGGGGTGGCATCGGTGTCAGTATACAGGCTATGATGGATCACTGACATAATATCGTCAGTCAAAATATCGAGGTACCAGAATATCGTCGCCAAAATATCGATGGACAAAATATCGACTTCCTATCTCTATAAAGGTAAGTACCAAAATATCGAAACCAAAATGTCGTTGTTAAAAATATAGTTGTATAAAATATCGATTTTTTTAATGTCTTAAAAATAATATAACATTAATTAAATTATAAATATATTTAAATAAAACATAGTTAGAATTATTTAAATTTTTTAAAATTAATAAATAATAAATGTAATGGAAAAAATATTAAACATGCATAATTATTTTTTGTATATATATTAACTTAATAATATTAATAAATAATTATTAAATTTAATTATAAAATGTTAAAAACATAATTTAAATTATAATTGCATATATATCTAAATAAACCTGTAATATAAATATAAAAATTAATTTTATATATAATAAATTAAATTATTAAAATGATTATTTAAAAAAATATTTCACACTACATTAATTATAACAGTAGGGAAAACATTGCATAGCGTAGGGGATAAAATTACTATTCCCACTCCAACAAGTGTAACAGTAGGGAAAGTGTTGCATAGCGGGAGGGTAAAAATTACTATTCCTACTCCAGTGAGTGCAACAGTAGGGAAAGTGTTGGATAGCGGGTGGGTAAAAATGACTATTCCCACTCCAGAGAGTGCAACAGTAGGGAAAGTGTTGGATAGCGAGTGGGAATAATTTACTATTCCCACACCGCCAAGTGTAACAGTAGGGAAAGTGTTGGATAGCGGGAGTGTAAAAATTACTATTCCCACTCCAATGAGTGCACCAGTAGGGAAAGTGTTGGATAGCGGGTAGGTAAAAATTACTATTCCCACTCCAGCAACTGCAACAGTTAGGGAACGTGTTGGATAGCGTGTGGGAATAACTTACTATTCCCACTCCACCAAGTGTAACAGTAGGGAAGTGTTGGATAGCGGGAGGGTAAAAATTACTATTCCCACTCCAGTGAGTGCAACAGCAGGGAAAGTGTTGGATAGTGGGAGGGTAAAAATTACTATTCCCACTCCAACAAGTGTAACAGTAGGGAAAGTGTTGGATAACGGGTGGGTAAAAATTACTATTCCCACTCCAATGAGTGTAACAGTAGGGAAAGTGTTGGATAGCGGGTGTGTAAAAATTACTATTCCCACTCCACCGAGTGCAACAGTAGGGAAAGTGTTGGATAGCGGGTGGGTAAAAATTACTATTCCCACTCCACCAAGTATAACAGTAGGGAAAGTGTTGGATAGCGTAGGGATTAATTTAGTATTCCCACTCCTGCAATATAATTACCATTAATTAACAATTAATTAATTTTAAAAAAATAATTCAGCTCCCACCATATTCCCTATAAACGTCACCACCAATATTGTAAAATATTAATCAATTAATATAATTAATGATCAATTAATTAATTAACTAATAACAATTAACGATAAAATTAATAACCATCAAATATAAATTAATTCACACAATTAACACTATAAAATAACTTGAAAAAAATATTATATAAAAAATATTAACAATTTTAATAATAATTAAATTACTTCCCACCCTACTCCCTATCAACCCTCAACCCACTCCTAAAAAAAGTACACAATTAACACATTTACAAATTAATAATTAATAATTAATATCAAATTAATAACTAATTAATAATCTTTTTAACACAAGTAACATATTTACCAATAACTTATTAATTATTAATAATCAATTTTTATTAATTAATAATTAATTAATTAACACAATTAACAATATAAGGGGCCCATTACGATACCCGGCGTAAATAAATCCGCCAGGCATGGAAGCGGCAAAAATCCGCCCGCACACACCGCCTGAACACCGACCACGCCATTACGATTACACAAACCGAAAACCGCCATCGGCGGAAAAAGCACACAAAATACCGCCCGCCAACGTCCGAGTCGGAGTCAAACCGCCCGCCACGGACGGAAACACGCACGACAACACAAAACCGCCCGCCCTCACGTCCGACACACCGCACGTGACATTACGATCGCACCGACATGAGCGCGGAAAAACCACAAATATACCGCCCGCCAGCGCAAACAACGCCGATGAGAATCGACACGGCAGAAGCCATGGCGCCAACGTACCTGCACAGAAACCATCCGCACACAAAACCAATAGCACACAACATGGCCAACAAGTCCACACAGCAAGGCACGCACAAATACACAAGCACAGTACACATCCCGAAAACACCCCCGGACAAACAAAAAATACAAAGGCCAGAACCCCAGACACAACACACCTGAAAACAACAGACCATGAGGACACACCCACATAGGTGAGTACAAAAGCAGCACTCCCACAGACCACAACCCCTTGCTACATTGCAAACCAGAGAGGAGAGGAGAGGACACAGTGACACAGCAAGGACAGCAGCACACCACAGAAACGCACACATCACAACCACCACCACCACCACCACCACCACCAAACACCACCACCACCACCACCACCACCACCAAACACCGGCACCACAAACCCCCTGCACATTACACAACACACACCGCACCAGCACCACAAACACCATGGCACCACAAAGAATGCCCAAGTTCACGCCCATGGAGCTGACGGTCATGGTCGACGAGATCATCAAGGTGTACCCACAAATCTATGGGAACATGGTCCAGCACACACCACTAGCCACCAGAAACAGAATGTGGAACCGGATCGTAGACCAGGTCAATGCAGTCGGGACCCTGCCCAGGAACAGAGTCGAAATTAACAAACGTTGGAATAACGTAAAGAGCCTGGTCAAGAAGAAGGAGGGCAAAAACAGAGAGCTGGCTGCCGTCACTGGCGGAGGGAATCCCGCGCTCTTTAAGACCTTCAAAGCGTGGGAGGAGAAGGTGCGAGTCGTAATACATCCGGAGATCCTCGCCGGATTAGCAGGGGGAGTGGAGGCTGGTAAGTACAAACTAATGTATACCAGCACACCGCTATGTACTCACATGCGCAACTACCATGCCACAGCTCCCAGGGACAAACACCCCCATGTCCAGCACACAATACACAACACATCACACACACATGCAACAGACACTACCACACACAGCCCAAACCGAACAACTGTAAGATGCGTGGGGACATGTGTACACTAAGCCAGCCACGTAACCACCAACAGGTCCCCAAATATGCCAGAAGCGCCACAACGAGCACCCACCACACCCATGTGTCTGCCACAGCTGCACTAACCGACAAGTAACAGGTAAGTGGCAGGAACACAAAGTGCAGTGGGTGGGACGGTGGACAGCCCAAGTACAACACACACCAGGCCCCAGTCCCACAGCACAGCAAGGACGAGCATCCCCCACACCCCACAGCCACGTGTCAGCCACCGCAGTGCACAACGACAGCCGAAAGGCAGACATCACGGTCCACAGCAATCGGTGTCAGTGGGTGTCCAGCCACCCCCACGACCCATAACACCCCCCACCCCCACAGACCTGCAACATGGAGCACCCCCGCTTAGAGCCATGTGGCATCCAGTACAGTGCACGCACGAACAACTTGCAGGTGGGAAACTGGACAGGGCTGGATTACTGGAGGCATGAGGACCATAACACGACCAACACATGGGACATGTCACGTAGCAGACGAACACGCAGCACCGCCCACCGTCATGAACAAGTGAACAATGTGCACACGGACATGAACAACAGACTCACACCCCACATGACCCATCACAGACATAGCAACACCCAAGGAGCCACGTCTGCATGCACAAGCCACACTGAATATAGTCCCACACGGCAGCCACTGTGCAACTCATCACACACAACCGAAACACCATTGAAGTCCTGTCCATGTAGCCCCTACTGCCTGTCAACCACACACCCCACAACTACGCCTATGTAAGACAAACAACACTAGACGCAACAGAGCGGAACAACATAAATGCACACGAACACCACTGAACCCATCAAACTCACAGACACACCATGCACATACAACATACCATCCATCCCATCCGTCAGCCCCAGTCTCATGAAAGGCATGTCATCCGCACAGCTGCCACACATACAGCAGTCACGCTAAGACACATGCCCATGACCAACCATGTGCCAGAAGTCAATGAAGCGCACGACACACTGTGAGCAACAACACACAACATGGGCCACACCCCCCCGAGCACTGCAGTGATGCACATGGCACAGGGCAGCACGCACACCAAGGAGATGGGACAACTGCAATACGTTGGCTGGCACACAACTATCACTCACTCATAACGATGCGTCCAATGCCATGTCCAGTAATCACAACAGACAGCAAATATGCAGGCCATGTCAAGCATGCACACACCTCAAACCATGCACTGTCATGCTGCCACAACACATGTCACGTTCGGCACCCATGGCTCACAGCATGTACTCCAAAAGCATATTCCCTCCCAAATGCGAATCTGGGGCATGGCCCCCATGTTGCCATATGCGTTCCTAAGCGTTCCATTTGAACCCCAAAAGCATATCCCCTCCCAAATGCGAATCTGGGGCATGGCCCCCATGTTGCCATATGCGTTCCTAAGCGTTCCATTTGAACCCCAAAAGCATATCCCTCCCAAATGCGAATCTGGGGCATGGCCCCCATGTTGCCATATGCGTTCCTAAGCGTTCCATTTGAACCCCAAAAGCATATTCCCTCCCAAATGCGAATCTGGGGCATGGCCCCCATGTTGCCATATGCGTTCCTAAGCGTTCCATTTGAACCCCAAAAGCATATTCCCTCCCAAATGCGAATCTGGGGCATGGCCCCCATGTTGCCATATGCGTTCCTAAGCGTTCCATTTGAACCCCAAAAGCATATTCCCTCCCAAATGCGAATCTGGGGCATGGCCCCCATGTTGCCATATGCGTTCCTAAGCGTCCCATCTGAACACCAAAAGCAAAGTACAAACCAGACCCAGGATGGGCCAGGAGCCCGCATACACCAGAGTCACAATAAGTAGGGGCACAGCAACACACCCATCGGCATGGCCAATCCGTCCCATGCCACATGTGCACAGCACACAGTCCCATTGCCAATCACACACAGCTACAGATGCTACAGCCACACACACGCCTCCGGGAAACCCATGTACGAGATTGCACGAACTGTCAATGTCAGACGACAAATACATACTTCGCCAGGTGCAACACAATAACAAATCTCATTCTCTCCACAGGTGACGAACTGCTGGATGCTGGAGATGGAGCCAGCAGCCAGCACAGCCAGCCTACAAGCCCCCAACGAGGACACACGGATCTGGAGGATCTGTCCTCCTCTTCGGACACGGACCACCAAGCAGGCCCATCTGGTGTGGCAGGGCCCAGCCGCTCCCCAGGACCCCTCCTACCCACCAACCCATCATCCAGGGCTGCTGAACATTCCCAGCCCCCTGCTGCCACTGTCGTTGCGGCCACACCCACGGTCATTGTGGCCACTACCACTGCCGCAACCGCCACCATCGCCGCACCGACCACCACCGCCGCCACCACCGCCACGTCTTCGCTGGCACCAGCCCCAGCGCAGGTGGTGGCCCGGCCGACTGGATCCACCCTGGGAGCCACAGCGAGGACCGTGGTGAGCAATGTGGCTAGTGGGCAGGCCGGTGGCAGCAGGACTGGTAGGAGGAGCAGGGTCAGGGAAACGCCAGCCTCCCCTGGGAGCCATGCCCTGCCTCAAATGGCCAGAGTCCTTGGGGCCTATGAAGAGGCCCAAGGACAATGGGTCCGGTCTGCTTCAGACACGCGTGAGGTGCTGGGGGTGCTGAGGTCCATGGACGCCCGTATGGGCCAAATCGTGGACCTCATGGGCCAGCTGGTGGTGGCGGTGAGGTCACAGCCAGGGACAGCAGCTCCCCCTCCGCCACCACCTGCCGGGGCGCAGGGTGGAGCAGCAGTGTCCAGTTCCCCTGCGTCCACTGCCAGTGAGCACACCTCAACCACCAGCATGTCGCAAGCAGGCACCCCCCCTCGCAAACGTGGAAGGGGCCGTCCGAAGTGGAAACAGATCTCCCGGGAGGACTTTGCACGCTCCAAGCGCAAGTGAGGCAGCCAGCCAGCCTTCCGCCAGCCTTCCTTGACCAGCCACTGCATTGACTTGGACTACGATCCCACTCCACACAGCCATCTGGATGGCATGTGTGTGTTGGACTATGGCCATAGAACCAGTGGGTACACCCTGATCATCACGCAGCCATGACCGACAGCTCATTGTCACTGCACGCACCACTTTTGTCATCACCTTACACACAATCACATGTCACAGTTTGTAATAAATGCACCTTTTTCACTAACTGCTGTTTGTGCCCTGTGTTTTATTTGTACGGAATACAACGGCCACCTTGGGCGGAAAGGCACCTGATGCGTGGCATGGCAATTGAATCCGGAGGGCCTGTAGGGACCTAGGGGTGGGAGACAGAACAGGAGCACATCAATGAGTGTGTCACACACCCATCACACAGTACATGTCAACAACTACAAGCAATGTACACACATCGCACAGAGCAATAGGGCACAATGCCACAGCCACCAACAGTGGCATACAACCCTGGCCATGGAGCGTTGACACACAGCACGCAGTGAACAAACGGCCACCCTGACACAGCACACACACACCTGCACAGACACAGCCACATCAGCCGTCGTACATGGACACTCACCGTCAAGTGAAGTAGCGGGCGATGAGCTGCTGCCGCACATTACCAGCTTCCTCCTCTCCGCTGTCCTCCTCACTCGAGCTGTCCTGGTCTGCGGGCTGGGGCCCTGGTTGATCTCCATCATCCACGATGAGGGGGATCTGCTTCCGAATGGCCAGATTGTGCAGCATGCAGCACGCCACCACTATCCGGCACACCTTCTGTGGGGAGTACGCCAGCGCACTCCCGGTGCGGTCCAGGCACCTGAACCTGGACTTGAGGAGGCCAAAGGTACGCTCGACCACACGTCTGGTCCTCCCATGTGCCTCATTGTAGCGATTGTCTGCTGGGGTGCGAGGATTCCTCAATGGACTGAGCAGCCATGCCCCATTCGGATACGCAGAGTCACCTGGGTGTGAGGGACACAGAGAACCGTTGCTAATCCAACTGGACAGGGGACAGCATCGCACAGCCAGCACGCTACACCACTCCACATACTCACCGACAA
The DNA here is from genome assembly GCA_963921515.1 of Calotriton arnoldi. Taxonomy (NCBI): domain Eukaryota; kingdom Metazoa; phylum Chordata; class Amphibia; order Caudata; family Salamandridae; genus Calotriton; species Calotriton arnoldi. The sequence goes on along the minus strand of CAWUFW010018137.1, from coordinate 4,657 downwards.
TACAGGCACGATCCTGTTGCATATTGGACATCAGTCGTGGCAAGATGCTGTTGCGCATTATGTGTGCGTCATGGGCCGAGCCTGGGAACTTTGCACACACGTGGGTGATCACCATGTCCGCAAGGCACACCACTTGCACATTCAGGGAGTGCGTGTGCTTCCTGTTGCGGTACAGGTGCTCAGTGGCCTGTGGTGGAACAAGGCCGACATGTGTGCAGTCAATGGCTCCAACGACGTGTGGGATTCTGCCAAGGGCATAGAATGCACCCTTCACTGCCGCCAATTCACGAGCCCTGGGGAAGCGGATGTACCTGTTCCGGTACAGCATCATGGCTGCCAGTACATCCCTCAGCACCTTGCTGAACATGGGCTGGGACATCCCTCCTCCAATGCCCACTGTGTGCTGGAATGACCCAGTGGCGAAGAAATGCATGGCGGCCATCACCTTAGCCGTGGGGGTGACAGCAGTCGGATACACCCTGCGGGGACGGAGATGGGGTTCTAACATGGCACACAGTCAATGCAGGGTTGGCCTGTCCAGCCGAAACTTCCTAATAACCTCTGTATCGTCCATGTCCGCCAGCAATTGGTATGGGCGGTCAATGTTCGGTCTCCGCCTAGGGACAATGGCAGAGGACACATGTCAATGCAACACGACACATAGCAATTTCGCATACACATCACTGACATGACTGAGCAAGCACATGAGCCACAGCCCAGCTGTCAAGCTGGGACGGCACGGCCACAATACACTTACACAGGTCTCCCAACAATGGCAATGGCTAGTGATACAAACCACTGCCATGTGCATGCACATGGGGATCTAGGCCCCAATGACTTGCGGGGCGTGCTGATGGGGACTGACTGCATATCCGTCAAGCGGCAACGCCACGGCAACATGAATGTCTGCTGAGCATGGAACTGCTTCCGCGGCTGGATGAGTATGGCACACGACGACAACGATGTGGGCACAGGCTGAGCGGCCAAAACAAGTGGGACCTGTGGCACGAGGGGATATGAGACAGTAGTAGGTGTCAGCACTGCACCCTATGTACAGCACTGTACGGATCACACCTCCCGAAACATTGACAGGTGTCCACATTGACAGCCCCATGCCAAGACGGCTGTGTGCTTGCAGTCACACGTCACAGGTGAGAGGTTACATTGCACGTGCCAGGTGGCAGACGTACATAGTGGGAGCTGGCATGTGTGTGCATGTGTCTCCTGTTCAGGTTCCACCAGATGGGCGCTGACTCTGTACTGACCATTGGACACAGCATGTTCCGTGGTAGGCTTGTGTGTGTGGGATGGTGGCACTGGATGTGCCTCCGTTGGGTGGGGGCCATGCACAGGGCGGGTACGTCGATGATTGCGCATTGTTGGTCACGGTGGGTGCACCAACTAAGATGTGTTGCCCTGTGTTCAACTCCTATGTCCGCATGATGATGGACTGTAGATGTGGGCAGACTACACATTGGTCGATGTGCTGTCTATATGCATGTGCCTTCACACCAGGCACAGCTGCCCCTGCACATGTGACCCCTGCTGGACTCGCTGCTGGGTCTGTGGAGCTGATGCACCTTCTGCGCGTGGGGCGGACAGCTCTCCTCACTTCCCTCATTGCGCATGTCATGACTTTGCCGCAGGTGACATGGATCATGGAGGGCCCACATGTACGCGTGGGTAGGCTACACATGATTGTACACTGGTCGCCACCCCCAGTCAGTGTTTCGAATGGGAAGGTTGTCGTGCTGGTGGTATGTTCGATGTGGCGGATGGGCGGGCCTAGGTGCGGGCTTACATTCCGGACATGGGGGTAGTTGGATTGGCGACTAGTTGCAGTACACACGGGACACGTCTCTTCCTTTCCACATCTGGGTCATCCCTTGTACTGACTGACAGTGATACAGTCATCTTCGCCCCAGCCCTCATGTCCTCCCCTCGCTCCCCCAATATGCATGCTCACCTGCGAGGCTAGCGCTTGCACAGGCAGCCCCAAGCTCGCACCAGAGAGGGCAAGGAGTGTATGTGTGGGTCCAGTTGCACGAGTGGGCTGTCTCAGGGTATGATGTGTTGCGGGACGCCGTCCACCTGCGTGGTGCCCCAAATGGAGACCCGTCCTGCATGGACTATGCATCACAGTCTTCGCCTTCCGGATCCGCCACCTGCGACACCCACTGGCTGTGGCTGCCCTTGCGGCCAGGCCACGTCCGTCTGTGACTGATGGCCCACACATTCACTCTTTGGCCTCTCTGGGGAGGGCTCGGGAGTGGTGGCGCACGCGCTTGCACTTAGTCGCAATGGCATGTGGCGTGGTTGGTATGATGGGCAATGGATGGGATGGTGCGAGCCACCTCCCGTGACGTCAGTGCTGCTCGTGCTGTGGTGCGTCCCCCTACACTTCCATGTGACTTGTGCCATGCTAGACGTTGAGGTTCTATTGCCTGCGTGATATGACCAGGAGGAGCGCGAGGAGACCTCTCACACACCATGCTCCACTGCCATCCCGTGCCCTGTATCGCCTGTGCGGATTGACTATGTTGGGGTTACACCTGGTCGACTGGGGCTGTGTGTGCCTTGTCAAGGGGCATGGCGGGCGCACAACAGGATCCAGCTTGTCCACAGAGGGTGGGCTGAGGTGCGCCTGGTACCGCTTTGTACGTGTGCCCGGCTGCTGTGCACACACGTGTTCACTCCCCCGACAGGTGTCCTCTCACAATGCCCAGGGAAGCGGTGGTGTACTGTTCATGACCCCTCCCAACACGGCGTGCTCCAACTTGGCATGTGCGCATCTACCCGTCGCACCCACCCACCTGAGCACTGCGTCCATACGACTTCACACGACACATGTGTGTCTTCCACAGTAGTGCTACTCATTTGCGTTGACATCCAATACCAGTGGACTACATGGTCATGTCACGACTGCCGTGTACTTCACATCCTCTCATCCTCTCTCATTCGTACTTGTGAAATGAGTCAGCGGAGACAGTTTTGGTTTCAAACATTATATTGAGTCTTCTGTCCTCTGTGATGCAGTATAGTGGACACTACTGGCAGCGGAATACATGTTGAGGATATACTGAGTGTTAGATTTGGGGGTCTCTAGTTGGCAGAGGTATGTACCTTTGTCCAAATAGGGACCCTTGCGTCTAGTCAGGGAAAGTAGGTACACTCCCGAAATAACCCCCGCTCACCCTCTTGGTAGCTTGGCACGAGCAGACAGGCTTAGTTCAGAGGCAGTGTGTAAAGCATTTGTGAACACATACAGTAATCAAGTGACAACACTACAAATGGACACCACACAGGTTATATATTTATAAAAATAGGTATACTTTATATAGATTTATCACAAGACCATAAACGACAAAAATAATCCACAATACTGTTAAGAATACTTAGTTCTGATCAAAAAGGCTTAATTCAAGGTTCTGTGCGAGTCGGTAGCCTCCTCCGGCTACGGCGATGTCGAGAACAAACAGAGTCTAACAAATCCAGCTGACCGCGTCGAGACGGGCCAACACAGCGTAGACAGACTCGGTCACAGTACCTTTTACTTGAAGCGGCAGGCACGGGCGTGCGAGCCGGATGGCTGTTCGTCGCGGTCGCGATGCAAAAATGGAAGCGTTGCAGGACGCGTTGTCCCTCGATGCGGTGCAGGCAGCGGCTCGTTGACGTCGTCGAGACGGAGTCGGTGAGACCAGGGCCGTGCGTTGCAGGGCGAGACGGTGCTTCGATGCGGTGCTGGCAGGTTGCGGTGCGGCGACGGAGCCGGATTCAGGAGCTGGCGTCGATCAGTCCGGACAGCGGTGCGAGTCGGGCGGTGCGTCGCAAGCGTGCGAGCGGTGCCCAACTCCGGTGCGGTCACAGGACTCGAACTCAGCAGCAGTGACCGTGTCGGTCGGACCAGTTCGATTCGGCGTAGCGAAGCGTTGCAGGACGCGTTGTCCCTCGATGCGGTGCAGGCAGCGGCTCGTTGACGGAGTCGGTGAGACCAGGGCCGTGCGTTGCAGGGCGAGACGGTGCTTCGATGCGGTGCTTGCAGGACACCGAGTCGGTCGTGAGAGTCGGTCACAGCTCCCTACCTCTGTAGCCACTGAAACAGAGTTTCCAGCAGCAATTCACAAAGGGGGTGAAGTCCAATGGTCCTGGGACTTCGGTCAGGGGGCAGGCTCTCTTCCAAGCCCTTGGAGATCCTTCACAAGTTGATGAAAGTCACAGCAAAGCAAAAGTTCCTTTCTCCTTTCTTTGGCAGTCAGGCAAACCACTGCAGGCCAATCCCCCAAGCAGCACTTCAGGCTTAGGGATAGTCTCTCCTCAGTTTCTTCTTGGTTCCGCTCCTCAGCAAAGGTTTCTTCTTGTTCCCAAAAGTGATCCAATCTTCCTGGGGTCTGGGTGCCCCTCTTATACCCTGATTCTCTTTGTTCTCTGGAGGCAGAGAGGCCTCTGCCTAGTCCAAAACCAGTTCTGGTCAGTCCTGGAGCACTTTGTTTTTCTGACTCCTTCTTTCCTTTCAGAATGTGGGGCAGAGTGCTCAGCCGCCCGGCCGGAGGTGGAGCCAGCATTGTGGAAGGCAGGCACAGCCCTATTCAGACCCAGGTGCAACTCCTCCCTCCACTCTGGCTGCAGATCTTTCTATTCAGCCCTGCGCTGACTCACC
>CAWUFW010018136.1:0-233884 GCA_963921515.1 Calotriton arnoldi | reverse complement strand
GGGGATGGGGTCCCCCGGGGCCAAAAGTGGCCGAGGGAAGGGGGCCACGCAGCCCCCTCCCATAAAAAAAAAAAAAAAACGGCATCCTGCCAGAGGCCCCGCCCCTCCCTGCAGTACTCTGCAAACGCGCCCCCTGGCGCTGTTTAAGAAGGAGAGTAATTCCCTTGAATACTAGGGGTCCCTGGGGCCAACTAGCCCACCAGGAAACTCCAGTATGCTGCCAGGGCTGCCTTGCAGAGAGGTGTACAGAGGCCACGCCCTTTTACACCTCTCTGCAACGCAGCTCTGTGGCGCTTAATGGAGGTAGCTGGTGGGCTAGTTGCACCCCAGGGACCCTCAGTATTCAAGGGGAGTTAATCCCCCGACTTAAATTGCGCCACGGGGCGCGTTTGCACAGTGGTGAAGGGAGGGGGCGGGGCCTGAGGTGACATGTGTGATAACAGGCGCCGTGGCGCGTTTTAAGATGGGGAATTAAATCCCCTTCAATCCTGAGGGTCCCTGGGGGCCAACGAGCCCAACAGGTACATCCAGAAAGCGCCACAGAGCTGCGTTGCAGAGAGGTGTAAAAGGGTGTGGCCTCTCTACACGTCTCTGCAACGCAGCCCCCTGGCGCATACTGGAGGTTCCTGGTGGGCTAGTTGGCCCCTAGGGACCCTCATGATTCAAGGGGACTTAATACCCCAACTTAAACGCGCCACGGGCACGTTTGCACAGATGTCACCTCAGGCCCCGCCCCTCCCTTCACCATTGTGCAAATATTCCTCTAAAATCTGCCGAACTACGAATTCTGATTTACTCACCTGTTATCAGGAGAGACCTCAGTGCTGCATCTTTCAGCCCAGTACTAATCCTGAAAAGTAATTTTAACCGTACTTACCAGTAACTTGAATTTCCTTCCATAGGATATCATTGCCTGCTTTTTGCTGAAAAAGTTTCTAAGTGTTGATTTTTGAAACATACAAATATTCCTCTAAAATCAGCCGAAATACGAATTCCGATTTACTCACCTGTTATCAGGAGAGACCTCAGTGCTGTATCTTTCAGCCCAGTACTGGTCCTGAAAAGTAATTTTAACCGTACTTACCAGTAACTTGAATTTTCTTCCATAGGCTAACATTGACTGGTTTCACTTGGAAATTCTTCTAAGTGTGGAGTTTTGGAACTTTAAAATATTCCTCTAAAATCAGCCGAAATACGAATTCCGATTTACTCACCTGTTATCAGGAGAGACCTCAGTGCTGCATCTTTCAGCCCAGTACTGATCCTCAAAAGTAATTTTAACCGTACTTACCAGTAACTTGAATTTCCTTCCATAGGATATCATTGCCTGCTTTTTGCTGAAAAAGTTTCTAAGTGTTGATTTTTGAAACATACAAATATTCCTCTAAAATCAGCCGAAATCGAATTCTGATTTACTCAACTGTTATCAGGAGAGACCTCAGTGCTGCATCTTTCAGCCCAGTACTGGTCCTGAAAAGTAATTTTAACCGTACTTACCGGTAACTTGAATTTCCTTCATAGGCTAACATTGACTGGTTTCACTTGGAAATTCTTCAAAGTGTGGAGTTTTGGAACTTTATAATATTCCTCTAAAATCAACCAAAGTACGAATTCCAATTTACTCACCTGTTATCAGGAGAGAGACCCAGTGCTGCATCTTTTAGCCCAGCACTGACCCTAAAAGTAATTTTAACCGTACTTACCAGTAACTTATATTTTCTTCCATAGGAATCCATTGTCTGGTTTTCAGCAGAAAAGTTTCAAAGTGTCGATTTTCACAAACTACAAATATTCCTTAAAAATCGCCTGTATGACTTAAACGCATTCTTTCAACTGTTTACAGGAGATGCACCAGTGCTGGATCCAGGATCCAACACTGAGTAAGAAAAAGTAACGATAACAGTTTTTACCTGCTAAGTGAATTTCCTTCCATAGGATAACATTGGTGATTCTATGAGAAAAAGTTTCTAAGTGTCAACTTTTAAAATACAATAATATTCCTTAAAAATCACTACTGTAACCAAAACGCTTTTACTCAACTGTTTACAGGAGATGTCCCAGGACTGAATCTAGGATCCAGTCCTGTGGTTAGAAAAGTAATCCATAAAGTAACTAATTGCATTTAACTAGAAATTCACATTGAGCTGAATGTTGCATTGTGTTTGAAAATGTGTTGCCCATTGCAACAACTGTAACTACTGTACTTAAAAGTCTATTGCCTATGTGCAAAGTATTTAAACTAAAGTAATTCATTCTGAGAAAGTATTTTTTGTAATGTAATGTATAATGTAATTACAATGTAATTTAAAAAATAAAATATGTTAAAAAAAATGGTTTTTAAAAATATAGTAAATCAGTATGAAAAAAATAAATATAACAATTAATACATTTAAAAATTGTCATTTACAAAACCTTTGAAATTCACTTAAAAAACCGTAGGTTTCAGACATGTTATAGTTAGGAATTAGCATTTAAAAAACCTTTGAAATTCACTGAAAAAACCATAGGTTTCAGACATGTTATAGTTAGAAATTAGCATTTAAAAACCTTTGAAATTCACTGAAAAACCATAGGTTTCAGGCACGTTATAGTTAGAAATTAGCATTTAAAAACCTTACAAATTCACTGAAAAAACCATAGGTTTTAGGGACAGTTATAGTTACTTGGACATTGCACTCGTACAAAACCCATGAAATTCCCCTGTTATAGTTAGTTCAGCTAACTATAACTCGCGCCCACAATGCACTGCTGATGACGTCACATATTACATCACTCATGACATGGTCAGTGACATCACTGATGACATCACTGATGACATCTCAAATGACATCACTGATTACATCATCCATGTGAGAATTTAATGCATCTTCTCACACCCTAATATAACTTTTGATACACCCACTCTAAATTACAGACTGCCATTCTAAAAACCATACACACTCCAATACCAATAAGTACATACCCACTCACTGATTCTTAGGTCTACACACACACATCTACTCACTCACCCGTACAGTCACTCATACTTACAGTCACTCAGTACAGGACTATCATATGCACTCATACACCTATATAAACACTCACACAATGCAACTCATCCATAGAGGTACTCACACACCTAGTCAGTCATGCAAATAATTAAACACACTGCCATTTACTCACCTATACAATTATACACACACCAGCTCACTTACTCATACAAATACTAGCACATTCTTACGCTCTTATACAATCACTGATACAAGCACACACTCATCCATACAGTCACTCTCACAATCACACACTCTCGCTTATAGCTATTTATATACTCTAACACACATATATACTGCCTTTTACATATGTAGTTACTCACACATGTACCACTGGGACATACATTCACTCACTAACACACTCTTACACACACTTACCCACCCATACAGTCTATCACAGATGCACTCTTGAAACCATCCACCCAGTGAATCACCCACTCACACATCTATGCACAGAGTCGCACACACCCCACCCACACAAACACTCAGGCACCCATACAGATACTCAGACAACCAATCAATAACTCATATAGACACTCATGTAGCTATTCACAAACCACATGCGTCCACTTACACAGCAACAGACAGACGGATACAGACATTCACACAGTTTAGTCACTAACCCATGCATTCAGTAAGATACGTTTAATCACTCACTTATAGAGTTAGTCACGCACCTAGTAAATCATCCATTCAGACACTTATACACCCACTCATTCTTCAATACGCCTTTCCCTATATATATTAAAAATATTTAAACTTTACAGAAACACACAGTCACTGGATGATGTCATCAGTGATGTCATCAGTGATGTCATTTGAGATGTCATCAGTGATGTCATCAGTGATGTCACTGACCATGTCATGAGTGATGTAATATGTGACGTCATCAGCAGTGCATTAGCGGGCGCGAGTTATAGTTAGCTGAACTAACTATAACAGGGGAATTTCATGGGTTTTGTACGAGTGCAATGTCCAAGTAACTATAACTGTCCCTAAAACCTATGGTTTTTTCAGTGAATTGTAAGGTTTTAAATGCTAATTTCTAACTATAACGTGCCTGAAACCTATGGTTTTTTCAGTGAATATATATATTATCTACTGGCGGTCGCCAGTAGATAGTTATAGTTAGGACCTATTTTCCATAGGAAATCCGCGACATTCTATTTGAAATAACTCTTGCGCCGGTTGACGAATCTTCGCAAAATTTTCAAACTTTATGGCCCGCTCCGGTCCGCTCCTACCCTGAAAGTCTCAGGAGTGATTCGTCAAGCGGGGCCGAGAAAAAGGGGGTCCCAAAACGTGTTTTCCCCATTCATTTTCCCATAGGAAACTTTAGACACGGTTACAGCCTGAACTGCTGAACGGAATTACACCAAATTTGGCAAAGAGGTAGTTCTTGGTTCAGAAAGAACCCTTTTGTTAAATGGTGTAAATCCGTTCAGTAGTTGCGGAGAAATTAAAAAAATAAGAGTCAAAAATCAATTTCCCATAGGAAACTTTATGCAAGGCTACAGCTCGAACTGCTGAACGGAATTACACCAAATTTGGCAAAGAGGTAGTTCTTGGTTCAAAAAGAACCCTTTTGTTAAATGGTGTAAATCCGTTCAGTAGTTGCTGAGAAAATCAAAAGTAAAAACACATATATATCTGGGCGGAGCCTAACCACACATGTCATCGTGAGATCTGATTGGCTGTCAGCACTTCATCCTGGAATTGCTGGCAGCCATCTTGGGACCAATATAAATGATAGTACCCCATTGAAATGCATTGTAGTGAATCGAAGATTTTGAGGGTTACCAAAAGGAGAACTATAAACGCTGATAACAGACTTTAGTTACATTAGAATTCATTTGTTGATGGTACCATACTAATTTCAGGAATTGTGGTGTGTTCTAAGGTGATTTTACCCTGTGAAAAACCTTCTGCTGGGATATCATGAATCATGTTTGAGAGAAAACTATTTTCACATGCTTGTCCCATACAGTTTTGGAAGGTGCTCCAGAAGCTAAAATGAGAGCATATTTTCTGTAAATTCACATTATCTTTCTCAGTCATGTGAGAATGAAGTCTGACATTCTCAGTAAAACATGTACATCCAACAAGGGCAGAGACTGTCAGTTGATTCCTTTGTGTTCTACTGCAGCTTCCCAGAGTGTTCTAAAGAACAACTAGAGTGCTAACAGCCTTACTTATGACAAAAGTATGGCACACCTGAAGCCATCTTGATTGGAATAAACTGGTAACACTTAAAACATTTAATTTAAAAAGGAACAAAATGATGGGGTTCATCTTGTCATAGAAATTATGGTTAGTGCTCTGGAAAGAAAAATTAGGACATGCTTCAAGTGTGATCTCAAATATCTTCCTGTTATATTTCAACAGGAGCAGCCTGTCAGTTGATGCCTTTGTGTTCTACTGCAGCTTCCCAGAGTGTTCTAAAGAACAACTAGAGCGCTAACAGTCTTACTTATGACAAAAGTATGGCACACCTGAAGCCATCTTGATTGGAATAAACTGGTAACACTTAAAACATTTAATTTAAAAAGGAACAAAATGATGGGGTTCATTTTGTCATAGAAATTATGGTTAGTGCTGTAGAAAGAAAAATTAGGACATGTTTCAAGTGTGATCTCAAATATCTTCCTGTTATATTTCAACAGGAGCAGCCTGTCAGTTGATGCCTTTGTGTTCTACTGCAGCTTCCCAGAGTGTTCTAAAGAACAACTAGAGCGCTAACAGTCTTACTTATGACAAAAGTATGGCACACCTGAAGCCATCTTGATTGGAATAAACTGGTAACACTTAAAACATTTAATTTAAAAAGGAACAAAATGAGGGGGTTCATTTTGCCATAGAAATTATGGTTAGTGCTGCAAAAGAAAATTTAGTGCATGTTTTAAGTGAGATCTCAAATCCTCTTCTATTTCATTAGAAAATTCTGACATGCAGACCGAAACAATCACTTTCAATACCAGCAGTAGACTTCCAGTTAACTCCTTGGTGAGCAGTAGCTTTACTACAGTGATCTAATGAACAACTAGAGTAATAACATTCTGAATTTATGGCAAATGTGTGACACATCTGAATGCCTTCTTGATGGAATCAAAGTAAAAAACTGAAAGCATTTCCTACTGAGGACACTGCAGTAAATGAGGAAATTAGGAAACTTCATAACAAAGAAGTCTTCCAAGATGGCCACCAGTGAAAAAAGAGCCCAAATGTAGCACAAATATTACCCAGATGTAGCCCACATATAGCCCAATGACAAAAGTGTGCAAAACACTTTTTATTTTTAGTTTTTTTGCAGTTTTATGTAGTGCAGACTGGTCAGGTATTGGAGCGTTGCATCTTAAAACATGACCCCCCTACACTACAAAAACACCACTGCACTACCCTAAACCCTAAAACACTAAAACACTACCCCCAGCACGACCCCCTACACTACACAAGCACCACTGCACTATCCTAAACCCTAAAACACTACCCCCAGCATGACCCCCTACACTACACAAACACCACTGCACTACCCTAAACTCCTAAAACACTACCCCAACACCACTGCACTAACCTAAATCCTAAAACACTACCCCCAGCACGACCCCCTACACTACCCAAACACCACTGCACTACCCTAAAACATGACCCCTACACTACACAAACACCACTGCACTACCCTAAACCCTAAAACACTACCCCCAGCACGACCCCCTACACTACACAAGCACCACTGCACTACCCTAAACCCTAAAACACTACCCCCAGCACGACCCCCTACACTACACAAACACCACTGCACTACCTTAAACCCTAAAACACTACCCCCAGCACGACCCCTAACACTACCCAAACACCACTGCACTAACCTAAATCCTAAAACACTACCCCCAGCACGACCCCTACACTACCCAAACACCACTGCACTACCCTAAAACATGACCCCCTACACTACACAAACACCACTGCACTACCCTAAACCCTAAAACACTACCCCCAGCACGACCCCCTACACTACACAAGCACCACTGCACTACCCTAAACCCTGAAACACTACCCCTAGCACGACCCCCTACACTGCCCGAACACCACTGCACTGCTCTAAACCCTGAAACACCAGCCCCTGCACGACCCCCTACACTGCCCGAACACCACTGCACTGCCCTAAACCCTGAAACACATACCCTAGCACGACCCCCTACACTGCCCGAACACCACTGCACTGCCCTAAACCCTGAAACACCACCCCTTCACGACCCCCTACACTGCCCGAACACCACTGCACTGCCCTAAACCCTGAAACACCACCCCCAGCATGACCCCTACACTGCCCGAACACCACTGCACTGCCTTAAACCCTGAAACATCACCCCCAGCAAGACCCCCTACACTGCCCGAACACCACTGCACTGCCCTAAACCCTGAAACATCACCCCCAGCACGACCCCCTACACTGCCCGAACACCACTGCACTGCCCTAAACCCTGAAACACCAGCCCCAGCACGACCCCTACACTGCCCGAACACCACTGCACTGCCCTAAACCCTGAAACACCACCCCCTGCACGACCCCCTACACTGCCCGAACACACGCACTGCCCTAAACCCTGAAACACCACCCCCAGCACGACCCCCTACACTGCCCGAACACCACTGCACTGCCCTAAACCCTGAAACACCACCCCCTGCACGATCCCCTACACTGCCCGAACACCACTGCACTGCCCTAAACCCTGAAACACCACCCCCAGCACCACCCCCTACACTGCCCGAACACCACTGCACTGCCCTAAACCCTGAAACACTACCCCCAGCAAGACCCCTACACTGCCCGAACACCACTGCACTGCCCTAAACCCTGAAACACCACCCCCAGCAAGACCCCCTACACTGCCCGATACACCACTGCACTGCCCTAAACCCTGAAACACGACCCCCAGCATGACCCCCTACACTGCCCGAACACCACTGCACTGCCCTAAACCCTGAAACACCACCCCCAGCACGACACCCTACACTGCCCGAACACCACTGCCCTGCCCTAAACCCTGAAACACCAGCCCCAGCATGACCCCCTACACTGCCCGAACACCACTGCACTGCCCTAAACCCTGAAACACCAGCCCCAGCACGACCACCTACACTGCCCGAACACCACTGCACTGCCCTAAACCCTGAAACACCACCCCTGCACGACCTCCTACACTGCCGGAACACCACTGCACTGCCCTAAACCTTGAAACACCACCCCCAGCATGACCCCCTACACTGCCCGAACACCACTGCACTGCCCTAAACCCTGAAACATCAACCCCAGCAAGACCCCCTACACTGCCCGAACACCACTGCCCTAAACCCTGAAACACCACCCCCTACACTGCACTGCCGAACACCACTGCACTGCCCTAAACCCTGAAACACCAGCCCCAGCACGACCCCCTACACTGCCCGAACACCACTGCACTGCCCTAAACCCTGAAACACCAGCCCCAGCACGACCCCCTACACTGCCCGAACACCACTGCTACTGCCCTAAACCCTGAAACACCAGCCCCAGCACGACCCCCTACACTGCCCGAACACCACTGCACTGCCCTAAACCCTGAAATACCACCCCCTGCATGACCCCTACACTGCCCGAACACCACTGCACTGCCCTAAACCCTGAAACACCACCCCCTGCAGCACCCCCTACACCGCCCGAACACCACTGCACTGCCCTAAACCCTGAAACACCACCCCCTGCACCGCCCCCTACACTGCCCGAACACCACTGCACTGCCCTAAACCCTAAAACACGACCTCCTATACTACACAAACACCACTGCACTACCCTAAACCCTAAAACACTACCCCCTACACTACACAAACACCACTGCACTACCCTACCCCCAGCACGAACCACTACACTACCCAAACACCACTGCACTACCCTAAACCCTAAAAACAACCCCCAGCAGTACCCCTACACTACCCAAACACCACTGCACTACCCTAAACCCTAAAACACTACCCCCAGCACGACCCCGTACACTACCCAAACACCACTGCACTACCCTAAACCCTAAATCACTCCCCCCAGCACGACTCCCTACACTACCCAAACACCACTGCACTACCCTAAACCCTAAATCTACCCCCAGCATGAACCCCTACACTACACAAACACCACTGCACTACCCTAAACCCTAAAACACTACCCCCAGCACGACCCTCTTCACTACCTAAACACAACTGCACAATTTGTTACAGGCGTTGCAACGCAGGCCTGTGGTGCTTACTGGAAGTACCTAGTGGGCTAGTTGGGCCCCAGGGACCCTCAGGATTCAAGGTGACCTAATCCCCCAACTTAAAACGCACCACGGGGCGCGTTTGCACAGTGGTGAAGGGAGGGGGCGGGGCCTCAGGTGACATGTGCGCAAACATGCCCTGTGGTGCGTTTTAAGTTGGGGAATTAATTCCCTTTGAATCCTGAGGGACCCTGGGGGCCAACTAGCCCACCAGGTACCTTCAGTAAGCACAACAGAGTTGCGTTGCAGAGAGGTGAAAAAAGGTGCGTGGCCTCGGAACGCCTCTCTGCAACTCAGCTCTGTGGTCCTAACTGTAGGTACCTGGGGGCTAGTTGGGCCCCAGGGACCCTCAGAATTCAAGGGACTTAATACTGCAACTTAAAACGCGCCACGGAGTGCGTTTGCACACATGTCACCTCAGGCCCCCTCCCTTCACCACTGTGCAAACGCGCCCTATGCGCGTTTTAAGAGGTAGTTTTAATCCCCCTGCCCTATTATGTACTAGGGACTTGCAGAGGAGGTCATGCTAATCACAGGGGTACCCCAACGCATAGTGTTCCCTAGTGTATGTAGGTGTTTTCACTGTATTCTAAGTGTCTTTTAGCATAGCACTGGCTCTGGTTAGTCAGAGTCAGTTACCACCAGTACCCGTCTGAAAAAGTTGTGGGCACAGGATGATTTTGCAACGAGGCCTCTTTCTGCTCCTCTGTTGGTTCTTTCTGCACATCTTTTGCTTCTTTCTGTGCGTTTTTCTTCTTTCTTCACATGTCCTACCTCTGTAGGCATAGTTATAAACTAGCATTTAAAAAAACCTTTGAAATTCACTTAAAAAATCATAGGTTTCAGGCACGTTATAGTTAGAAATTAGCATTTAAAAAACCTTTGAAATTCACTGAAAAAACCATAGGTTTTAGGGACAGTTATAGTTAGTTGGACATTTCACTCGTCCAAAACCATAGAAATTCCCCCGTTATAGTTAGTTCAGCTAACTATAACTCGCGCCCGCAATGCACTGCTGATGACGTCACATATTACATCACTCATGACATGGTCAGTGACATCACTGATGACATCACTGATGACATCTCAAATGACATTACTGATGACATCATCCATGTGATAATTTCATGCATCTTCTCACACCCTAATATAACTTTTGATACACCCACTCTAAATTACAGACTGCCATTCTTAAAACCATAGACACTCCAACACCAAAAACTACATACCCACTCACTGATTCTTAGGTCTACACACACATCCACTCACTCACCCGTACAGTCACTCATACTTAGTCACTCAGTACAGGACTATCATATGCACTCATACACCTATATAAACACTCACACACCGCCACTCATCCATAGAGGTACTCACACACCTAGTCAGTCATGCAAAAAACTTAATCACACACCCATTTACTCACCTATACAGTTATACACACACCAGCTCACTTACTCATACAAATACTAGCACATTCTTACGCTCTTATACAATCACTGATACAAGTACACACTCATCCATACAGCCACTCTCACAATCACACACTCTCACTTATAGCCATTTATATACTCCAACACACATATATACTGCCTTTCACATATGTAGTTACTCACACATGTACCACTGAGATATACATTCAATCACTAACACACCCATACACACACTCACTCCACCCATACAGTCCTTCACAGATGCACTCTTGAAACCATGCACCCAGTGAATCACCAACTCACACATCTATGCACAGAGTCACACACACCCCACCCACACAAACACTCAGGCACCCATACAGATACTCAGACAATCAATCAATAACCCATGTAGACACTCATGTAGCTATTCAGAAAGCCATGCAGCCGCTTACAAACCAACAGACAGACGGATACAGACATTCACACAGTTTAGTCACTAACCCATGCATTCAGTAAGATACATTTAATCACTCACTTGTAGAGTCAGTCACTCACGTACTAAATCATCCATTCAGACACTTATACACCCACTCATTCTTCAATACGCCTTTCCCTATATATATTAAACATATTTAAACTTTACAGAAACACACAGTCACTGGATGATGTCATCAGTGATGTCATCAGTGATGTCATTTGAGATGTCACCAGTGATGTCATCAGTGATGTCACTGACCATGTCATGAGTGATGTAATATGTGACGTCATCAGCAATGCATTGCGGTGGCGCGAGTTATGAGTTAGCTGAACTAACTATAACGGAGAATTTCTATGGTTTTGTACGAGTGAAATGTCCAACTAACTATAACTGTCCCTAAAACCTATGGTTTTTTCAGTGAATATATATATATATATATATCAATGCTCCCTTTCTTTTGCTTAACCAAGAAATAAGCACTCACAGGGGTGGATGTAGTCGTTGTTTATTCACAACGCGTGCAAACACACAACAGACGCGTTTCGGCTGACGCCTTCGTCAAAGTTGCCTAGCGTGCCAGAAGCAGCACATTTAAATCACACCATTTACTTGAAATAGAAAATGGACATAGAAGTATCCCATTACAAAGGTTCCACCATCTTAACATGTACTACATGATTATGCATGATGAAGCCCTGAATGGGCATTGAATTAATTTAAAATGCAATGATAGCTTACCATCATGTGTGAGATATGGAATATTCCACATCTCATTAGTGTGGCAGTACCTAAGAGAGCTACAATTCATCCTATCACAAATTGCGATAATTACATTTATAGTTTTTTAGCTCATGTTATTCAGCCGTGTATCGGCAAACATTCCATATTCCCAATTCTTTGCCACTATTTACAAATCATGTATTCAAACTCATCAGAAATTCATGCATGGACATCTGATCAATCTCTAACAGTATATTCAATTTCCAAGGTGGACTGTTTATTCCTCCCCACTATTCATGCCTTGTGGGGCCTTTGTTTCTAGGTCAATTATATATTGTGATTCCAGTCTGCGAAGTCTCAAAATCCTGTCACCCCCTCTTATATTGGCTGATACATGATCAATACCATAGTATCGCAACAGGTCCCAATTGCTTTGATGTTTATTTTCAAAGTGTCTAGCCACTAGGTATGTGGCATCTTTCTTTGCTATAGCCCTCATGTGTTCCAATATATGTGTCTTGGTAGAGTGGATGGTGCTGCCTATATACTTTAGCCCACGCGGGCAAACAAGACAGTACACTGTATAGGCCGTGTTACAGGTCAAAAATTTGGTTATCGCCCTATTTCTGTTTAGACCAGGTACGTCATAGAACAGTGTTCTCCTACTATTTATGTGTGCCTTGCAGTTGGCACAGGGGAAGAACCCTTTCAATTCCTTTAAGGTTACTCTCTTCTGGATTTTATCCCCAAAGTTACTGTGCACTATCATATCTCTTAAAGATCTTGCTTTTCGAGAAGGCAAATGGTGGAGATATACATGGCATATTAATACCCCCCCATGTTCCTCCCACACCCTCTCCCATCCATTCCTATCCTGCATAAAGTTTGCACTGTATGGTTGTTATTCGCAGGAACTAAATATCAACCCTGTGGGGTCAAACCCAATGTTGTATCAGGGTGGCGATGATCATGTGAATGTAACCCATTCTTGTGTATGTACAATCCTACCTCATCTTTATGCATGTTTGTTTGATTATTCAATAAAGAATTACAACACAAAGAAAAAAGATCTTGCTTTTCTGAAAGTAACCAAGGGCGCCAGTGGTATATCTGGTCCAATGACCGAATCAGTTTTCAGAGTGCGCCAATTTTTTCCCAGTATATTTTTTTAGTTCATTGGCGTTTTCTGAAAAAGATGTAATCATTCTAAACTTGCCTGTTTCCTTTTTATCCTTGCCTTTCTCTCTTAGTAATTCCATTCTAGGGATGGAGTTAACTTTCCTCAAGGTGTTATCTAACAGCTGTTTCCCATATCCTCTTGCAATGAATCTGGCAGTACTCTCTTTCGCTGCCACTTGAAAATCACAATCTCTAGTGCTGTTCCTTTTTAATCTAAGGAATTCGCTAAACGGTATGCTGTTGATCAGTTCTGGGGATGGCTACTTGTGGCATGGAGAAGTGAATTACCAGCCGTGGGTTTTCTATACAAGGCAGTACATAGTTTTCTTTCTGATACAAATACCTTTAAATCAAGAAAGTTCACTGTTATTGAACTTACTTCACCTGTGAACTGTAAATTCACTTTGTTATCATTGAGATGTTTAATGAAGTCCCAAGCTGACACCAGGGACCCCTTGCAAATCATAAAAAGATCATCTATGTACCTATGCCATGATATTACATTTGTCATCCATCCGGAATTCTCGGCTGACCATACCTCCTCCTTCTCCCACCAGCCTACGAATAACTTTGCATAGCTGGGGGCGAAGCATGTGCCCATGGCAGTCCCTGAGATCTGCCTATAATAATCATCCTGAAATAGAAAAATGTTATTGTTTAAACAAAAGTCTGTGAATTCCATTAGCATTAGATTATGTTCTGCAAATTTTAACGGTCAATTATTTAAGAACGACTGAACTGCTTTCAAGCCATCCTGATGGGCTATACTAGTGTAAAGACTTGATATATCTAACACTATCATTTGCAAATCAGGCTCCCATTTCAGCGTGTCTATGTGGCACAAAAATCCTTTGTGTCCTTAATATAGGACGCCAATTCAGTCACAAATTAAAATAAAAAATAGTCTATATATATTGATAAATGTTCAGTAAGACTTCCTTGCGATGAAACTATTGGTCTTCCCGGGGGGGGTGTTCAGTATCTTTGTGAATTTTTGGTAGGTGGTAGGAAGTGGGTGTTGTTGGAATCAGACAATGAAGGAACAGGTATTCATCGGTCTCTAACATGCCTTTTTCATACCAATTCTGTATCAGAGAGTAATCTTCAGTGATACTACGATTATATTCCTCCTTTGTCACTTTGCAATCTTTATGTCCGATAATTGTCTCTGCGCCTCGGCACAATATTGTTCACAAGTCTGCAGGACAATATACCGCCTTTATCCGAAGGTTTGCAAACAATAGAGTCATCCTTCTGTAAGTTCCCATGGGCTTGTTGTTGCTCTAACGTGATGTTATTCACACTTCTACGACAGGTTTTCCTTGTTCTTAAATGCAAAATATTTTTATTCACTGCTTCCGCAAATATGTCAATTGCATCCGTCGACATTTGGGGTAGGAACTGTGATGTTGGTTTGAACGGGCTACTAGCGCTTTTTTGTTCAATCCCTATCATCGCTGTTCTCTGTGCAACGTCCAGGGTAGTATCTGTATCGCCCCCTTCCCCTGTTTGCAAACTTTCGAGGGTTTCCAATGTTATACGGTCTTCCCCTGTCAAAATGTCAGTTGGTATGGTTTTAGCTTGTGTCTTTCTCAATTTCATAGCCGATGTCTTGAGTTTAAAGAACTTATGAAGTTTGAGTTTTCTTGTAAATTTGAATAGGTCAATTCTAGTCTGGGTATATTCCAGTTTATTTTGTGGACAAAAGGTTAGTCCGAGTTTCAGTATGGATTCCTCCGCGTTCGTTAATTTTTCAGTGGTTAAGTTGATAATAGTTACATTTTCTGTAGCCATTTCCATTTGTTTGCCTTTCTGCTTCTCGTTATCCGTGGAGACATATTGCTTATTCCGGCACCACGCTCCCCCTCCCCTTCTTGTTTGTCGGTGGTTCTTACTTCTGGTGGTTTGCTTTTGCCTCCTCTTAGCCATGACTGGCGTATAAGGCAAAACTCCTTGTGAAAAGGAGTCGTCCTGCTCTGGTCCCCCAAGAAGCTGGTACTTTCTTCACCTGAGTGTTCGTTAATGGTCACATCCGATTCAGAGGTCTCTATATGTTTTGAAGCTGACAGTGTCTTCTTGGCAGATAACTCCCTCCTAGGTCCTTCAAATTTGTTCGCACAGGTTAGCACTCTCCCTTGTGCATAATCCTTGGCGTCCCTTTCAAATTTCTCTTGTTTTCTTTGTTTTATCTTCTTTTCATACTTACTTAAGTCGTTTTTTCGTCTGTTCTTTCAATTCTTCTTGTTTTACTTTGTCTTCGTCTTTTGATATTTCACTCTCCACCTCCTGTATCTCCTTCAGAGCCTTCTCTCGGTCACTCCAGGCAAACTTCACCAGGATAGTCAGCATTCCTCTACTGGAGTCCGCAGTATGCTCCGCCCATTCCTCTAATAGGAGTGGGTCCGGATTTTCATAGGTTGTTACAGTGTAAATTCGTAGTCCCCTCGGGACACAGTTTACGTCAATATAGCTCGGAAGTGAGGTTGCTTCCCACCATTTTCGTGTCTCCCGTTCGTATAGTCTTTCTAAGGTGGAATACTTTGAGACTAAATTCGGATTCGCTCTGGATGTATCCTTATTGAAATGTTCATCTGTTGTTGATCTCTTTTTAAATATGTCCAATGCCACTTCACGGCTTGCCGACTCGCTAAACATTATATATTGGTCCAATACCACAAAGTTCGCTGCTGCTGCACATCCACCCCCTCATCCTGAAGCCACTCAAAATAAATCCCACAGTGATGCAATGCACCGCTTACCAGTTGGGAACTCCTCGGCACTCCTACGGGTCTTCCGACTCGCTGGTTACCGCCCTCCACTGCTGGCTTCGAAGTTGATCCACAGCGGCGGTGCTCCAGGTTTTTATTAATGAAGGCTCCTGGCCACCTTTGCCTGTGCACTCGCGGATGGGTGCTGTCATCGCGGGGGTGTACCCGCAAAATTAAATCAATGCTCCCTTTCTTTTGCTTAACCAAAAAATAAGCACTCACGGGGTGGATGTAGTTGTTATTTATTCACAACGCGTGCAAACGCACAACAGACGCATTCTGGCTGATGCCTTCGTCAATGTTAGTGTGGCAGTACCTAAGAGGACTACAATTCATTCTATCACAAATTGTGATAATTACATTTATAGTTTTTAACTACATCAGCTAAAAAAACTATAAATGTAATTATCCAATTTGTGATAGAATGAATTGTAGCTCTCTTAAGTACTGCCACACTGAGATGTGGAATATTCCATATCTCACACATGATGGTAAGCTATCATTGTATTTTAAATTAATTTAATGCCCATTCAGGGTTTCATCATGCATAATCATGTAGTACATGTTAAGATGGTGGAACCTTTGTAATGGGATACTTCTATGTCCATTTTCTATTTCAAGTAAATGGTGTGATTTAAATTTGCTGCTTCCGGTGCGCTAGGCAACATTGACGAAGGCGTCAGCCGAAATGCATCTGTTGTGCGTTTGCAAGCGTTGTGAATAAACAACGACTACATCCACCCCTGTGAGTGCTTATTTCTTGGTTAAGCAAAAGAAAGGGAGCATTGATTTATTTTCGCGTGTACACCCCCGCGATGACAGCACCCGTCCACGAGTGCGCAGGCAAAGGTGGCCAGGAGCGTTGATATATATACATGTGCCCAGGAGTGCCCCTTCCGAGACCCGGGTCCAGTAGAGCGGTGGTGAGCTCAGCCGGCAAAGCCAGACAGCCAATTAATGTTTCAAAAAGATACAAGAGAAGCGCACACTCAGGAGGGTCACGATGCAGTGTAAATTTAATTAATCTTGTAACGCGTTTCGACTGCAGACAGTCTTGTTCACATATATATATATTTTAGAAACAGAAAGAAACATACATACACAATAAAAACATAAAAAATATAAACAATTGAATAAGAAAAAATATATTAATTAATGTAGACGATAAATGAAATATTACAAATTGAAAAATCAAAAAAAATCAAAAAAAATATTATAAACATTAAAATAAATGTAAAAATAAGAACAAATATACAAAATAAAACAATTAATGATATGAAATCTATTTAACAAATATTATGCAAACTATTTGAGTCTAAGTATATTTAATATACTATTCCCACTCCACTTTATGCAACAGTAGGGAAAGTGTTGGACGGCGGAGGAATTAGATACACTATTCCTATTCCAGTTAGTGCAACAGTAGGGAAAGCGTTGGACTTTGGTGTGCCATTTATATTCCCACTCCAGTCTAACAAAAAACACAAGAAACCTCCCTAATCTATTTATTTGGAGGAATATCTAGCCAAATAAATAGATGAGGCAGTTTTCTTGTCCTTTTGTTTGCCCTGTTCTCCTGCCTTGATATTCGTTTTTACAGGGGCTCTCTTCCTGTTTATTTGGAACCCACTCCAGTCTAAGCAACAGTAGGGAAAGGGTTGGACTTTGGAGGGGTTAAATTTACTATTCACACTCCAGTCTGTGAAACAGAAGGGAAAGCACTGGATTTCAGAGGGGTAAGATTTAGGGCCTTATTGCGGGTTTATTGGTTCCACGTACCGGCGGTGGTGGTCTGACCGCGGCAAGCTCGGTGGTCCAACAGCCGTATTATGAGTTGGGCAGATTGGTCTTGCACAGACCGCTGCTGAACCGCTGACACCGCCAGCCAACTCCAACCTCAGTGGCAGCGGACCAGGCCTATGAGGCTGTGGGAGGCAGGGACCGCCAGTGAAACTGCCCACCCAATTACTAGTTGCTTTACATCCGGTGCGATTATGGAGGTCCAACCACCACATCTGAGATGGCTGAAAGGGTGGGATATAAGGCCGAAACTCACCTGCACTGATCTCAAAACATCTTCTATCGTCATGGAGCCCATCGGACATGTCCTGACACTGCTATACCTGCTCGACTACGTTCAAAACCCATTCCGTCGCGGACAAAATCGGTGGTAAGTCATACAACTACCTGTTGCTATAGACTCCTCTGCAAAACAATGCCCCGCCATGGACCAGGCAAGTGAGTTGGGGTCCCTAAGTAATTTGCACATATACAGCGATCCTGTCTGGGATTGTTTCATAACAATCATCAAAAATACAACTGTAGGAAGTCCTCCTAGGTCAAAACATTGGTACTGCACAGGCACACTATACACAAATAAACATGTGTTTGCAAATTATATACAGTGATAGTGATGTGTGCATTATTTTGTGTTCCACAACAGCTCCTCCTCAACAATATCACACCTATAAATGTCTGTCACACACCTTTTGCCCTTTCTCACTTGTCTCCTATGTTACTACTGATCTTCACTAGTCATGCAGCTTGCCATTTCTCAAGTGCTGGGAAAGTGAGATTGAAGTGACTACAACTTATCAGGAGGCCTTATCACTCCAACTCTAACCAAGATGCTATGCTCCTTTTGCCCCTTCTCACTTGTCTGCCATGTCACTCTTGATCTTCACTTGTTTTGCAGGTTACCATTTGTCAAGTGTTGGGAGAGTGACATTGAAGTGACTACAACTACCATGAGACCCTGTCATTCCAACTCTAGCCAAGATGCTATAGTGAATGTGACAGACTCACATTGCACATATCTCAGGCCCTGTTTTGTTGTCAAAGAAAGATCTGTATGGATGTGTCATTAAACTGAAACACACCTTCTCTGCTACAACTCTGGATTGGACTCTCACACATTACCCACATGAAAAGGTAATGACAGTCAATGGGATTACATAGAATCATGGGACAACCATTCTAAGGGCACAATGGAAACACTCTCTGCAGGATAACTATGCCTCTGTCAGGAGGAACCCTGAAAGCCTGAGGCACTGGGGCACAGTAAATTTTGCACATGTCTGACAAACTCCATGTGCACTGGACATGGGAAGTGAAGCATATCAGGGACAACCAATAGCAGAACCAAACTCCATGCATGTGTAGGCAATGGGTAAGTGCCACTTATGAAAGCAAACACAGCACTAACATCATGTGGCACGCATCTAGATAAAGTAGCTGTAAGGTACACACTGCAAAATGGACACAAGTCCATGCAGAACTCCACAAAGGTATGACAAGTTGACACCCTTCATGTGTGGAAACACAAATATCTATCTTCAACATATCAAACACATATCCAACCTACATTATAGGGAGAAGTGCCACCTAAATGATGTTGGCAGTGGCCAGGCCAAGCTGAAATACTTACCACATAACATGTCACCCAATGCAATGTCTGCCCCATTTGGATGCCATCCCACATAGACATACATCGAACATTTCCCCTTGTTCTATCTAACTCCAGCACTGGCTCTAAGGGCACATCATACGAACCACTTCAACTGGATCAGCAATCAGGGATGAAACGAACATAACTATACTCATACATCACTAACTATACAATAACATCAAATAGTTAGAAAAGTAATGGCAGGACCAATGTCTTCAAAACTAGGAAAAGTTGTATTCCGTGGATGGAACTGGGAGTGGTGGACAAGGATGAAGGTGGAAATAATCCTGTTGGGTCCGCCACCATTCGGGAGTGCCCACTGGAGGGTGACTCAGAAGATGACAAACTTGTGCTGATGTCCTCCGGGGCACTCCTCACACCCTCCTGGTAACTGGGTCCCTCCGTGTCTGATGACTCACGTTCGGAACTGCGGTGACCAGCTGTATCCCCACCGACGTTGGCCCCTTCTCCTCTGCTTGCCCTGGATGTATTTGAAATGACATGTAGCATGGGTTTACTGCAACTGCGTTTCCACACCTAACCATCAGAAATCCACTGAAAACATTGAAGAAATCCACATATCACACAACCTTCTTGGTTCACTCCATAGGCTTCTAATTTAGCATGAGTACATGCATTTATGCTACCTGACCTGCAAACAGTTGGGTTCACTCATGTCACAACCCCAGAGAGACCCAAATTCATTGGTGTAATTATCTACACTCCATCCTTATGTCCATACTAGGATAGTTGAACACCTTGCATACTTTGGCACCTATTGTATACCTTTGTAAAGAGATGTAACCAAATAGCATGGATCCAAGTGTGAGATGTACACAAGGCCCAGATTTAAACACATATAACTATTACTCATAACACATCATTATGTCATTAAGGTCAAGTTGAACACCAAAGTACCATCAATTACTGTTGTGGCAGGCATCATGTCACATGCAAATGCTCATTGTACACTGATAACACTTTTCACTCCAAATTACATCATATGTCCACTATCTGAAAAGCCAAATTACAGCAGTACACATGTAGTTTAGCTATGTATCACATTTTGCAGATAAAATTCCATGTAAACGTTGAGTTTCAAACATTTGGAAGATAGATACTCTGATTTCACACATCACAACACTCCTTATAACCATATGAACATCCCCAAACCTACTTGGTACAGGTGATGACCATAGATTGTATATACACAGGCCAAACACCTTTGAAGGTTTTGGGTGTCCATGAAAATCTATGACGTGAAGATGTGGGATCACTAGAGTCCCAATGGGCAGGAACATCACACCACTCTTTGGTATTAAATACTCCGATTGCCTTGTAAGGATCAGTGTAGACACTCGCATATGCTCCCCACAGTTCTACATCTCACTCCCTCATGCATGTCACCAGTCATTCATTCAAATTTCTTTATTCGGTTTTACAGATAAAACCATAAAAGACATAAGATATCATTAAAATGAACATACAGGTTATCATAGTCAGACTCATTCATGTATTAAAACCCCCATCAGAAAGCGTACAAGGAAAAAACAAACAGAAGGAGAGTTTAAGAACTGTAAAAACAGCAGAGCAGGCCTGACTTGGGTAAAATTCATTGGCCTTAAAATCGGTAACAGAAACTTGTGCTGCAGATTATTGTATTTTGGACAAAGCATAGTGACATGTAAAGTATCGTTAATCATGGTATTGTCACATTCGCAGAAGGGGAAAGGTCCGAATTCGAAAACAACCATGATTAGAGGGAATGAGGCGGGGAATAGATTCAAGCTGAAATTGGTCAGCAGACAACATTGAAATTGGTCAGCAGACGACATTGAACTCATATTCCTGGTTAAATATGGTTCTATATAGCTGACAGTTTGCACAAAAATTGCATGTCGGATAGAATGTTTTGTTAGTGCATGGTCCTCCCGCTCTGGTGGCTACTTGACCCTAAACGCTGTTTCAACCTTTTTGCCCACAGAGCGAGTTAAGACAGAGGGATTGTCATACAAATCGGACCACCGTAGGGCCCGCAGGTTATGTGCCACATACGCCAGCCATGGGATGCGAGAGAATTTTTACCATTTTAAACAATCCTGCAGAATTAATCTGCTAAAACCAAGTTCCTCCTTTAACCAGATCGAGTTCCAGAGCTTTAACGGACCAAGGCATAGCTGGTCAATGGGAAAGTCTAAGCCTAGCCCCTCATGGACAATTTCAGAGGGAACACTTTGGGGGACCCCTAATAGACCTCTTAAAATTTTATTTTCAGCTACTTGGAGAGGGGCAAACCATCCATATCCCCATATTCCACTACTGTAGCTTAGTAAGGGGATGCACTTGGCCCTGTAAATTTCCAGGACCAATTGGATGTGAGTGTGTCCGAGCCGACGGGAAAAATCTTTAATACTGAATGTCATTCTATTAAAGGACAAAACATTTTGAGATTTGAGTGAGTGCCACTTTAGCTCCGAATCTAATAAACCCCTCAAATACTTGAAGTTTTCTACCTGACTAATGTGTTGGCCTTCGACTACGTGTTTCATCGTTTTAGTGTTGGGGGGGCAAATTTCATAACGTGTGACTTGGGAAAGTTCGTTGACAGGTCAAGGCTGCTCATAAAGTTAATAAAAAGGATAAGAAGTTTTTGTAAGCTTTTAGCTGTACGGGCGATTAAAACAGTATCATCCGCATAGAGCAAGGCAGGTATGGGACGGCCTCCTGCTTTAGGAACCTCAACACGTGGTGCTGACAAGGCTTGCTCTATGTGATTGATATAAACAAAATGAGTAAAAAAGGGGCTAAAATACAACCTTGTCGCACCCGCGCCGCAATTTGAAATGCTCAGTGCTCTTCCCACTGGGGCCAAACCTGACACTGGCTGAAAGGTCAGTGTGCAAATCACGCAGGAATCTTATTAAAACTGGGTCCACTTCCATCTGTTCCATCATGGTCCAAAGCTTAAAGCGGTTAACTCTGTCAAAAGCGGACCTAAGGTCCATGAAGGCCCGATGGACCAGTCAGTGAATGAGTGTATAGAAACACTATTGCAGATGAACCATGAACTGGCAATGCACACTGGCCTACATGTAGGCACTACTGCTGATGGCACCAGTAATGTCTGCACTCCATTTTCACTGTATAACCAGTACTTACCCATGGGAACTGTTGTACAGTCACTGCATGTACTGTGAACGAAATGTCATGTCACATGCAATAGGGCCAACGTCACATGAGAGACAGTAGTGAGGGAACATCACTCCTCACACAAGCAAGACCAGTTTCCTGTGTGGTACAATTGTCACCCAGATTTACTGAGAGCATAAGATGATTACTCACTTACCTCAGCCAGGTGTCTGCTCAAAAGGAGAGAATTGGATGTGGACAGGACTCTGTTGTGTTCAAGGTCAGAAAGATAATAGGCACTGCAGCATGCACCTACTAACACACTTACACTGACAATGACTCATCTTGTGTGTGGCAAAAGGGCCACCACCAATATGGTTGGTGAAATGCCTGTCTGTAACATCCAAAGTTGGCAATATGACATGTATGACTCTGGCCAAGACTCACTCCCTTGCTGCTGCTGTTGGTCCCTTCACTGCCCATCAAGGTCCGAGTAGGCCACCTCCAGCATGTGGACCATCAGGGGGGTCAGGGTCCGGTGCGTGCCTCTTCCATGTTGAGAGGACTTCCCCGGCTAGACCTCCACGATCTTCCGGGTCCAGCACTTCAGGTCCTCCCACCACTTTCGACAGTGGGCACTACGCTGGTTGTAGACCCCCATGCTCTGCACCTTCCGGGAGATGGCTGTCCATATGGCCTTCTTCTGATGGGCGTTGACCTGTATGGTTGCAATAGATGTAAAAACAGATTGTAACTTGAACTGTAAGGATATCTGTATGGTTGATACACATTTTTAAACACCTAGCACAAACATTCATCAAGAATCAACACAATACATGTGTGCATGTCACATGCTAAGCACAAATAAAGCATGGATACACACTTTGGTGGTCATGTAATGACTAACCTCAACCCTGGTCATGGCCTACACTGACTGAGGCAGCCTACTAACATCATGTAGGACAGGGCCATCCTACATGGAATGTGATATTAGGTCCAATGACACACAGCACACCATTTGGACCTTCTGAAGGGTAAACTACCTACACATTACTGTCCAGATACCTTGACTGCCAGGTCCATTGCAATGATGCATATGGTGATTAGAGGCAAGCACAATTGTATACACAACATCCAAAGACTAAGGTCAGAAGGTAAGGGCTGGTATGTGTGACACTGAGAGCTACCTCTCTGGGGGCTGTGTGCACATGTGGACTACTCATATGAATATCGTAGTAAGTCTAAAGAGTTTGTGTTGTTTGTCCTGCCATCACAGGACACCCTTTTTGCCATATGTGGCACTGGTACTGGGGTGACACTCAAAATACCATTGTATGTTCAGTGTGATAGGGAATACTGTAGCCAAGCAGAGAATTTGCATTTCTACATTTATTCAAAAGTAACCCACTATCTACACTGTTCATTTATCAGATGTGCAATAGGCCAGTACAGTATAAAAGTGTCAACAGACCTGTGTGAGTAAGGAGACAATCATTAGAAAGACACACATTGACACTGTTGGTCAATGGAAAGAATTATCAGGTCAGGGATCACCTCAGTCACCATGCCTCATGTTATCCATGTAACAGCTATCAGGGCTACTAGTGGGAACATCTATGGATCAGCAGGTCTACAGGGACATACTCTGTGCAACAGTTCTCCTGCCACAGTCAGGCTTTGCTCTCTGCAGGCTGAGGCTACTTATACCACATACATCTTTACAAATGGACACGTCCTTGTATTTGTAAAATGTAAGGAAAACGAAGCTCCGTAATGCCGGAGATCCCAGTACAAATGGAAATGTTAAAGGGACTCGAGTAAAGGGTCCACAGTCAATGTCAGAACCACCGGTGTAACAGTGATCCCCAAACAAAGAGCGCCTGTCAATCAGCAAAACGTGGACCTAACTTCCGGAGCAGAGGTGAACCGGTGCCTGTTCTCCACCTGAAGCGCACCCGCTACAGGTTCTTTCCAATGGCGGACCTGCCGTTTTACTGATTGACAGGCGCTCTTTGTTTGGGGATCACCGTTACACCGGTGGTTCTGACATTGACTGTGGACCCTTTACTCGAGTCCCTTTAACATTTCCATTTGTACTGGGATCTCCGGCATTACGGAGCTTCGTTTTCCTTACATTTTACAAATAGGAGGACGTGACCATTTGTCCCATCCTCACCAGACCAGCCGGGTCGGAATTATCACTGGCGGAGTGACCTCACCTGATACCTACGCTTTACTTACAGCCCTGAAGAAGTCACGGGACACTTCCCACTGTGACGAAACACGTGTTGGCTGGTTGTGTTCATAAAGATTAAACAATTTGAAGAGACCGTAAACAACTTGCGTGGATCTTATATGCTAGCATTCTGAATACAAGAGACTTTGGCAAACAGTGCATTTACCCAATAACGTGTGCCCGGGACTTTGTTTTCTGGGGTCTGTGAGGTATAACTACCTCCCAGACAACTGTTTTACAAAGTCTGATGTGGGCAGAGTGATCAGAGGGAGGGTACACTTGCCTAAAATCATCCTCAAAGGTCAGTAACAGTATACAGACATGGCTCATGGTGTACAGCCTACACATAACAATGCACATATACCATGATATGATTTGGAAACTATTTGCAGCTACTACGATCCCTGCATAGAAATCGGCCTGTAACACAAGTAGAAATCGCCCATATCACACATTGTAAGGGTGGCCTTCTCGTCACAAAGTCCAGGGCCCCGTAATTCAACACATGTATGTCCTATGTAGGGGCCACACAATGTATGCCATCAACATAATGCTTACACTCTGACACTTAGAGGCACATTGTAGTCTATGGAAATAGAAAGGAAGAAGTGAAATGGAATTAAATATGTATTTGAGAAACGTATCTGTTCCTCTGGTGAGCCATAGAGCTTGGCATACAGAGGAAGGATCTCGTCCACTGGTGCACCCAGCTCCTCTGGATTGAAGGAAGAGGCCCTCTCCACTGCAGAGCATGCCATGATTGCTCCCAGAGGTGGCAAAAAGCAGCTAAAATGGAGGAGGTGTTGATAGAGGCAGTGTCAGGAGCAAGTGATTTTTTTTACCAACTGCTGCGTACACGTACGCTATGCATGAGGTCATCAGTGTCAGCGGACACAGCCCGTGGTCAGCGACCGCTACTATCCCCAACATTAGCCTATGGCTGTGACTGCTGTGCATGCGACCACCTACCGCACAGTCGACTACAGCCGGCAGCGTGCGTTCAACATGTTCTATTAGCGAGGTCAACAAGATGTACAAAGGAAAAAAGTATGGAGGGATCAATCACTCATTTATTTTCGTCCAAGGCACCATCAATTACCCTGACATTTTCAATATTTTGTGAGTATAAATATTAATGATTTTGTTAGCTACACATATCATTTGGCGGGACTCTGGTATATAAAGTGATTACACATGAATTAAACATCTATATATATATGTAAGACATAAACAAATACATAATAATCAAACATAAATCATTGTCACAACAACAATACATATACACAATATATACAACATAAACAAAACCCTAATTATTACGTATATTAATGTACACTCCTCAATCCGAGTGATACATTCCAAGGTAGTCCTCTTCGCACAAGAGGTATCACACCTCTCTCTCATTCACTTATGTGCGCCTATAATCTAAAGCCAGATTCAAAAATAATTGGACTCCTCATATATCTGTCGACGCGGTCGCGGTCGCGTTTCAGCCCACAACTTCTTTCGGCTTCCTCAGGACAAGGGTACACAATATCTGGAGTCTATTCCTAGCTATCAGGATCAAGACGAATCCTTATCATCGGGGGAACACGCTCCCCGCATAGCGCGGTTCCATGCTTCGTATAGAAACCTTCAATTTTTATGCCGCTTTAAGAAACAGATGTAGCCCTCCGGTCACTGGCCGTTCCTTCACCTCACTCCCTGCTGCAAGGGTCCACCGTCAAAAAGTACGGTCCTCACTATTCGCGCCACACCAATATGAAGCAAACGCTATTAGCGAGGTCAGGCAACTGCCATGTTAGCGGTTGGGAACACTGTATTGGTGACAGTTACGTGCGTCGCCACCACTACAAATGAGGGCAAACATGTTTACATTTGAAATGCTGCATTCCCATGTCATGTCCAGTGCAAAACTTCATCAGTTTAGTGCATTACTGTGCACATAGGTGAAATGTGCGTGGCGCTCTGTAAACCGCAGTTGGCGGTATGTCACATGGAAAGTTATGCTACCCTCACTATAGCGGCAATTTACCTTTTCTGATTTGATGGTGTACACAGTTCTATAGCAGACCTGTGAATGCGACCTTGGGATAACTGGTGGATGTTTAAAATGTGCAGTTCCTCATGACGCATTCATGTTCAGACACATGACTTTTGCCTTTCACTTCACATATGTTAATCTGCACACTGTGACCAATATACATTTTTGTGTTACTCCTCACATAGGTACCCTGCGAGAGGGAGGAGATGTCATGCTACAGTGTACTGCCCATATGCAGACCTACACACCATGGAAGAGCGACATGTAATGCAGAAGTTCAGTTTGAATTGTTAAACTATCCTAGATTTATGTCATCAGTTGGAGCCTGACCTCCTACCTCACATTAATAATCCTACATTAATCCCACCACTTGTTAAACTCATGTCAGTTTTGCATTTTTTGGCAACAGGCTCATTTCAATTCACTGTGGCTACTTCAGGTGGAATGTCACAATCTATGTTCAGTCTGATACTCACAGAGGTGCGAGCAGTACCTTTGAGACACGTGACCATTTACATCCTTTTTTCCCAGACGTGAGGATTTAGCCACTGTGAAGGCAGATTTCTATGGATTTGGTCACATCCCATGTGTAGTTGGATCTATTGGTGGCACCCATATTGCCTTAGTACCACCACACGACAGGGAGCAAGTCTATCCTAACAGGAAGCACTTATATTCTATCAAAATGCAAGTTGTCTGCTTACCGGGTTCCCAGCATCTGCACATGATGCCTTCATACTGTGGAACAGCACCTTACCCCAGCTGATGTCACAACTACTACTGAAGAGGGCCTGGCTTGTAGATAAGTGTGATCTGTCTTAACTTTGTATGGGAAATGTCAGATAGTATGATCTGAAAGTGTGTAACTAAATGTTGCCCTTCTGTCTATCTTCCATCTAGGAGACTCACCATATCCTAACCATCCATAACTGTTGGCACCGCTGAGGAATCCTACAACGACAGGAGAAGTCCGCTTCAATGAGGCCCATGGACGAACACCAATGCCAGTGCAGCGGGCTGTTGGGCTCCTGAAAGCCAGATTCAATATCTGGACTGGCAGGGGGGGCCCTCCTCTACTCACCTGGGAAGGTGTGTAAGATCGCTGTGGACTGTTGCATACTCCACAACATTGCCCTGCGATGGAACATACCTTACACCGCAGAGGATGCAGGCCATGGAGAGTCATTGGGTGGGGACCCTGAAATGTCAAATGAAGATGATGATAGTGGTGAAGAGGAAGGAGCTGACTTGCATCAGAATCTCATCCAGAACTACTTCTCCTGAGTGTAAGTATGATTTGAGATGTGTTGAATTTGACTATTATTGCAACTCTTGTAGTGATGTTGTGAGAAGGATGTTCATGCTACATACTAGAAATGTATGGGTCTGGAAATGTCTGGAGAAAGGTGTTTGTATTGTAAGTGTAGCTTTGTTATGCTGTAAATGTTGTTTTGGACTGTGTTCTCTAGAAGTTGACAATGTGATGCGTGTCATATGTATGTTTTCTTAGCTAATCTCTCTGTGTTGGTCTGTTTTAGGTGCCTTCGCCATGTCATCTTCATTTGGACATTTTAGAGTTGTGACATTATCAGGAATATGGTGCTGTTCAGAAGTACGAAGTGGACATGGATTAGTCCTGGGAATTGTTTCTTAAGAGTAGGGTTTTGGATGTACCAGGAAGTATGGTGCCTTGCTTTGTGTGCGTATGATGTGTGTGGTGTATGTATGACACAGTGCTGCCAGGTCAGGGGAATAACCCTATAACCCCTGTATGTGTGTGGGTAGAAACCCGCACAAATTTCAGAAAAGCAATGTCCTGGGCACACGTTATAGAGTGAAAATAATGGTTAACTCGTGCATTTGGAGAGTTATCATGTAAGGTCCACTCAAGTTGTATAAAGTCTCTTTAGTTGTTTAATCTTTATCATAAAGGGACACAACCAGCCAACACGTGTTTCGTCACAATGGGAATTATCCCGTGACTTCTTCAGGGCGCTCCACCGGTGATAATTCCGACCCGGCTGGTCTGGATTTAGGAAATAACAATTAACGGAGAAGTCCTTGGGAGTGTTAAAAGAAACAGGGAAGCTCCGATGTTCGCCATTTCCGGAATAGAGGTGAACCAATGCCTGCATTCTGCATAGCACACCCGCTAGAGGTCTTGTTGAAGCGGCAGACCCGCCCCTCAACACAAATACAGGCACTTACTTTCTGGGATCTCCGTTACATCGGAGCTTCCCTGTTTCTTTTAACACTCCCAAGGACTTCTCCGTTAATTGTTATTTCCTCAATCCAGACCAGCCGGGTTGGAATTATCACCGGCGGAGCGCCCTGAAGAAGTCACGGGATAATTCCCATTGTGACGAAACACGTGTTGGCTGGTTGTGTCCCTTTACGATAAAGATTAAACAACTAAAGAGACTTTATACTACTTGAGTGGACCTTACATGATAACTCTCCAAATGCACGAGACTGTATTAACCATTATTTTCACTCTATAACGTGTGCCCAGGACATTGCTTTTTAGTCCTGGGAATGTCTGTCACAGAGTTTGTGTGTACAAAGCCGGTACCAAGACAGCTTGCACAGCGTTAGAATGGAAGTTACTTGCCTTCCATTGGACTTGTTCCTTATGGTGTGTTGGTCTTAATGCAATATGTGTGGTATTATGTGCTCCAACATAATGTTGTGTGGTACCCAATTCATGCTATCCTGCCTTCACATTGGCTAATTCCTCATTGTGTATGAACTCTATGAAGCTGTTGACGTGTCTCCTCATTGAAGGCCAAAGTGCTTGAAGCACATCACTGGCATTTTCTTGTGACATTCAACCAGATGCAAGCAACACTGGATTTAAGTAACCTGTGGTCAG
Organism: Calotriton arnoldi; assembly: GCA_963921515.1. Lineage (NCBI taxonomy): Eukaryota > Metazoa > Chordata > Amphibia > Caudata > Salamandridae > Calotriton > Calotriton arnoldi. The sequence goes on along the minus strand of CAWUFW010018136.1, from coordinate 204,279 downwards.
AAACTGATTGTTAGAAATGGGATTTTTGGTAGGCTTGGGCGTGGGCCAAAGCCAGGCAAAAACCACCACTCTAGTCAGGATAAGGGAGTTACACGTCTAAAATAACCCCTGCTCACCCCCTTGGTAGCTTGGCACGAGCAGCCAGGCTTATCTTAGAGGCAGTGTGTAAAGCATTTGCACATAACCAACAGTAATACAGTGTAAGCACTACAAAAGGACACCACACCAGTTTAGAAAAATATCCAATATTTTTATATACTTAAGACAAGACCAAAAACGATAAAAATCCACAATACAGTACTCAAAAATCTTCAATTATCAAAATACGCTTAAAACACAGTTCCTTGATGTCGATAGCTCCATCCGGGGCTATCACGGCATAGTGAGCAAACAAATCCAAACAGTTCTGGCTGACCGCGGCGTCGCGGGCCAGCTACGGTGTCGGGAAGACCCGCAAACAGTACCTTTTAGAAATGCAGGGCGTCGATGACCTCTCGTTGAGCTTCCGAAAACACGGCATCCGCAGGTGTCGGTTCCGGAGGTCGGTGCAGGAGTCGTCGGGGCCCTCGAAGTCACATGCGTTGCAGATCAATCTCCTCTTTGTTGAAGTCAGGAGCGCTGGCGTCGGCAGGCGTCGTGTGCTGCGGTGCAAAGTGCAGCGGTGCGGCGTGCGGTGCCCTCAGGTCACGGTGCGAGCAGCGGCTCGGTGGCGGTGTCGGATGACGTCGTCGGTGAGACCAGGGTCACGGAGCGAGATAAAGGCGGTGCTCGTCACGGTGCTGGCAGGTCACGGTGAAAGCAGCGGCGTCGTAGTTGCTGAAGTGCTGTCGTCGGCTGACGAACTGGAGTCGATGGCGCCGGCCGGCCAAGGCTGCGGTACGGGATGAGGGCAGTGCGTCGTGTAACTTTACGAGCGGTGCCCTCGAACCACGGTGCAAGCAGCTGCATCGGTTTTGGCGGGAAGTGGCAGCGTCAGGAATGCCAAGGCGTCCTCGTGAAGCAAGGCAGTGTGGAGTGCGGTGCCCACAGGTCACGGTCCGAGCAGCGGCTCAGTGGCGGCATCAACAGGCATCATTGGTGAGACCAGGGTCGCGGTGCGGTGTTGCGGCGGTGCCCTCTGCGGTGCCAAAGCTTTGGCGTGAAGCGAGGCGGTGCAGAGTGCGGTGCCCACAGGTCGCGGTGCAAGCAGCGGCTCGGTGGCGGCATCAACAGGTGTCGTCGGTGAGACCAGGGTTGCGGTGCAGCGTTGCGGCAGTGCCCTCTGCGGTGCCAAAGCGAGACGTGAAGCGAGGCGGTGCGGAGTGCGGTGCCCACAGGTCACGGTGCAAGCAGCGGCTCAGTGGCGGCGTTAACATGTGTCGTCGGTGAGACCAGGGTTGCGGTGCGGCATTGCGGCGGTGCCCTCTGCGGTGCCAAAGCTTCGGCGTGAAGCGAGGATGTGCAGAGTGCGGTGCCCACAGGCCGCGGTGCAAGCAGCGGCTCGGTGGCGGCATCGTCAGTGAGACCAGGGTTGCGGTGCGGCGTTGCGGCGGTGCCCTCTGCAGTGCCTTCGGGACACGGAGTCGGCAGTGGCGTCGTAGACGTCGTCGAGTTGGTGTTCTTCGGGTGGCAGCACAAAACACACAGTCCCCAGTGCTGCGGGTCGAAGAACTTGAAGTCTTTGCTGTTCCTGAGACTCGTGAACAGGGGGCAAGCTCTACCTCAAGCCCTTGGAGAGACTCACAAATTAGGTTGCAGAAAGTCCAGTCCAGGCCTTTCACTGCCCAAGACAGAAGCAGCCACTGCAGGTCAGCCCAGCAAAGCACCCAGCAAAGCAGTTGTTCATTTTCGCAGCTTCTCCTGCTCTTCTTCTTGGCAGTCTTCTTGTTCCAGATGAGTTCTAAAGTTCAGGGGTCTGGGATCCAGCATTTATGTCCGAAAATCCTTTGATCTCTTAGGCAGAGAGGGCCTGTGCCCGGTCAGGCCAGTTCTGCCTTCTCTGGTGTGAATTCCTGGCAGGAGGTGGAGACGGCATTTGTCAGAGACAGAGCAGGCCCTTTGAGGTGCAAGGAAATCTCCTCCCCCTTCCCCCATCGCAGCTCAGGTCTCTTCAGCCCTTTCCTGACCTACCTAGACCATCTGGCGCCCCTCCCGCTCCCCCAGCCTTCTGTCATCCAAAACCCAGACAGGTAATCCACATTCCAGCAGAGGCACACGGAATGACTGAGCAAGAAAATACCCACTTTCTAAAAGTGGTATTTTCAAACACAGAATGTAAAAATCACCTGAGTTCAGGCATACTAAATTTTATTTTCTTACCGAATTCCCTGGGCCAGTTATGTTTATAAGATGTTATAAACAAACCTCCCATTCTGTCCTATGGGGAACTGGTAGCCTTGCAATAGTGAAAAACGAAATTGGCTGTAATTCACTATTAGGACATGCCACACACACCAGGGCATGTCCTACCTTTCACATACATTGCCCCCTGCCCACAGGGGTACCTTGGGCCTACCTGAGGGATGTCTGACATGTAAGAAAAGGGAAGGTTAGGGACCGACTTGTGTGTGCACTGGCCAAGTCGACATGGCAGTTACAAACTGCACGCAGACTCTGCAATGGCAGGTCTGAGTTACCGTTTTCAGGGCTACTCACGGGGTGGCACAACCAGTGCTGCAGGCCCCGGGTAGCATTTGATTCACCGGCCCTGGCACACGCAGTGCTTTACTAGGGGCTAACAAGTAAATCAAGCATCCAATTACGGAAACACCAATTCATAACACAATTTACACAGAGAGCATATGCACTTTAGCACTGATTAGCAGTGGTAAAGTGCCCAGAGACCTAGAACCAACACAAACAGGTCAGGGAAAAATAGGAGGAAAAAGCAAAAAGTTTGGGGATAACCCTGCAAAAAGGGCCATTTCCAACACAGATGTACTGACATGTCTGTTCATTTGTATATTTGATGTAGGATTCCTTTAATGAAGTAGGAAATATGGCTTCAGCTGATGATGTAGACCTAATTTATTATTGCCTATTGTGTGGGGTATTGTCAGATGTATCCCCTCCTTCCATGTTGTGAAAGTCTGCAAGTGATTATATGAGTCATGTCTTATTTGCTATTTGTTTGACATCATGTCAGCCTATGAATTGAACAATGGAATAAAGATGGAATAAAGATGTTATCAGCACAGACCCTTGTATGTATGCATTCTTGTGACATGGTAGTGATCCTGAGTTGAACATTGTTTACATACAACATATCCATGCTTCCAGAAGTTCTGAGTTTTGACATTGCAAAGTTCACCTGTTAGTAAATTCACATTGTTATATGTGAGAATTACAACAGGAGACAATGCTTTGGTGATGTGTGTTTTTAATGAAGTGAACAAGGATAAGATCAAGAAATTAACTTAAAATTCAACAGTGCAAACAAAAAGTGAAGACGTCAGTCATGGTGGAGAAAATATTGTAGTAGAGTCCAAATTGTCAGGAGTCCAAAGTCCAACATACTTCTCCCATCAGATATGGAAAAGTGGGCAGGAATAGTCCATAAAATTGAATGTGTAGCACCCACAGGAGTACATTAGGGTCAGGTCACTTACTGGCGGTGGTGGTTGTCTTGCTATGCTGAGCTCCTCGATTTTTGCATGGGCGTCCCCTCCCTCTGACAAAGGGGGGATCTGGAGCTGCTGAGACAGGAGCACATGCAGGTGTGTCGTCCTCTGACAGGGTCTCCCTTCCTGTGGCTGTGGCAGATGTTGATGGTGTATGTACTTGGACCACAGGATGGTGTAGATGCAGTTGGAAAAGCCAGAGTGGTGTTTATGTCCCGTAGCACCCCAACCAGTGAGACCACCTCGGTGCAATGCCGGCCACCTCGGTGTGGACACTGGCCACCTTAGTGTGGATGGCAGCAACCTCCCAGCATGTGTCCCTCTGCAGCTATTTCATTTCCTAGATTGCTGCCAATAGCTGGCCCATGACACTTTGGGAGTACTGGTAGACTTCCAGAATTTGGGTGATGGCAGCCTTGGTGTCTGTGGCCTCAGTGGGCTCACTCTGCAGGCCCACAGTTACCCTCCCACAAGTCCTACCCACACGGCCCTGTGCCCTTGGCACAGAATGCAACCTCCCACTGGGTCCTGGTTCCTCCGTGACTGGGGTGGTGTTAGCCAACTCAGAATCCAGGACTGGAAGGCACAGGGTGGGACTGCCTTTGCCAGGTTGAGGGGACAGTGGTTGGCTGTGATATTGCAGCAATGGTGGGAGGTGTTATAATGGTGAAGGAAGTGACCCGAAAAGGGCCACCCGGGTTATCTGCAACCTCCTACTCGCCTTCTACCAAATGAAGAGTCGGTCAGACAGAAGAGAATACAAGCAACTGTTTATTAGCAATACTCTGCAGAGGAGTCCAATCTGACCTGCACCCTAAGGTGTCTGCCGAGGGACTGACCCCCCAACAGTCTGCAACGCATAACCACTCCTCCCAAGAACCTCCAACCACGCCCACAGTGGAAAGTTACCGGCTTAGGCCTAACATGAACAAAGGAGGCACAGAAGGATGGGCAACCACCTGCCAGATGGGTGCACACTATCACAGTTTCAAGGTTGCCATGCTGGGTCTCAGAGTCTCCTAATGTGGGAGCAGGACTACACACACACGGATAGGTATGCGAGGGCAGAATGGCCTATTCATTAGTAAGTCGGAAAGCAACCTTGAACACTAAAGAAAGAAATAACTAAATACAGTGTTCTGCTAAGGCAAGCAATACGAATAATGAGGCCTAGTTCAGACACAGCCTAATAGGGTTTACGAAATACAAAATGGAGTCGCACTTGCTAACTGAAGCTTACACATTCCGGGGATAACTCAGTGGGTTGCATAACGTGAATACAAATGTGCCTAATTTAGCCGCACACTGCTAACCTAATATAACATGGAACGAGTGTATAGCGAGAATGGGATTTTCAAACCTAACAGTGGGCACAGTTAGCCCCACTTTTGGCGTCTGACAAGATAGACTAGGACCGTCAACCATGTCCACCTCTTCAGGAGCGTTGTCATCGCTGAGGGCTTCATCCTGGAGTGGAGAGGAATACTGTTCGGTTTCCAAACTCTGTGCAGGTGCCGTGGTGGATCAACCTGTTGACAGATAGAGAACATTGTTAAAGGTGGAAGTGAGCTATCTACATCCACATTGTTTGGGTCAAGGTAAATAGGGACCTAGAACTTAACCAAGTAGATAGAGATTAGTATTGTCATCTATTTGCATGGAGTTGAAGTTGGTTACTAGACATTTGTTGACATTCAATAGATGTAGTAGATTTCATCAGCTCATTAAATGTGCAGATATGTAGCATTATGGCTTTAGGGATAGACATGACATCTTCAAAACTCTGCTACAAACACAACATAGTCATAACATGTGTATTTGTAAAATTCCAATGCCTAGTTGTGTGTAATACAGGCAAACACCCAGCTATGTTGTATATTTAGCATTGTTCATTATGTGAGAAGTGCAGAGTCAAGGGGTCACCTGGCACTGCTAATGAGCTGAGTTTCCTTCATGGCTGACATATATTAGGGGTACACCGCTGTTATGGTGCCACTCATGCCATCAGTAGTTTGAGTTGATGGGTCCAGGACACCATCAAGCAAAGTATTCAGATGTTTATCTGAGTGGAACATTGTCTGTACATTGCGCAATTCATGATGAGTGCAGATCAGTTGTAACATGGCAGACAAGTGAGAAGGGGCAAAAGGAGTGTAGCATCTTGGTCAGAGTTACAGTTACAAGGCCTCATAGTACTTGTCACTTCAATCTCACTTTACCAACACTTGACAAATGGTAACCTGCATGACTAGTGTTGATCAGTTGTAACATTGCACATAAGTGAGAAGGGGCAAAGGAGTCTAGCATCTTGGTCAGAGTTACAACCACAAGGCCTCATGGTAGTTGTAGTCACTTCAAACTCACTTTGGAAACACTTGACAAATGGTAACCTGCATGACCAGTGTAGATCAGTTGTAACATGGCAGACAAGTGAGAAGGGGCAAAGGAGTGTAGCATCTTGGTTAGCGTTGGAGTGAGACGACCTCATGGTAGTTGTCGTCAATGAAATCTCACTTTACCAACACTTGATGAATGGTTAGTGTACCATAGCTGTTGGCATCATGCATTTGGGATGGACATACATTTATGTTTGAACCCATATCATGGGCCCTGGATTGATATTTTTATTGTAATGCACTTACAGACAGCAAGGCAACATGTGGCATGTCATGGAGTTGGATACATGTGCTCTTATATGCAGCAATACACATTACAAATGACAACCCAACATCGCAGATACTTTGAGCGTTAGGAAAGTAGATAGAAAACTCAAAAGCAAAAGCAGAGTTTAGAGCAAACAGGACATTAAAATATTGTGGCAGTTATTGAAGTGTAACTTACCAGAGTCCACTCCCCCCTCTATTCCTGTCAAGCCCTCAGTATGCAGGAGGCCAAGACCTTCTCCTCCCAGGGAAAGAGTTGTAATGGTGCACTGGGAGGGCCACAGCCAGTCCTCTGAGCCTCCAGGTGATGGCTGTTGTACTTGGTATGTACCCTCAGGCTGAGGTCATTCCACCTCTTACTAATGTGGCCCTGTGTGCGCAGAGTAGTACAAACAGCATTCACTCTGTTGACTATCCTGTCCTGCATTTCAGTTTTCATACTGAGCGTAGTCTGCTGGACTTGGGCGGCTCTACTCAAATGATTTCATCCACCATGACTGTCAACTCTTGGTCAGTGAAGCTTGTTTTTTCCAAGGTGTGGTGAAAAAGTAAAATGTAAGTGAGCATATGAAGGAAAATAGAAGTGATAGAGGTAAAAAGGTGCAAAACAAAATATTACAGGTGATGGAGAATGCTAAATGGATAGATAAAAAAGGGGTGCATTATCTAAAAATGCAGGAAACGCTGGTGCCTGTCTTGTGGGCTGCAGTTTAGAAACAAAGGATGCTGGTCAGGGATGAGGTGTGTTTTATAGTGTGATTTGCAGGTGTGTTCACTTGCCAAAGCACATCAGTTGTGTAGTTTTTAAATACATCCAATGGTCACTGTTGTGTCTTTTTTTTGGGCACGTACCACAGCGGTCAACCGCCGTTAGGTAACCGCCATTTGTTGACCACCGATGGGAGGCCGCGAGTATGAATGTGTAGTCATAATATGCTCGGCGGGTGGACTGCAGACCTGGCGGCGACGGTGGATGCACTGCCAACACTGCAGACTGCTGCAGTCCCGCTGGGTAGACCCTCGTGGCCGCGCTCGGCGTGTCAGACAGCACAACTTGTAATACGGCAGGCGGTAGATCACTGGTGCAGCAGCGTCATAGGCGACCTGGACGTGGTTCTCCCGCGGTCGCACCACCAAACTCGTAATCAGCCCTTTAGCATTCCCACTCCAAACACCGCAACAGTAGGGAAAGTGTTGAACTGAGAAGACGTTAATTTTACTATTCCTACTGCAGTCTATGCAAGAATAGGGAAAATACTTCACTTCACTTCAAACATATTCCATATATGAGCAAGCCCAAAAATGTAGAAAAAATATTAAATTCCTGAATTTTTTTTCCAGAATATATATATGTATTAAAAAAACTTTAAAAAACTTACTCAATTTACATATTTACTAATCAATAAAAAATTAATTATCAATTAATAAATGTTATTTAATTATTAATTAATTAACTTCCCACCCTGTACCCCTACAAACCTAGCAGCCCACACCTAAAATATAACTAAAAATATAACTATTCCATCACTTACATATTTAAAGTAAATGAAATAAAAATATTTAATTATTTCCTAGCATCCCACAACTAAAGTATAAGCAAAATAAATAATTATTCCATAGTTTACATAAGTATAAATCAATTAAATAATTATTTAACAATTAATAATTCATTGTTAATTAACTATTACTCAATACTATTACCCTATACCCCTACAAATCTAACAGTCCACAGATAACATATAACAAAAATAAATCAGTATTACGCTAATTACATAAGTATCAATCATATAATTATATAAAAAGTATTAATTAATTCTTAATTAATTATTACATAATTAACTTCCCATCCTCTCCACCTACAAACCCAGCAACCCGCTACAACACTATAAACTACTTTTAAAAATTAATAACAGGGGGCGTGGCCAAGATGGCGGAGAGCTAGGACGTGTTTTGTCTTCGCTCCTCCGCCCGCCGATCTTTAGCACTCACCAGGGCATCAAATCACGCCGAAGGGGGCTCATTCCACGGCCCCGAGACCAGGAGAAGCCGGCGCCATCCCGGGGTGCCTCCCGGACCACTTGCAGCACTGTTCCCTGCCCCGGGCGAGCACGGGCCCGGTGAGGCCGGAGGGCAGACGGGACGGACGGGACGCGATAGAGGCATCGGGAGCTGACGCCCGCCGCACCAGACTCCGGGCGGCCTCTGCGCCGTGAGACCAGACTCCGGGCGGCCTCTGCGCCGTGAGCTTAGCCGGGAAGCAGGGAGGGACGGCCCTGTACCCGGCGGAGGCGACGAGCGGTGTGCGGCCGCCGACCTCCGGACGCCATCTTGGGCGACATCGAGGCCGGACCGGGGCGCGATCAGCAGCGGAGGTCAGTGGCGGGGACGAGGGCCATCGGGAGGCGGAGCGGCCTTCAGCCAGTGGCGGCGACCCTCAGCGACCAAGCGGTGAGAGGCACCTGCACCCGCGTCTCGCTGCGACCTACCCCTCCCCCACAACACACCCGGGTTCCCCTGGGCCCTGCCCTGGTTGTAGCTCCGCTTGGGTTCTGGCGGGAGCTGCTGCCTGAGACACTGGGGATTGGCACACCCACGGAGAGGTGTGGGCCAGGGGACGACCCGGCGGGGAGAGGGATGGAGAACTGGCGCTCGGCCCTGACGTGTCCCGGGAGGGCTGGGAGGCCCGCGAGACACCATGCCGCTACGCACGGACACCCCACAGCAGAGGCCTTGAAGCCATTGGCGCCCTCGGACACCGGTCCCCCTCAGTAAGGTGTGGCGCTGACCCTCGGGTGCTGAGAGGGGAGAAGCATTGGGCACCCGCCACCGTAGGCTGCCTCCCTACCCTCAGAGGGCACCCAGTGGACAGCAAGCCACCATATCTTCAGCGCCCTGCCCCGGCCGCGGACCGGCCGAGGCCTGCATCGCAGCAACAGTCCCCGGGGATCGAGGGGACGATCGCATGATCTGAGGCAGCTGGCCAAGTAGAGGCCGAGTAGCAACATCCAAGGCGGGCCCTTGCAGAACTGGAGGGAGGGCTGCGGGGGTCTGGACTCTGCACGCGGCCTGTCTGGCACGCCACGACTAGGCCCTGAGACTAAGGGGTGACACTGCACTTTGGAGAGCCGTGCACAGAGAGACCCGACTCCAGCCAAGGCTGCTGCAGCCCCTGCGAGGCGCAGCACAGGTATGTCGACCGCCCAGGGCCGCAAGGACAAGTCCGCCACCAGGGAGAGGTCACTAAAGGATCTTTTCGCCAGGGCACAAGAAGGGGGGCCAGCGGAGCTAGAGAGACGGGAGGAGCACATGCCGACGGATTCCACCTCGGCGGAGCCGGTGACACGGGCATTTCTTGAATCTCTGTTCGCCAACCTGAAGGATGACCTACAAGCGGTGAAGCGCGACCTCACTGCAGAGATAAAGGACATCCGCAAAGATGTCGACAGCATCGGGGGAAGAGTGGCCTCCCTTGAAGACAGGAGTGATGCTAGGGACACCAAACTGGCCGCCATGCAGCAGGAGGGGATCCGCATTCATGAGCAGCAAGTGGATGTGCAATCCCACCTGGAGGACCTGGAGAACCGCTCCTGGCGCCACAACATCAGAATTCGGGGAGTTAGGGCTTCTGAGGAGGCAGGCAACATCTTTCTCTACGTAAGGGAGCTGTTTAATCACATACTGGGCAATCCGCTGGACTCTGCGCTACGCCTGGACCGAGCACATAGGGTAGGCCCACCAAGAGCGGCAACGGCACCACCAGCAGATATATTGGTCTGCGTCCAGGACTTTACCACAAAAGAAGACATACTACGGAAAGCCAGATCGCTCCATCCAATAACTTTCAGAGGCCAATCGCCTGTCCTCTACCAGGATCTCGCGGCCATCACTCTCCAGAAACGTAAAACTTTCAGACCTATCACAGAAGCTCTTCGGCACCGTAGCATCTCCTATTCTTGGGGCCACCCGTTTCGTCTCATCTTCCGCCATGAGGGCACATTGTACCAGCTCCGCTCTGTGGCCGAAGCTGGTAAGCTGCTGGGGATCCCTCTCCCAGAGGACTCTAGCGATGAGGAGCAGCCGGGCCGTGGGTCCGGGGATGGTCGTCCCGGGTGGAAGAAACAGCGCCGCCGCCGCCGAGTGCGGGGGCCGGACCCTTCACAGATCAAAGAGAGCAACAAGCTGCCCTTGATGCCTTACCGACAGCTCTGGCCAAATCTTCGGCTTCCTGACTGCACCTGTCCTATGAGGCGAATCCTCTCTAAGGCCTTCGGTGGGGCGGAGGGGGGGAAGCTGCTGCTCCCATAGGCCACACGACAACCCCAATGACTTTTTTTGCTGTACATCTTCGGATGTCGGACTATTTTCTATTTTTATGTTTTTCAATGTTGGTGCTTTTTGTGCCTTGTTTCTTTTGTTCTTCTGGGGGTCTTGGAACTGTCTCTTCATCTCTTTCCTACTTTCCTGTCTTTCACTTTTTAGGGGTCCGATCTAAGCAGTGCTCTTACACACTTAATCCGGCACAGGTGCACAGAACCATTTTTCCAGGTCCCTTCCCGAGGCTGCCCCAGTGGGGTCATATGACCAGCGACCGGCCCGCTATGGGAATTAGATGACACCGCCTTCTGTTCGGGTCCTCACACTTAATGTTAGAGGGCTCAATAATCCCATCAAACGCAGGTCTCTCCTTTCGTACGTAGAGAGCTCAAGGGCGGATATCTGCCTCCTACAGGAGACTCACCTCCTCCACAAAGACTGCCATAGGCTCAAATCCCGTGCCTTCCAGATACAATTCTTCTCATCCCGAACCACTAAGACGGCTGGGGTAGCCATACTGGTATCCAGGACTTTCCAAGGTAGGGTAGTGCAGAAGGGGACTGAGATTAGAGGCCGTCTTCTCACTTACCATCTTACAGTGGGGGGTCATGATTTGATAGTGGGGTCCATCTATGCCCCCAATGAAAGCCAGGAACGATTCTTACACGATGCCCTCACAGAAGCCACAGCGACTCCAGAATGCCATATTCTCATAGGGGGAGATCTCAACTTGGTGTTTGACAATGACCTAGATCGTTCAGTGCAGCGCACCACTCAAGTGGGCGCCCTCTCACGCAGGGCTCACTAGGCTGACTAACCTGGGGCTTACGGACCTATGGCGCCACCACCACCCTCAGACACGAGCTTACACATATTACTCTAATGCACATAAAACGTACGCACGATTAGACTACATGTTAGGATCCAAGGCAATTCGAGATATTACGCTCTCAGCCGATATCCTGACGGCTGCTCTTTCCGATCACTCTCCGGTGGAGATTACGCTAGCTCTCCCCCAATTGCAGCGACCCACCGCACACTGGCGCTTCCGAGACACTTTATTACACAGACCGGACACGGTAACACAGCTACAGAAAGCCCTAGGGGACTATCTTACGCACAATGATAACTCGGACACTGCTCTCTCCACACGCTGGGCAGCCCTCAAGGCAGTCATCAGGGGGGAGGTCATTGCTATCTCCGCAGCGGATAACGCGGACCGTAAAGCCAAGCGGGAAGAATTGACACACAGGGTAAAAGAGCTAGAGCAGATGCACCAGCGCACCGGCGCCCCACGAATCTGGCGACAACTGACGGCGGCTCGGTCACAATTGTCCGCCCTTGATCGTGACAAGGCGGAATATGCGGCTATGCGGCTGCGGCACACTTTCTACACCGGAGGGGATAAATGTGGGCGGATACTTGCACACAGACTTCGGGAAGCTCGACACCGCGGGGGCGTTCAAGAGGTCAAGGACCGGGCAGGCACACGAATAACTGATGATGCGGCTATTGCCGAGACCTTCCGAGACTTCTATGCCCACCTATATGATGCACAGATGCTGGGGAATGCAGACATTGAGGGATACTTAGATCAGGCCCATCTTCCCAGCTTAACGCTGGAACAGGCGACACACATAGAAAGGGATATCAGAGTAGAAGAGGTGATAGCGGCTATCACTCGGCTCAAACTGGGCAAATCACCTGGCCCTGACGGCTATACTGCGGCATTTTATAAGCAATTCTGCTCCACACTCGCCCCCCTGCTTACCAGGCTATTCAACTCCTTTGCAGAACCAGGGGCGGTTCCACCTTCCATGTTGGAAGCGGCAATAGCCGTCATTCCTAAACCCGGCAAGGACAAGGCAGAATGCGGGTCATATCGGCCTATCTTGCTCCTCAACATTGACTTAAAGCTCTATACCGGAATCTTGGCATCCCGGTTGGCGCCATACCTGCCGGGTCTAGTAGATCCCGACCAGGCCGGTTTTATCCCGCAGAGGCAAACAAGTGATAATACGAAGCGTGTCACGCATCTCATAGAAAAGGCCTCCCGAATCCCTGGGGATTACATGCTTCTCACTATAGATGCGGAGAAGGCCTTTGACCGGGTCCACTGGCCTTATCTAGAGCAGACGCTGACCCGAGTTGGTCTGGGAGACAAGATGCGGACCCGTATTTTCAATTGCTACCGGCTGCCCACAGCAAATGTACGGATTAACGGGCACACGTCCACCCCTCTTCCTATTAGCAGGGGCACGCGGCAGGGGTGTCCACTGTCGCCTCTGCTGTTCGCCCTTTACATGGAACCATTAGCACAAAGGGTCCGGCACCATTCGCAGATCATGGGCATCCGTATGGGGGGACACACGCATACCATCAGCCTGTATGCAGACGATGTGCTGGCCACTTTGGCCCGGCCGGCGGAGTCACTGAAGGCCTTTCTGGAGGAATTGGATGCATTTGGGAGGGCATCGGGCTTCAAGGTCAATCTGACAAAGTCCACAGCACTGAACCTCTCCATGCCCCCGCAGGAGCAGGCGGCACTACAGGCCCAACACGCCTTACAATGGTCCGATACCACAGTCCCTTATTTAGGCATCCAATTGGCTCCGACCTTACAAGCCATGGGGTTAGTCAATTACTCTCAGCTTCAGACTCACGTCCGCTCTGACCTGCGACGTTGGAAACATCACCAGATCTCGTGGCTCGGAAGGGTCGCCGCGATCAAAATGACAATTCTCCCCAAAATTTTATATATTTTTCAGACACTCCCACTGCCGCCCCCTCTGGATGGCTCCAGAAGATGCAATCTGAGCTTTCGCACTTTATCTGGCAGGGACGTAAACCGAGAATGAAACGATTAGCCAGTTTCCTCCCCCCTCACGAGGGGGGCCTGGGGATCCCGGATCTCACCCTCTACTTCAAAGCGTCGCAACTACGATATTTAGTCGAGTGGAGCCGGACTGAGTCCGAGAAACACTGGCTCTTTCAGGATCGAGCCGTAGCGGGCACGTCTCTTATGAAGGTTCACTTCCTCCCCAGACCACATCGGCCTCCCAACTTGTATGCTGCACAGGTGACGCGCACCACCCTCACCGCCTGGGATCATACTAACACGAGACATGGGCTCACCACTTTCCCCTCCCCACTCACACCCTTATTCGATAACCCCGATTTTCACCCCGGGGTGGGAGCGCAGTCATTCCAGCAGTGGAGAGAGAATGGCTGCCGGGCCTTGGGTTTACTATTTACGAGGGGCGACATCCTTTCCTTCGCGTAGTTGCAGGCCGACTTCGACCTTCCAGAATCTGAACGCATGCATTATCTACAGGTAAGGCACTGGGCCATGCACCCTGACAATCGCGCACAGGCGACCAGGCCTCTCATGCCCTTTGAGAGGTGGTTGATCACACGAACTTCCGATAAAAAGCTGATCTCCGACATATACCAGATGCTTCTCTCTCGCTATACCCATACTTATCATGCAGGGAGGGCACGTTGGGAACGGGACCTGGGTCGCAGCCTCAGCACAAAAGAGTGGGAGGGCGCGTGCTACAGAGCTCGCCACACTGCTACACAAGTGGGCCTCACGGAAACCCTCACTAAATTGGTGTACTACTGGTACTATACCCCCGAAAGGCTCCATCAGGTAGACCCGTCGCAGACACCCGACTGTTGGAGGGGGTGTGGGCAGAGGGGTACACTGGTCCATCTCCTTTGGGACTGCGAACATCTCCAGAGCTATTGGACCCATGTTTTAGACGAGGTTGACAAACATCTGGACACTGAGATCCCCAGACTCTCGGCATACATCTTATTAGGGGTGCCCAACCGACTCACCTACCCCCTGAAATCTAGGAGAGGGAAGCAGATAGCTATGGCCTTGGGCTCGGCAGTCCAGAACATTCTCATTCACTGGAGGACACCACGCATCCCCACACACACTGGGTGGTACCATCGATTGTGGAACATATTAGGTATGGAGAAGATCTCACTCGCCCAGGCTGGGAAGGGCTCCTCCTTCAGTGACCTTTGGCAGCCATTTTTGACGTTGCTCACACAGGAATTTCGGGAGCTGACCTGCCCACGCTTCTTACGCTTGCTGCGCCTTGCGGAACCGGCCTCTGCCGAGTGAGCAGGCTCCTATTTGGTACCGACACTACGCCAGATTCAGCACTAATGGCTAGATTGGACTGGGAAGGGTGGGGGGTGGCTTTTCTCTACTCTTTTTTTCTTTTTCCTGCTCTTCTTTCATTCTCTGGGAAGGGGGGGGGAGGAGGGTATTCGTAAGCAGTTATTGTTTTAATTGACCAATGCATCATTTTGCCGATATGATGGGCCCTATGTGGCCTGAGTGTAGCGAATTCGTTCTTTGCATTGTCTAATAAAAGATTTAAACCATAAAAATTAATAACAAATTCTAAATCACTTAAAATTACAAGCTATGTTTTAAAATCAATAGCATTTATATAAACAATAGTAACACATAAAATATTATATGAACTAAAACACATTAAAATAATTAAAAAACGATATTTTTAACCACTACATTAGTGAAAACAACATTAAAACTCCAAAATTATTTACCATGATATTACTTACCTCAAAAAGCAATATTCTTGTCAACGATATTTGTGCATCACAATATTTATGTGTCACGATATTTTTCATTTGATATTTTGGCCAACCACCGAACATTCATCATGGTTTTCAGCTCCTATCATCTACATTGCCAGGCCACTCTGGTAGCACTAGCCACGAAATTTGCACAGGAAATAACACACTGTGATAACTGTCTAGAGTCAGCCCCACAGAATTATTGTCCTGGCTCGTAGAAAGAAGGAAGGCTGCTTTGATGACACTTCTATAAGCCTTTTCTTCACCTTGTTGCTACATTTTGGTATCATGGTTTACATGCATCTTTCTTTTAGACCTATGTCGGCTCTTTCCCAGGAGTTACCTAGTGTCGGAGTCCCATCCTCTCACATTGCCATAGGAGCTCGTAATATCATAGAAGGATAACCTCACTGTTCTACCGAGAAGCAGTCCCCTGGTCCTGAGGGACAGTCCATAGCACTCAATAATCGCAGTCTTCGTAGACCATACAGTCAGTGCTTTTGGACTCTATGCTGATGAGACCCTGGTGTGAAATCCCCACCAGGGCTGTGGTAGTACCAGGGACCAATGGCTTTGGGAGCCATTTAGGGATGTGGTGGAAGGCTCAGAATAGATAACTCTCTACCCGCATAGGTATTGCAATGTCACTGCTAGAAATGCACATTAAAAAAGAATTACAAAGGCAACGTTAGGAGAATTCATTCATTTCAGTCCCTCTCATGATATGACAGTACCACTGATTATGATCTATTCACCTTGTATATATTGGCAGTAGCCAGGGTTGGATTGGGATCAAAAATCGGCCCGGGCACACCAAAAAAAGTGGTCCACATTAGCGCCTTTCCGTAAAACACTGCGTTGGCCAAGTTATATGAAAAGAAAGTTGGTGGGGGGCGTGTTTTATTAACTTCACTAAGATAAAAAAAAAATTGCCCAGATTAGTTCACACTGCTGAGCCACACCTGAATGCAAGTGAGAGCCCTTCTGCTCAGGCCCCCTGCCCCCACTCAATCAGCATACATTAATGGGCCGGCCCAGCGAGAGAAAGGGAGTGATACCTCCGCCCATCTGCCTCTAAAAAGGCCACTCAGGCACCCACTGGGCCGCTGGCATCCTAACAGCACAGACAGCCCCCAGGCTGCCCCAAAAAGCAGCCCACAGCTAGAACTCGGCTACCGGCTCTTCTGCCATTTCCCGAGTGCCCGCATTACCAATCCGACCCTGGCAGTAGCCCTTTAATATGATCTAAACACCAGTCATATCATGACAGTATCCCTGGAATATGACCTATGCACCAACATATGGTGGCAGTTTTCCTGAGGTATGAATTCTGCGCCTCTGTTACCTGATGGAATATCATTTATACACCTGTGTTATATTGTTGCTGTGGTCTTGCACTTGATAAGTGAATATTGAGAAACTCAAGGCTTCAAACACAAGCTAAGAAACCTGCGGTAAGGTACACTGAACTGTCTTGTGCACTCATTAAGATAGCCTTCAAGTACGTTTAGTAGCCCTGGGAGAATGACAGCAGCACTAGGAATTTACCAGTAGGACCCAAGTACAGCGAGAAGCCCGGGGTACGACAGTGGCACTAGTTTACTGGTAGGTTCCAGGCACGGTTAGTAACCCTGGGAGTATGAAAGCCGCACTAAGATTTTACTGGAAGAGCTCAGGCACGGTGAGTAGCCCTGGAGTATAATAGAGGCACGGATTTTACTAGTAGGGTCCAGGCACAGTGAGCAGCCCTGGCAGTATGAGAGAGGCACTTGGATTATACAGGTAGGACCATGGCACAGTGACAAGCCCTGGGAGTAGGACAGCAGCACTGATTTTACCGATAGGGCTTAGGCCCAGTGAGCAGCCCTGGGATATTACAGCGGCACACAGATTTTACTGGTAGGGCCCAGGTACAGTAGGCCGCCCCGGTAGTATGACAGCAGCACTCAGATTTTAGCAGTAGGGCCCCTGGACAGTATACAGCCCTCGGAGCAGGACAGCAGCAGTCCATTTTTACCAGTAGGGCCCAAGCCCATTGAGTTGCACTAGGAGTATGCCAGCAGTACTCGGATTTTACTAGTAGGAGCCAGGCAGATTAAGGTGTGTGCTTTCAAAGAATGCCAGTGCACAATTTAATACAGGACTGCATCTTGTTGCACTAATAAACTGATTCCATGAGTAGAAAAATACAGTCATCTTCTTAATAGTTACTGGGATTTTTAGAAACAATCATATAAAATGTTAGTCAAGAGGTGAAGTTGTAAGTTTCTCTACTTAGGGCATGATTACAAGTATAGGTGCCATTTATTGCTGCTGGTAAATAATGATGCCACGGTGATAATTAGAACCTATTATGAGTTTTTAGGGAATAACATGCAGATTTTTCTGTTTAACACACCAAAATCTGCAAGATATGGTAAATGCTGTATACTTCTCCCCCTTTAAATTTCGGCAGGTTTGATCTGCTGAAATTAAACAAATATTAAGTTTTAACCATCCGATCATTATGAGATGCATTAAATAATAAAACCAAACTCGTAATTCCAACCCATGCGTAAACTGGGGTTACCACATCTCGTAATGTTTCACTGGAACAATTTTAATGCCCATTTTGAAGTTTTTGGGTCAGAATGGGGAATAACGTATGGCTACAATTTTGCCACAAGAAAAATCAACACCTTACAAATGATTCGTTTGTTTTCCCCCCTAAAAATTGCTCTAGTGCATACCTTGAAGAATTTGTGTGAGAATAATTCTAGGCGTGTGGTAATTTCCCACAAGTGGGAAATGGAAAATCAGAAGTCTGGCACTAATGATGGATGCAGACAACCTCTGGTTTTCTGAAACACTTGGAATGAGGGTATTCATATTTCTCTGGCTAAGCCAGCCAAAATCTTGGGAATGAGCCTATTCAATTTGCAGTATGTCATACACAAGGAAATGTGTCCATTGTTAGTGACTTAAAATGAAGCTGTTGATTCCATACACAAAATACTGTGATGCAAGGCCATTTACAATGCAGCATTGACCTGGGGATGGTTCTTGGTTTTGATCTACTTCGGATGCACATGTATTTTTCACTACTTTGGTGCAGAAATACAGGTTTGGGTCAACTATCCTTTTACTTAGCGGCGCTTTTCACAGAAAATGTACTTTAGAAACAATACAAATAATGTACCTCTGCAACTCACTACCCATACGTGGATTCACTGCATTCCCAGCCTTGCCCCTGCTTTACGCTCACCACAGCCTGTGATATGCTGCCCCCTCCAACTTCAGGACACCGGTGCTCTCAACTGTTATTCTGAAATGGTTGTATGTCAAAATATCGACTACAGAAACATTGGGTAATCAAAATATTGCAACCAAAACAACAAGGGCTAAATTATCAAGAAGTTAAGCATATGTAGGGAAGTGTAGATTTACTATTAGTAACTCCACATCTATGGACTTCAGTGTATGTAGATGTTAGGCTGGGTAAACCCTGTACTTACCTATATACACATACCGTCTCTGGGCCTCATTTATGAAAAGTGATGCATTGCTGCGTGAAAACAGCGATGCGTCAATTTTCATTGCGCCCTCCTTGACACATGATGGATGCATCATATTTATAGTATGACGCATCATGTCGCAAGGAGTTACAGATACGTCAGTTTTTCTGACGTATGTGTAGGAGCAAAAATGACGCATTGCTGGAGTGTGTCACAAAAGTGACGCAACTTCAGCAATGGGTCATTTCACATGGGCAAGTCCCATTTCAAATGTGCCTGCGTCAGTCTTGCGCCTGCTGTGAGGCAGGCGTAAGATTTTGACGCATTTGCGTCCTAGAAGTGGCGCAGTGAAATCTCATAGATTTCACTGCGTCACTTCTACGAGGCTTACTTGCGTCAGAACGCCCACCCTGCATACATTATACCTGGTGCAGGTATAATGTGGCGCAGGGGTTTACAAAGTGACGCATCTACCTAGATGCGTCACTTTGTAAATATGACGCAACATGGCGCATTTTTTACGCCGCTGGTGTGTCACAAAAAGTGACGCACCGGTGGCGCAAAAGTGACGCAAGGGCTCATAAATAAGCCCCTCAATATTTTGGTCCTCGATATTTTGGCCACTATGTTTTCGTAATATGATATTTTGGAGTTGATATTAACGTTGAATACCTTCTGGAGCACTTTATAATCAGGGCCATTGGAACTATGCGATTGTACGGCGTTTTTCGCTTAAGCATAGATTTGCCGGTTTTTCCACATAATCCATCTTCTGCTACATAATCTGCAGATTTTAAGGGAAAAAAATTGCTTCTAGCTTTAACGGTTCAAAGGTTACTAAAAACGCAGTGACACGTATTGCTATGCAGTGGATGGCCGTTTGCAAAGGTTGACTGTTCACCGATCTGTTGCTTATTGCTATATTGGGTGTTAAACTGGTACTAATCAGCTGCAACTAATGCTCAGGCAAGGTTAACAAGTGTAAAGATAACAAAATAATGAATTAATACTATCACAAAATGTGCCACATTATGTTGCATAATTTGACTTTTCTCACTGCGTAACTTATTCAACCCTGCCGCATAATTTGGCTCCCCTGTTGTCCTGTTTATAATGCACTGGAAGAGCAATTTAAGAACAAGAACATTTACATGTTATAAACACAAACTCAACCTGCCTTCTTAGGATGAACAATCAGCATTGAAAATATGAAAAGATTCGCTTTTAATACTAACATTTGTGCTGTTTCCAATATTATGCAATATATGCTACATCGCCCTTCGGAATAAAAGCATTTATTTTCATGTAGATATCGTGCACGGATGACCCAAGCTTGGAATGGGCATGTTGCGAAGGAGCCAAGTGTAAAACCCGTGTGTTAACTGTGCGACTGCGGTACACCTAAAAGTTGTGGAGAGCAAAGGACAGCATAGACATAGAGGAAAGATGGTTATTGTTACTGCAAAAAAAGCACAAGCTTCAAATACCATACTACACAACGCAATTGTCGCACACTTAACCTATTTTCCCCACAATTCACTGCAATTACACCATTCCTATGAATTATTTCCAATGGAAAACCTCAATGTTTTCATCTAATGTATAAAAAAGAAGCGGTTATGCACATTATTGTCATCTTCTCGGGGTTCTGGTGGCCGCTGTACTTGCGGTTCATGGCTATTTATTTGAGTTTTATATGTAGCCCTGGCTAGACCCGGAGGTATCAGAGCGCTTTACATAATGTTCCACAAAATTACAACAGTTACAAGTTACATCAGTTACAACTGGACTTGTGGTTCATGGCTATGTTCTAAGACCTGCCAAATGGCGTTCTAGGGTGGTGACAAACTACTTTTGTGTATGGTTTATGTGTGGTGGGTTAAAAATGTGTGTTGACGGGGCACTATAATTTCCCCAATACTGGGTATCTTACTGATATGGAAAAGCAAAGAGTCAAGAAGGGGGGGGGGCTGCCGATGGGCAGGGACCTCCTCAAAATATGACAGCAGTAGTTTGTTAAGCCCTAGTTATATACCCCCTAGGCGCATGCGCTCTTTGGTCCAAGCACTATTTGCTAGCATGTAGCACGAGGAAATGTGTCGCATTGTGCGTCAAGTGCAAACAGCCCTGTTACATATTGGTCTCTTCTGCCCATACACTTACACGTTTTGCTCCTGTAACAGTGGAACCATCTTGACAGTCCCTTGAAGTGGAATCTGTCAGGAGAGCACAGCAGACTCGGCAGAGAGCGTTGAAAAGGCAGCATCAGTCACCCTAGTGTCACTTCCAGCCCCCGCCTCACTCACGGCCCCTGCTCCACCGAACAACAGCTGGAACTCTGCGGAGGAGTGTTCCAGAGAACTGGGAAGTGCCGTGGAGTGGGTGTGAACAGAAATGTGGCTGTGACTGCCCGCTTCCTGCGCGCGCATTAGGCTGGAGTCCAGCAGCACACTAAACATCCCGTAGCGCCTCCCTCCCACTTGCTTGTCCACCTCTGGAGATTAACTCTCTTCCCCGGGAACCCCCACATCTTTGGGGAGGGGCCAACGGCAGGCAGAGAAAGCAACGGACCGATACTCTGTTTACTATTTTAATAGTCTCAGACCAGCGGTGGCCTCCTCACTGCAGACCCACGTGCACTTCACAGCTCTATAAAGATTCAGTGAAGCGTCGTTCATCATGCGTTCATTCATTTATTCACTCACTTATTCATTCAGTCCCATTCATCCGTGCAACAAAAAGAGCCCCCGCTGCCAAGTTCACTATAGATCCGAGTTGCTGACTATGTAAAACCCTGTTTTTGTGGACTGTGTTTGTGATGCGCTGGGAATGGGAGGCTGATATGTTTTATTTCAGCACAAAAGAAATACGTGCTTTTCTTAACTGACTATTTCTTGTACGGAAGCGACACTCAGGTTCACGTTACAAGACAACAAGAATTTAAAGAAAAGAAATTATCAGTTTCATAAGAAGGAAATATGACCTTGGTTTACGTTGATCTTTTCATTAAGTTTACAACCCAATTTTAAAGGTGAACTGTGCCATTATTATCATGTAAAACAGTTGGATTTGTATTTAGTTGATGTCTTTTTATCTTACTACAACAGTGTCCCATTTTCACTTGGTGTGTACGGTAGGCTTATGTTCTACTTCAACATATAAATGCATAATAATAATAATCATGATATTGTTAAAAAGAACAACAATAATAATAATAATTTGTATTATTATTATTATTAGTATTAATACCAACAGCAATAACAATATATATTATTTTAATTACTATTATTATTTCTATGATTGGTATTTTATATTTATAGTATTAATAATAATAATAATAATAACAATGCTACCAGCAATAATAAAATATATTATTCTATTTACTATTATTATTAATAATAATATTGTTAATATTAGTGCTGTTATTCTAATTCATATTCTCAATAACTATTATTATATTCTAATCTTATTTATATAGTGCTTCCTATTCATGAGGAGTCATTGAGGTGCTTTTTGGTGAGTAGCATTGGTTAATCCAGTGTTTATTGAATATTGTTGGTTATTGGGATTGAGTCATGTGGTCTCAAAGAAACCATTCCATGCATTTACTCTAAATTTATTATGGTAGACTAAATTACTAAGAGTTAGAGGTAATTAATGGGGGCTATGTGGATTTGTGCAGTTGGTTAGTAGGAAGAATGAGTAGGCCAGAGGAGATTAAGGGCCCAATTTTGAGTTTGGCAGTCCGAGGACCGACAGACTCGTGGTGGCGGTCCAGCCTCCCCTGCACCAGCGGTCCGACCGCCATAGGACTGCTGGCACCGCCACCACGAGTCTGACGGCCCTCAGACCGCCAGACTTGAAATTGGGCCCTATGGTTCAGTGTCATTAATTATATAACCGCCAGGGAACCTCCATTCCCTGCAGGTGGCGAGGCAGTCCTGGGCCCGCAATATGCTTGTCAGGACCGCCGTGGTCCCACCAAGCATATTACAGTTCCACTGCCACAAAAACCGTGGAAGAGAGAAAACAAAGGGGGCCTACAGTGACCCCAGGTGCCTCACACCATGTGAATGCACACAGTGGGGCACAACATGTGCCCCCCTGTGTGCATGCACACCAGTTCCTGCACAGCATGGACTTAACAGTCCCTGCCATGTAGGAACCTTGTGTGGCGTTTCCACTGCAGTGCCTTCTGCAAAGGCACCGCCGCCTTTGAAAGAGGCACCGCTGTGGGACCGCCACACTGCCCGCCCACCGGACCACTTTTATGTTATAATCTAGCAGGTGGGCAGCAGCGACTCTTGTCGGTGCAGGGCCACGGTGGTGGCGTACTGCCCGCCCCGCACCGCCAAAAGATGTAATTAGGCCCTAAGTATTAGGTTGCAGGGATATGGTTTCATAGAAGGAAAGGTTGTGAACTATGAAATGAGGTGTGCACAATTTGCAGAAATACAATAATACAGAATAATACAGAACAGCATCAACTTAGAGTAGGCTATACTCAAAGAGTGGTATCATGCATAGGGAGGAAGATAAGGATAGGGTCATTCTTGATAGTTTTAAGACTATAGTAGGACGAGACTCTTGAGGTAGCTTGCAATGTGAGAAAGTAAATCTGTAGAAAGAAACATCACTGCATGTGAGATATTGTATTTTAATGTAACAATTGTACATCAACTTGGTGCGCTGAAGCACTTACCCACATGAATAGCACGCCATAACATGTGGGTTTGTGGCTGGAAGTGTGTTGCTGTTGCTTTGCGCATCTGTGGGAAGTGTTTCCATGCAGTGTGTGATGATGACCAGCAAGGTGTGGCTATCGTGTTATGGGATGCAGCAATGAAGAAGCGTGAGAGAAAGTCCGGCATTTTTATAATTTGTGGCATCCTGTCATCACTGATTAGCAGATCTGGTTCCTTTAATAGTTTTCTTTTTTCTATATCCCATTTATTAGGCTGGTTGTGGTAGGAGGTCCACTACTCTGTGATTATGTCTAGATAAAATTTAAATTATGTCGGCGCAATTCGTGTAATTTTGTTAATTTGTGTTTAACTTGTTAAGCGAAATTCCCAAAATTATATTATGCAACTTCACAGAATTAGTCAATTCACCCTCCTTAGTAAAATTACCTAATGAAGAGAGAGATAGGTCTATCTATCTATCTATCTATCTATCTATCTATCTATCTATCTATCTATCTATCTACATATATATATATACATATATATATATACACATATATATATATATATATATATATATATATTTATATTTATATTTATATTTATATATATATATAAAAAACTGTATTCATGTTTTTTGAGGGGAAACCCTCCCAACGAACCCTTTTCTTTCAATCCCCTCACCTCTCCTCTACCTGCCCCTGATCCCTAGCAAACCCTTTCCCTATTTAGTTCTACCCACTCCTTAACTCTAAAATTATCCTTTCCTCCCTATACCTATATCCACCCACTAAACAGTAAATTCAACCTAACCCCTTTACTTCTACCCATCCCTTAACCCTAAAATCCCTCTCACCTCCCGTAACCTCTACTCACCTCTTAAAGCTAATAATTCCCCTTACATCCCTCGGCCTTTACCCGCTTAACCCTAAAATCACCTTTACTTCCTTTAACCTTAAACCAACCCGCAACCTTGAAGACACTATTACCCCTTTATCTCTACCAACCTGAAACACTAAAATCACCCTTACCCTTATTACCTCCACCCACTCCTAAACCCTAATCCTCAAATGAGTCTGAACAAGCATTCCTTTACCACGCATGCCTTTACCATGCTATTTGGTGGTAAAGACTTGACTGGTATAGGGATGTATGGTAAAGATCACACCCTATGCCACTGGCCTCTAGCCCTAACAACTACCTGACCCCTCCCCTGAGCCCTAAAAAGTACCTGACCCCACTCTGAGCCCTTGTAACCTGACCCCCCCGAGCGGTAAAAACTTCTCCAACCTCCCCTAAGCACTAAAAACTACCCAACCCTCCCCCAAGCACTAACAACTGCCCAGACCCCCCCCCGAGCCCTAAAAAGTATCCCGACCCCACCTTAAAGCCCTAAAAACTACCCGGCCCTCCACCTCGAGCTCTAAAAACCACCAAGACTCCCTGAGCCTTAAACAATACCATCACCCCCCCTAAGCTCGAAAAACTACCCGACCCCCATGAGCCCTAAAAACTATCCTGATCCCCCCATGAGCCCTAAAAGCAACCCTGACTCCCAGCCCTAAAAACAACCCCACCCCACCCCACCACCCCAGCCCTAACCCTCAGCCCTAAATCTACTGCAACCCTTAAAAACTACTCCCCACCCCCCAAAATCTGGCCCCCAGCCCCACTTATCTCACTGTGTTCTCTCCCGATCCTTCCTGTTCCTGGGCCCTCGCATCCCAGCATTTAGACAGCGCATAGCCTTAACCATGCATATGTGTGGTTAAGGCATATGCGTAGTTAAGGCAAGTGTGGTTGCGCTTGCATTGGAATGGAATTCGTGGCTCTCTCTGCGTTGTTCAGGCCGTTTCCCTTGAGCCATCTGTACTTGAGCCTAATCTTGTCTGAGCCACAGAGGCTCAAAGATGATAATTACAGGGAATTTAAGCTTAGCAGGAGGGAGAGCGATTACTTTGACGACGAGAGAGAGAGTGAAATGCCTCACTGTTAGAAGCCACTTAGCACAGCCCTGTGTATTATACACATCCAATTGTGTAGCATTTAGTACTACTGTAATATTAAAGTGCTTTCTTTTTCTATAAAATATAAGCACTGGGCTGGACAGTGAATATTGTGTCTGTTGTTTGACTGTTGAGTTCTAGGTGGCTCATTTATGAGAAAGTCAAGCAGTGCAGCGCAGCAAGTCACCTTGCTACACTGTGTGACACTTTAAGGGCAGGAATGCACTGTATTTAAGTCAATACTGTGCATTCTTGCCCATTCCCCTGAACTGGAGGCCTTTTGGCAGCCTAGCACCAATGCAGGCACCCTAGCACCATGGTGCAAGGGTACCTGCATAGCATGCAGTATCATTTGTGGAGGAAGTGGCACCTTCCTACACAAAAACAATCCTGGGAGGCATATTCCTCAGTGTGGTGCAGAATGCAACATATATAGTAAGAGGAAGAAACAAGAAGAAATAGAGGTATTTCTCCTCATTACGCCGCCCCTGGGTAGGCATAACTTTTTGGCGCATTCCCAAGTTTACCAGTTCTGGTAAATATGAGAATGCATCAAAAATCATGGGAGTTGCACGGGAAAACCCACGCAACGCCCATGGAATGCCTCCCTGGGGCAGAGTAACACAGCACAGTGATTTGCGCTGTGTTGCGTCACTTCAGATTTATGAAGCCACTCAGGGCCAGGCAAAGTGGCTTTGTGCGGCTTCATAAATCTTTCTTAAGGTTTGTATCGCGCATCTACCATGTTGCGTGGTGCAAATGTGACACAAACCTCCTCGTAAATATACCCCTTTGTTTTTGACCCCACTCTACCTTCCTGAGAAGCCTGTGACTGCTTGCCTTCACTACCCTGTGAGCAACTACAGAAATGGTTGTACTTGTCCTAGTTTGAAAAGCAGCTGCCATTGTAGGATGAACCCGAGGACACCAGGGGCTAACAACATCAGTGACTATGGTTGGGGCTTAGTAGCCCATGACAGGCATGTGGCCTTCGACAGGGTCTGACACTACTTCTCACTGGAGAGTAGTCAGAACAGTGTATGTGCTATCAGATTCACTGAATTTGTAGGCGTCACATAGGCAAAAGCTCTTGTGAATTTGGCAAGAGGTGGAAATGAAGACAGTACATGGATGAATGAACAAAGGAGTGTATTTCGTATTGCACTGCTTTTGAATCGCATTTTTGTTTTAGGGCAGAACAGTATTGCAAAGTATTTGCTTATTTCACGGGAAAACATTTCAACTCTGCAAATGAATGTAAATATTTTTGCTTTCCTGTATTCGTTTGTAAATTATGACTTTTGGAAGAATTTATGCCATGTGTCTTCATTTGACTCAACAAAAAAGTTCTGCTTAAGGTATTCTTTGAACAAATCAGTCAGCGGTCTCTGCTCAGCAGGTTTGTGCATAGTAAAGCTCAGCAAAAGGTAAACGTGCAGAGAAAATGTCTGCATTGATCTAAAAGCTTGACTGGTTTCGAGTAGAGGGAGAATTATTTTGAAGTGGGGTCAAAATTATTTTGCGGTGCAGAGAAAACTATTTGCTGAATGGAGGTAAATTGGCAAACTTCACAAACTTTACAAAAATTAGAAACAATGCAAAACCTCCCCAGTGAAAAAAACTTTGCACAACCCTTAATTGTTCTGGATTGGGGACAATACATTAGGGCTGGGACTCAAAGAGTACACCCAGAACTAATCCATATATAACCTCTAAGAACTTATAGCTGTTAAAATGTTCATTGCTAACATCTGTTGAAGCTTGCAGGTTATGAGTTTAAAGAACGCAAGGTCAACTCAACCATTCATCCTTCCAAGAAAAGAAAAACTGAACATTATTATATAGACACAAAAATTGTGGTATGAAGTGCTATGTGAAAAACAAGCTTCGATTATCTCTGTAGAGTTTGAGAAGCAAATGAAATAGGGTTAATAGATGGCTACATATTTCCTGGGCAACTGTCATGATCATCCTTTTACAAACCTTTACAAATGATTCAAGTTTGTTCAATTGTAGTGAATCAGCACTGAAAGCTCTCAGAATAAATTGGATTTTGTGAAAGGAAACAGTGTTCACTTCAAGCCTGAAGCCGAAAAATATTGATTAACAAAAAGAAAAATAATTTGTGAATCACAGAGTCAGGGGACAAAAGGATCCCCAGCCTCCTATGAGCATAAAAATGTTAAGCACACTTGTACAGAACACACACTTTTATATTTTATAAACAGGGATGCAAAGGGGATCATGTGATAAAACTGAGAAAGGAAATCGCGAGGTAGCACACTCACCCTTCAAAAGATACAAGAATGTTACATTTTCGAGCTGAGCAAAGTTTGCCATAATTCTTCCCTCCGATGCCAGACATGGGAGTGAGACAATATCATCAGAGACAATAGACAAATTACTCTATCCTTCTGGACTAAAGCCATCATTAGTCTTGTGCAGTTCCTCAATGCTATCTCTGATGTTATCAATTTGTTCATGTATACCCAATGAAACATTTGGAATGACTGAGCAGCATTCGTATCCTTTTCTTCTTTGTCAAAAGGAACAGGGACCATTGGAATGCACCCTTGAGTGACAGGGGGTCAGGGCTCTTTTCATATTGCGGTGAATTTATTACCAATACTCTGCAGAGGAGTTCAATCTGACCTGCACCCTAAGATGTCTGCCGAATGACTGACCCCCCAACAGTCTGCAATGCATAATCATTCCTCCCAAGGGCCTCCCAACCACGCCCACAATGGAAAGTTACCGGCTTGGGCTGAACATGAACAAAGGAGGCACAGAAGGATGGTCTACCACCTGCTAGATGGGTACACGCTATCACTATCTCAAGGTTTCCGCGCTGGGTTTCGGCGTCTCCTAACGTGGGAACTGAGCTACACACAAGGATAGGTATGCGAGAGCAGAATGGCCTATTCATTAGCAAGTCAGAAGGCAACCTTGAACAGAAGAGAAAATAATAGCTTAATATAGTGTTCTGCTGAGGCAAGCAATACGAATATTAAGGCCTAGTACAGGCACAGCCTAATAGGGATTACGAAATTCAAAATGGAGTCACACTCGCTAACTGAAGCTCGCACATTGCAGGGATAACTCAGTGGGTTGCATAACGTGAATACGAATGGTGTCTAATTTAGCCGCACACTGCTAACCTAGTATAACGTAGAACAAGTGTATAACGAGAATGAGATTTTCAAACCTAACAGACTCTCCTTTTAGCAGTGGAGGCTAAATGCTTTATTGACGCTATCGGGTAGGGCCTTTACAATTCTAAGCAGGGAGAAGTGGAAATGCATAGTCACTTTAATATCAAAGGAAAGGAAGCAGCACATGTATAGCAAGATACTTTTAATACTCAAAGATACCCTCATCTATCTGCATCATATCCTGTATTTCTTGCATCATCATATTAGAGACTTTATCATTACAGTCTGGCAATTTAGGGGTAGGTGTGAGTTTACTCACACAATAGGTGCAGCATGCTGGAAGGCAATTGACACATAGGCAGCACGTGAAAATGACACCTGCAATAGCGACTAAGAAAAGAAGGATCTTCCAACCACAGGATGATAGGAGACCCCAAAACCACCCTGTGAAGGACCATGAACCATTATCCTGATGAATATCGGATGCAAGCATATGTAGCTTCTTGATAGCTGAGTATACATTAGGTGCATGGTCTGGGATGTAAACGCAGCAACTGCTGCCTATGATGCGGCAAGCTCCACCCCTATCGGCAAGGATAACGTCTAAAACCATCCGATTTTGAAGAGCAACGAGTCTGGTAGACTGGAGCTCAGCCTTGATGTTAGTGAGTATGCCTGCTGTAGTGTTGATAACCCCTTCAACAACCCTGGTGAGACGACGAATGCTAACACTGTTGTACATAGGTCCCCAGAAAGGGACAATACCCTTCATGGCATCCATGAATTGCTGTAGGGTAGTATCAGTTTGATCGATATCTGCTGTGTCAATAACTCTCCTTACCCGGGACAAGTACACGTTTCTCCACTGCAGCCTATGGTCTTTGTGATAGTTGGCTGGTGCAATGTAAATGGGAGGTAAAAGAAAAGAGACATAACACCGGCCAGAGCATCCCCTAGGGAGCCATGTATAAGCCTGCTCCCCACAAACAAAGTATACATTTGGGGGGGTGAGCAAAGGTGGGCTACTAGTAGTGTTTAATCGATAGGTGTAGTTGCAACTGCTCTGTCCCACTGGAATATTCCCAGAACCTTCGACACAGAAACTAGCTGCTGTATGAACCACAGGTACGGGCATGACTTTATCTTCAGTGATATTTAGTGCATGGAAACATTTAAAGTATTCAGTAACATTGAATCCCTGAAAATCCAACATTTCATTTTGCAGCCATGTGGCATTCTTGTTACCTTCGTAAACATTCATGCAAGCATGTGGATGTAAGGTACCCTCCTTTCACCCTGTTCCAGGTGTATAACCCTGGTGTACCACTATATATTCCAATACTGCTTCATAATCAGACTCCGTCATATTCATGGGATCAGTGTGGTAATGTATATACACCATGGAAAGCAACAGGAACCATGCCTCACAACTACTCAGGTACGACAGGGGTAAAGACACCCGTAAATCGTTCTTGTGCATAACTGAGGAGAGTAACCCACACACCCAACAAATCATTGCATTTGTTGTATTATGTAACTGGTGAAGCATTTGCAGGAAAACATTTTCGACATATGTCTGTCTATGTCTCTCTTTATGTGGGGCCAACGCAACGAACAGATGCTCAGGTGGAGACGGGGTAGTCCCTATCAAAGTGTGCACAGGATGCCGTTCTTCTAAATACCATACTACTCTAAACAGTGTTATCATTACTATGAGGATGAACACTACCACTACTATCTTACTCTTAATAGACCAGCTAGACCACACAGGACTACTCTGCCCTGCTGGTGGTGCCGCTAGGGGCTGTTCTTCTTCCATGACAGCACAGCTAAATAGGAACATGAGAAGAGCCTTAAGAACTGGAGCCGCAAGAATACAACCGACCAGAAAGGCACTGTTTACCCTGCGTCCTTTTAGAGCCTCGCTGGCAGGCTCCTATAGTTCATCAACGATGGTGCTCCGTAGCACTCCCTCGTGGGAGCCGCACGATCACGGCCCTTGCTGGAAACAAATCCTTCTTCTTGCAGGATAGGGCACCCTCCCTCCTGGGCAAGTACCCTCAACGATCCTGTCCAGGGTCTCAGGCAGTGCACCAGTGTTGTTCACCCTAGTCTGACGCAGGCACTGCAGACATAGTACCTACACCCTAATCTCAAGTCCTTCCCTAACTCCTGGACTATCCCTCTGGTGCACTGTCCTTCTTTCGGGGGCACAAGTTATACCTGTCAACTCCAGGCACTGTTTCCTCAACAAAAAGGGGGTGAAACTCATGCTCAGAAGGGCATGGGGACTCAGGTGCCAGTGGATCAGATGGGGCAGAAACTGGGGCTGCCCTTATCTCCGGAGGGACCGCCTCAAGCAGGGCGGCGTCACTCTCTGCTTCCGTCGGCACCCACCTTAGCCAGGCGTCAGAGAAGGGAACAAAGTGGGGCACCCTTTCCACTTCCTGGTCAGCAATGCCATCGAGCACCCACTTGTCGTAGGGAAGTGGGAGAGGAACCCTCTTGCAGTGTGTACCATGCACCCAGTTTTTCCGGCCGTCGAGTTTCACCGCCGTTTTAGTGGCAAGAAGGACCAACAGGGGGCCCTTCCAGCGGGGCTCCAGGCAGCTCTTCCTCTGGAAGTTCTTGACGAGGACATAATCTCCGTGCTGTAGCTGATGCCTGGGCCCCTCTGGTGCCGGCTGTAGTGTCTCCTGAATCTGTTGATGAAGAGAACGAAGATCTTTAGTTAACTCATACAGATAGTCTATAAGCAACGGGTGCTCTATCTCAGAGAAGCGCTTTGGCCTTGGAACGCCCCAGATATTGGCAGGGCGACCAAACACTACCTCATACGGTGACAACCCTGTCCTAGAGTGTGCCGTCGCCCTGGTGGATAACAAGGCCAGGGACAACGCATCTAGCCATCGCAATCCTGTGCTTTTCTGTATTTTTGCTAACTTCAGCTTGAGAGTGCTGTTATATTTCTCAACTAGACCTGCTGACTGGGGGTGGTTAGCTGAATGAAATTTCTGCTTGATGTGCAGACCTTCGTACACCAATTGGATGACCTTGGAAGTGAAGTGGCTTCCATTGTCACTCCAGATCACACGCGGCAAACCGAAGCGCGGGAAGAACTCTTTTGTGAGTGCCTTCGCTGTCGCCATAGCCGTATTCTCTTTAGTAGGGTAAGCTTCAATCCATTTACTAAATGCACAAATCTGTACCAACACATACTTCAGATTGTTGGCTCGTTCCATTTCGATGAAATCCATCTGGAGAACCTCGAAAGGGAAGGAAGGCGGTGCAAAGTTACCAGAGGATGTTGGGGTACCTTTCCCAGGATTATGTGTCATACAAATCATACAGTGTTTTACTAAATGAGCGGCTGCTTTGGAAATATTGTCATTCTGCCACACTGGGTCCAACACCTTACATATTCCCCTGGCGCTAATGTGGGCTGGGCCATGGGCCATAGTAACTACAGGAAGTACATAGGCATTAGGTAACATCCATCGCTGTTTCTCTGACTTATCGGTCCAGCACCCATCCTCATCCAGATGCCCTGTACTCTCCTGCCATATTTTTCTATTTGTCTAGAGTCGCCTCACTTTGTATCTCTTTGACGTTTTCTAATGTGTCCTCGAACATTCCATTGTCCGGGACCCTCCTAGCAGGACCTGCCACAAACATCTTTTTCATCTTTGATCTCGCTGTCTCTTTAGCTGTTTGATCTGCAAACGCATTTCCTCTCCCAACCTCATCTGTTATTGCTTTGTGGGCACTACATTTTATTATTGCTAATCTTTTGGGAAGTGTTAGGGCTGACAAGAGTCTATGTATCAATGGGCCATTCTGTATTCGTAATCCATGTGATGTTAAGAACCCTCTCTCCGCCCAGAGGCGTCCAAAATTATGGGCGACCCCAAAGGCGTACTGGCTGTCAGTATAAATATTGACAGCCAGTCCCTCACTCAACTCACAAGCCTGAAGAAGGGCAACCAGCTCCGCAGCTTGGGCTGATTGGTATGGGACACAGGATGTCTCAACTATAGTGTGTAACGTTGTAATTGCATATGCTGCAGTGGTGGTGCCATCTGGTAGTTTGAAACAAGAGCCATCGACATATAGTTCCCCTTGGGGTTCAGATAGGGGAACATCAGTCAGGTCTACCCGTCCTTTCGTCTCCTCTTCCGTTCTGTACACACAATCATTTACATCTGTGTCATTACTCGTCGAAGGGAGGGGTAGTAACGTGGCTGGGTTCAGAGTGGCACATCTTTTGATGGTAATGTGCGGAGAAAACAAAGCTAGTTCATATCCAGTCAGACATGCACTAGTAAGGTGCTGTGTCTTTGTCTTATTCAAAAGCGTATCCACAGCATGGGGTACAATTCCCTGAGAGCAGTATCAAGAACGAGCCCAGCCGATTGTCTGATAGAAACTGCCACCGCCGCGGCAGCTCTCAGTCAGCTCAGGAGCGCTCTGGCTACGTTATCCAGCATCGCAGAAAAATAAGCGCAGGGTCTTTGCTTACCACCAAAACTCTGTGCTAAAACAGAAAGCGCACAACCGTCCGCCTCATGTACGTAAAGCACAAAAGGCTTCTGATAATCAGGAGTACCAAGCACAGGAGCAGAGCAAAGCACAAGCTTTAATTGCTCAAAAGCTTGCTGGCATGCGGATGTCCAAGGCAGGGGTTCATGCACTTCTTTGGTGGTCAGGTAAAGGAGGGGTTTTGTTAGTAAGGAATAGTTGGGGATCAAGTGTCGACAATACGAGGTAATACCAATAAATGCTCGTACTTCACG
This sequence comes from Calotriton arnoldi, assembly GCA_963921515.1. Lineage (NCBI taxonomy): Eukaryota > Metazoa > Chordata > Amphibia > Caudata > Salamandridae > Calotriton > Calotriton arnoldi. Next base: position 170,953 of record CAWUFW010018136.1, on the reverse strand, counting down.
TTGAGTCTTAGGAACAGGCATATTAGTGATAGCAGCTATGCGCTCACGGAATCACAGACAAAATATCGACCTCAAAAATATCGAGCTACAAAAATATCGTGACAAAAATATCGAAGTCAAGAATATCGACATCCTATCTACATCATCGTAAGTACAAAAATATCGAAAATTAAATATCGATGTCAAAAATATTGTTGTAAAAAATATCGGTTTTTTTAAATGTTAAAAAATAATCTAAAATAAAGTAAATAATACATATAATTAAAAGAAACATAGTTAAAATTATTTAAAAATGTTTAAAAATAAGAACTGATACATATAATGTTAAAATAAATTAAACATACATATCAAATATAATATATACTTAATAATATTCATAAATAATTATTTAAATAACTTATAAATTGTTAAAAATATTTTATAAATTATAAATACAGATATACACATACAAAGATATTATTATAAAAAATTTAATAAATATATTTAACACATTTTAAAAATTACAATATTTTTAATTTTTCTAAAATAAATTATACACAACATTAAGTAAAACAATACAGAAAAATATTGGATAGTGGAGGGCAAAAAATTACTATTCCCACTCCAGAGAGTGCAACAGTAGGGAAAGTGTTGGATAGCGAAAGGGTTAAAATTACTATTCCCACTCCAGTAATTGCAACAGTAGGGAAAGTGTTGGATAGCGTAGGGCTAAAAATTACTATTCCCACTCCAGAGAGTGCAACAGTAGGGAAAGTGTTGGATAGCGAAAGGATTAAAATTACTATTCCCACTCCAGTGAGTGCAACAGTAGGAAAGTGTTGGATAGCGTAGGGGTAAAAATTACTATTCCCACTCCAGAGAGTGCAACAGTAGGAAAAGTGTTCGATAGCGAAAGGGTTAAAATTACTATTCCCACTACAGTAATTGCAACAGTAGGGAAAGTGTTGGATAGCGTTGGGGTAAAAATTACTATTCCCACTCCAGTGAGTGCAACAGTAGGGAAAGTGTTGGATAGCGTAGAGGTAAAAATTACTATTCCCACTCCAGAGAGTGCAACAGTGGGGAAAGAGTTGGATAGCGTAGGGGTTATAATTGCTATTCTTGAGTTTAGAAAGCTTTATTGAAGTGGTAAACAAAGTATAACATCACTACAGAGTATATGATGAGGAGTAACAATACAGAATAAACATTAGCATTAAAATTGGGAATGAATCACACCTCAGTTGTAAAAACTGTACAAAGTCAAATGCGTTTTTAAACTTATAAAAGAGGAAAGGAAGAGAAGAGACAAAAAGAAAAGAAAGGGGAGAGAGGCAAGGAAGAAAGGGGAACGGAAGAGAGATTAATATCAGAAGAAACATAAGATATGTAATAATATAAACTACAATAAAAAATTGTAACATGTATATCATTAATTTTTCGACCTAGAAAGAAAGGAGGTTAAAGGTAACCATACCAAGTCTTTTTTGATCAACAGAGCAGTGGAATTAGCAAAGGCACGATCCAGTCTATGGTGATGGCATAATAAATTCCACCATGCTTGGATTGAGATCTTTGAGGTGTCCTTCCAGTTGGTGGTTATGATTTGGAGGGTAATGGCAAGAAATAGATCAATAAATTTTCCAGCATAACCATGAGCAACCCAAACAGGAGAACAACTTCCCAGAAAAACATGTGAAATTTCAAAAGGAACAATAGACATTAAAATATCATTCAATTTTAACCAAACCTGGGCCCAAAAAGATTTAACCAAAGGGCAATGAAAAAACATATGCATAAAATCACTATTATTATTAGTACAAGACCAACACTTGGGAGAGTCTAATAACTTAAATTTGTACATATCGTAGGGGGTGAGAAAAAGTCTATTATAAAAATAATATGAAGTCTGTGTAGTGCTAGCAGAGCGTGAGGCGGTATGAATTTTTTTCCATAAGGAGTTCCATGTGCGTAAGGGGATTTCTAGGGCAAGATCCTTTTCCCATGAGAGTTCTAATTTGGATTTGGTTCTGATTTTCGCAGGGTATGATAGTATTTTATATATTGAAGAAGCACTAAATTGAGTGGAGAAATCAATGGAAGTAGGGAGTGTCTGATTAGAAATAGTGGTGTGAGGGTCCTGAAGGAAGAGAGATGTGAGGGATTCCTTAAGCATGGGATAATGAGGGGCATGAGAGGCGGAAACGTTATAAAAGGCTTGAAGATCCGAAAACTCCATAAGGGAACCATCTTTTATTAAGTGTTGTGGTGTAATAATTCCCTTGTCAATCCATTCCTTCCAAAATAGAGTACGTTTGTTAATCTTAATGGATTTATTATACCAAATTGGGGTGCGAAAAAGGGGTCAGCAGACGGTAAGTGTGAATGAATCAGAGAGGTGGAAATTGCTTTGGAGTGAATAAAAATAGGGGAAGAGAAACGTTTCGGGGGTTGGGACAAAGAGACAGCAGAGGTAAAAGAGAAAGGAGAATACTGAGCTTGCTCCAATAGTCTCCATGCAGTTGGAGGCAGGTCTGAACTCTCAGAAAGAGAAGTCCATACTTGCTTTAGAGTGAAAGCAGAGTGATATTGGCGAATATTAGGAAAATTGACACCACCTAATTCTTTGGAGGATTGAAGGCGAGCCAATGAAATCCTAGGTTTACGCTTGTTCCAGAGGAACTTGGATAAAGAACTGTTAATAACCCGAAAAAAGGGGTTAGGAAGAGAAATGGGAAGCATGGATAAATAAAAATTTATGATAGGAAGAAGCATCATTTTGATGGTGGCTACCCTGCCCCACCATGAAAGAAATAGCGGTGACCAACCCTCAGTCAGGGCGGAAATTTTCTTGAGGATGTCAGCCAGGTTTATTTTGATAGTTTCCCTGATGGTGTTAGCATATAAGATACCAAGGCATTTGATATGTCTAGAAGTCCACTCAAAACCAGTATTTGTAAACATAGAAGGAAGGCAAAATTTGTTAAGAGGTAAGATTTCAGACTTTTCCACGTTTAATTTATAACCAGATACACCCGAATACTCCTGCAGAAGTGAAAAGAAAGCCGGCAGAGAAGTGGATGGGTTAGAAATATATAAAAGAATATCGTCAGCATATGCGGTAAATTTAAGATTGAGTGATTTAAATTGAAGACCTGTATAGTGAGGAGACCGTTTGATTGTTTCTAGGAAGGGTTCCAACGCAAGTATAAAAAGAAGAGGAGAAAGAGGGCAGCCCTGTCTAGTCCCTCTAAGAAGGGGAAAATATCGAGACTGGCAACCATTTACCCAGACTGAAGTGGTCGGGGCTGAATAAAGTAGTTGAATATATTGAAGGACAGGAGGGCCAAATCCATGCCATTTTAGGGCACTGAAAATAAACTCCCATTCAACCCTGTCAAACGCCTTTTCAGCATCTAATGTTATGGCGGCTAACGGAGAATCGAGTTTAGAGGCCAAGTGGATGATATTAAGAAAGGTGCGTGAGTTATCCGTAATAGAACGACCTTTGATAAATCCGGATTGGTATATGTTTACAAGATCAGGGATAATTTTGTTAATTCGTATGGCGAGTAATTTTGCAAAGATTTTACAGTCTGTGTTAATCAGAGAAATGGGTCTATAGTTTTTACATAAGGACAGATCTTTATCTTTTTTAGGTATCAGACAAAGCATAGCCTGAGAGAAAGTGCCATGCGCTGCACCAGTAGTAAGAAAGTGAGTAATTAAGGAAAGGAAATGAGGAATCAAAAGTGATTTAAATTGGAGAAAGAATCGAACAGTAAAACCATCAGGACCCGGTGTCTTGTCTTTAGGTAAAAGGGAAATAGCAGCGATAATTTCTTGTTCGGAGATGGGAATATTTAAAGAGGAAAGATCGACCTGATTTTCGGGATTTTTAGGGATGCGTTGAAAAAATGAATCAATAAGATCAATAGAAGGTGACGATTCTGGGGTGTACAGAGAAGTATAGTAATCAGTAAAACACTCAAGAATCTTGGCATCTGAGAGATGTAAAACTCCGGAAGGATCCTTAATAGCAGCTATTTTAGCTTTTTGTTTTTTGATTTTAAGGTAATTAGCTAGTGCTTTGCCGGCTTTGTTCCGTCCGCCGTACATTTTTGCATTGAATTTGAGAAGGTTGTTACAAGCCGAATCCCAAGACTGTTTGTTATATTGCATTTTCGCTTTAATCAGATTGGATAAGGTATCAGGGCAATTGGCTGAAAAATACTGGTGTTCCAACGTTTTGATTTGTTTGAGGAGAGATGTAGATTCGGAGAGAGCTTTCTTCCTCTTCCTAGACACAAAGTTTATTATATAACCTCTGGCAGAAGCTTTAAAGGCATCCCATATCAGATGAAATTGAGAGACAGAAGAGAGATTGTGAAGAAAGAATTCTTGAGCAAAAAGCGAAAACTGTTCCACGAATTGAGAGTCCAAGAGAAGAGAATTGTTAAAGCGCCAGCGCCGAGTTGAGGATATGGGTGAGGGGTAATCTAAATCTAAAATGATGGGGGCATGGTCGGATATGAGAATGGAGCCAATCTCGATCTCATTCATGAATTGTAGGGTATGTTGAGTAAGGAAAATGTAATCTATTCGGGAATGAGATCTGTGTGCAGGGGAGAAAAAGGAGAACTCAAGTGCATCCGGGTGTGAGGTTCTCCAGGCATCAACCAGTCCTCTAGCAGTAATCGCCTTATAGAAATTTTTTTGCATCTTGTTGGGGATATATCTGGTTTGAGATTTTCGGTCCAGAAAGGGATCCATAAGTTGGTTGCAATCACCACCCACAATCAAATTATCTGCAGAATGTGAGGCGAGGAGAGTGGAGAAATCAGACCAAAAGGATGAGTCAGTGCCATTCGGGCCATATAGATTGCAAAGGGAGAGTGGAGTGTTGTTAACTGTAACGTCTAGAAAAAGCCATCTACCATTGGTATCTTTAGATTCAGTTTGTAATTGAACAGACAATGACTTATGAAATAAAATAACAACCCCGTTCTTATTATTATCAGCTGGGGAGCAAAAAATGTCACCCACCCAATGTTTACGTAGTGAGGGCAAGTCTTGTAATCTGAGGTGTGATTCTTGCAATAAAGCAATATGACATTTCAATTTAGCCAAGTGGGACAGTACTCTCTGCTTCTTAACAGGATTACGCATACCTTTAACATTCCATGAAATGATGCGGAGACTTTTCATAAGTAAGGTTCATATGAGAATAAACAACCTCTAAACATGACAAGTGCGAAGAAGTTAATGCGTAAAATATAGATATTCAATGAAAAGGAAAGTGTAAGAGACCAGGAGGATACAAGTATAGCAAGGAAAAAGGAATGGATAAAATAGAGTAGTATAAAGGAAAAAATAAAGGTATACAACATTTTTTGGTATGGTGAAGGAAGTAGGCGAGAAGGTAAGTGTAGAAACCTTGTTGTAAAAGAGTAAAAAAAAACACAGACTCCGTGCAAAGAAAAGATCTAGAAGGAAGGAAAAGAGAAAGTGGAGAAAGAGAAGGGAGTGAAAATAGGGAGAAAAAGCATGATCGCCAGTTAAGAGATGGAAAGAAAAAGATGGCAAGCGAGGAGGGAAAAGAGGGGAATAGAGAAAGCAAGGGTGGAGAACATAGTCTCCCAAGGAGAGATAACAAAGAGAAGATGACAAAAAGCCGAGCGGCTTTAGTCATAAAGAACAAAATGAAGAAGAGCAATGACGGTTGAGGGGGGCGGCGAGAGACAAGACAACCACACAGGCAAAGAGACTCCGAGAAAAGTCAAAATTGCCTTCTAAACATAGGTAAGGAGGCAGGTGTAAAAACAGGAAGGCAAACTTACGAACGAAAGGAAGGGAACTTACCAAACACTGGGAAGAAATTGCAGCAACATGAGTCACAGATAACATACAAGGGGGTGACAAGAGTGGAGAACAGCTACAGCAGTTCCACGCTGGGGAGGCCTGGGAAATGAGAAAAATAACAGACAAGGGCTTGATTAGAGGTTACGAGCTACATACTGAGACAAACCAAAACAAACAAGGAAATAACGTAAAGTAATCAAGGCTTGCTCAGTTCCATGGATTCTCCTTTATGGGTATGGATGAACTTCCGTAGGTCGGCCGGATCTTCAAAACTGAAAGTTCTGTCTTTGTAGGTGACTTTGAAGAAGCAAGGATGTATTAACCCATATCTGGCGTTCATAGATCTCAAAGCAGGCCTAAGGTCGAGGAATTCCTTGCGCCGATTAGCAGTTGGCTTGGAGACATCCTGACTGAAGAAAACTCTGTGGCCGGACCAGAACATCTGCTTGTGTTGCTTAGCTGCGTTGAGAATTTCCATGAGATCAGAGTAGAGAAGAAAGTAAGCAATTATACCTCTGGGTTTAGATGAGGAGGGTGCACTCTGTGGACCCAATCGATGAGCTCTCTGGATATTGAAGTCTGTGGATTTTGCACAACCAGTAATCTGAAGGACTTGAGATTTCAGAAATATAATCATGTCTGATCCTTCGGAACCTTCCGGAATACCATAAATGCATAGGTTATTACGCCTATTACGATTTTCTAAGTCCTCTGTAGATTTCTTGAGCAAACTGACTTCTTTAGTAAGGCAGTCAACCTTGGCGAGAACATCTTGAGCGTCACTGACTTTTTGCTCCACATCCGAAAGCCTCTGGTCTAGTCCAGTCCATTTGTCATCTAACCTTTGCAGGGTGGCAGCTGTGTCAGACATAAAAGGACGAATAAGGCGTAGTTCCTCCATTATATCTTCTAGTGTAAGAGGGAGCGGTGATTTTGACGGAGAGGGTGGATCCTTCTTTGTACGTTTACCAGGACCGGCCACAGTGTCCCTCCGTCCACCCGCAGCACCCCCTGGGGTTTGTGTGGATGATGAGAGTCCATAACGGCAGAGAGAAGGCACCAACAGTGTAGGATTGAAAAGCAGGAGACGGCTTTATTATTGTATTTGAAGAAGAGCCAAGAAGAATTGACCAGCTAAGTGTCCACAGAGAAAGGCGGTCTGCACATAAAATAAAAAAAGTTATTACTTCACTAGATACCACAGAGTTGAATACTGTATCCGGTGACATCCACTGTAATAAGGAAGAGGCATATATCCAGCAGAACCATCATCTGCCACACACAGCAGCAAGAGGATCAGTCTGAATGCTGTATTGCCTTTTTAATGTAAGGCGCAACATGGTCAGCCCGATGGACACCCTCCTCACAGTCGGGCGAAGTGCTGCATGAGTAAAGCCACAAAATGGCGGCCACTATCAGGCGGAGACAGACGGAGCTGACGATATAAAAGACAGAAGGGTCGGTTCAAATGTAGGTCTGTCTCTTCTGGTGTAAAAACACAACAAGGTCAGCATTGAAAAATAGGGATAATGCTGCGGAAATGAGGAGAATTATCCAGAGAACATTCCCCTGATGGTCGGGTGAAGTGCTGCATGAAGCAAATCACAAAATGGCGGCCGCTATCGAGCAGGAAACAGCGGGGCCGATAACGTTATAAAGAGACCTTCTCAAGGTCTAAAAACTTGCCATAATGGTGCTGGAACGCTCCTGTGCAGGAAACCACGATTTGCGGCTAGTAAGCGTTGCTTAAAGCAGTCCCTTCATCGGCGAGCGGAGCTCGGATTAGCGGAGCTCTTCAGGTGGCGGCCATCTTGGATCGCCGCTGCCGCGCGCCTTATAATTGCTATTCTAACTCCAGAAAGTGCAACAGTAGAGAAAGTGTTGGATAGAGTAGGGGTTAAAATTACTATTCCAACTCCAGAGAGTGCAACAGTAGGGAAAGTGTTGGATAGCGTAGGGGTAAAAATTACTATTCCCACTCCAGAGAGTGCAACAGTAGGGAAAGTGTTGGATAGCGTAGGGGTTAAAAATAACATACTTATCAATTAAATAATTGTTTTAATTAAATAATGATTTATTAATAAATTAATAATAAATTATTTATAAATACCAATAAATGAAAATTAATAATTACTTTAATAACATTACATTTCTTCCCACCCTATTCCCCAATAAACACAAAACCCACTCCACATAAAATTTAACACAATTAATATAATCAATTAATCAATTAATACAAATTAATTAACAATTAATAATTAATTAACAATAAAATAATTATCAATACCAATAAATAATAATTAATAAAAATTAATTACCAATTAATAATTAATTAACAATAAATTGATTATCAATACCTATAAATATTAATAAATAATTACTTAATTATAATAAATTACTTACCACCCTATTCCCCTATAAACACACAACCCACTCCTGAACTAAATTAACACAATTAATATAAATATCAATTAATCAATTAATAAAAATTAATTACCAATTAATAATTAATTAACAATAAATTAATTATCAATAACAATAAATAAAAATTTATAATTACTTAATTACAAATAAATTACTTCCCACCCTATTCCCCTATAAACCCACAACCCGCTACAGAACTAAAATGCAAAATTTAATTAAAAATAATTAATAATTTCTAAAAATTGAATTAATTTACTATAATTAAATTACTTCCCACCCTATTCCCCTATAAACCCACAACCCGCTACAGTACTAAAACGCAAAATTTACTTTAAAAAAAATTACTGACTTCTAAACAATTAATACATATATTAAAAAAAATAATACAAAACATAACAAAACATGTGGAACACATACATATAAAATACATACTAAAATACATAACACAAACATAAACATCGATATTATTAACATCGATATTTTTACTATCGATATTAACAACTTCGATATTAACAAAAACGATATTTCTTACCTTCAGGTCGATATTCTGGTCACCGATATTCTTGATGTCGATATTCTGTCCCTACGATATTTAAAACTCGATATTAATGTAGGTCGATATTTAAAAGTCGATATTTTGACTGTGCACCTCGCTCACTTGTTAGTCTGTGACCCTCCTTCGACATTAGGTGACCTAAGTAAGTGACCTCCTGTCGACAATATTGAAATTTGGAAAGGGACACCATATGGCCATGGCACGCCAAATGTAACAGCAATTTAACAGTGGCATCTTTACAGCCATCCTCAGTATCAGAGGCCACAAGGAGGTCGTCCATGTACTGCAATAGCACCTTACCAGTGGGAAGTACCAAAGAATACAATTGAGTTTTTAAGGCTTGACTATAGATACTAGGACTTTCTGTATAGCCTTGAGGAGCCCGACAGAATCTAAAGCTCCTGCCGGCTAGGGCGAATCCAAACAGATATCTGCTATCGGTATGAATAGGAATGCTAAAGAAAGCATTCTTCAGATCAATCATGGAAAAGAACTTTGCCGATGGGGGAGTCAATATCGTAGTGATGTCTGGGACTACAGGATATTGGGGTACTACGATTTTATTGACCTCTCTGAGGTCAATTACAAAGCGATAAACATCAGGATGAGCATCAGAAGAGTCCAAGGGTGTCTTCTTGAGAATCGGAAGGATAGGGCTATTGCACACATTCGCCACTGTCTCCTCAACCACGCCAGACTCAATCAAATCCTGTATTAATTGCAACAAGGGCTTTTCTCCTGCTTGTGAAATCTTGTACTGGGGAATACGTGGCAGGACAGCATTGTCTTTAATCTGAATAGAGACCGGCGGGTTCTGGAGTAACCCCACATCCGTGTCTCCTGTTGCCTATAGACTACTGGGCACCTTTTTTAATTCAGCGGGGAGGGGTGCGTCCTTTGCAAAGCATTGTTTGGCACGAGCCACTTGTGGCCCAACGGTCATGTAAACACCATCTGGAGAACAAAAGATGGTGGCATGTAATCTCTTCAACAAATCCAATCCCATCAAATTCTCCCCACAATTTGTCGTTAACAGAAACGGTGAATCCACTGTAAAAGGTCCGATAGTCAGAGCAAGAGGTTTGGAAATGGGGCTAACAACCGGCATGCTTGAGAAACCTACTGAAACATTGTTTTGGCCAGACAGAGCTGCCCCTGGGACCAGCGAACGAGAAACAGAGCTATTCATAGCACCCGTGTCAAGTAAGAACGTCTTGGGCGTGCCCTGTAAATCCGCAGTGACATAAGGTCCCCGCTGATCTACAGGCACTGGAACCGGTCCCTTACCCTGTCCCTGGCTGTCCTAGCTGTGGGACATCCCCGTCACTTCGTCCATAATAATAATAATAATAATAATACTGTCATTTGTTGAGCGCGAACAGCTACCTCCTAGGAGGTGTCCCGGCGCTAAAGCAACAGGCGGCTCACGGGGAGGCGACAAGATCAACAGCGTAAATTAAGCCAGGTTAAAAAGCCAAGTTTTTATTGCCTTCCTAAATTGGGTTTCAGACGGTAACTGATGCAAAGAGTTAGGAAGGGAATTCCACAGTTTTGATGCCCCAAACATGAAAGATCTGGCACCCAACCGAGTTTTTTTCACTCGAGGGGTGCATAATAGGTTCTGAGAGCAGGATCTCAGCACACGTGGCTGCGTGTAGACACCTAGCCTCTGTTTTAAATACGCAGGGCAAGATCCATGAACTGCCCGGAAAGCAAGGGTCAAGGCCTTGAATTTGATACGCATGGCTACTGGGAGCCAGTATAGTTCTCTAATGTGCGGAGAGATGTGCTGCCGAAAAGGAACATGTTTAATTAGTCTCGCCGCCGCATTTTGAACCATTTGAAGTTTCTTAACTTGGTGTCCATGTCATGTCCATGTCATAGTCGTCATGATAGTACTGCCTTCCCCGGGGTTCGTCGAAATAGTTCTTGCTCTGCTGATCATACGATGTATCCTCAAACTGTTCCTCTCTTCGGCCCCCTCCCCCTCTACCACATCCTCTAAAACCCCTACCTCTCGGGGCCTCAACTTTCTGCAGTAACTCCGGACACTCACTTCGCCAATGCCCCTCCTTTTTACAGTACGCACATTGGTTGTACCCCACGGGCACACCCGGTGTACTGTTCTGGTCAGACCGGGACCCCCGCTGGGCCGGACCCGAACCCCTTCCTCTTCCATTTCCCCTCGCCACTTGCTGCATCAACACCCTTGTCTTCAACTCCTTTGACTTTTTCTCCACCTTCTCTTTGTCCTCATTCTCTCTATGCTCATAGTACTGTGCCATACTCAATATTACTGATGGGGAGGAGGTGGTCCAAGTACTTTCCGAAGCCTGCAACCTAGTCGCAATCTCGGGAAGCCAATTAGTTACAAACCTGTTGACAAACAAACGAACACCACTTCCAGTGACAGATCTTGGCCACTAAAATCCAGAAACACCCCTTCAAACCTAGTAAAGAAATCGGACACACTTTCATCTTTCTTCTGACGACACGCAGTCAACTTGTCCCAATCCACTCGTCTCAGCGGGATAAGGGAATGCATGTAAGTGATAATACGCCCCGGCAAGGCTAATAACTCCGCCTTCGGTTTCTTAAAGGGCTTGCGCTCCTTATCCCATGCCCTGATCTCATCCCATGTTCCACCCAATTCCACCACATGATCCTGCATATGCACCTGTCTCCATATGTCTAACGGTACCAACAGACCGAAGAACAACTCTATCTCAGCTAATGTCATCACTGTGGAGAAGGCCACCTCCGTCAATTCTTTATAGTACGCAGTTGGATTTTTCCGAGGGTCCGGCAACTGTCCTTTTAGGGATATTACCTCACTCCTCTTCCAAGGAGTGTAGATCCACTGTTCCTGGAATGGGCTGCCACTCGTGGGCGAGTAGCAATATTATTCCCATCTCGCAACTCTGGTATTTCGGGGTGGTAAATTGGATGAACTTCCCTCATGGGGAACTGTGACGCTGTCGTCGGGACCTTCTGGAGCAATCTACCCCGATAACCCACCAATGTCGTCACATTACTGAAAACCTAATTTGGGGCCATATCTGTAGTATATACCCTATCCCGAATGTCATAAATTATCTGCGGTGCAATACCCTTGAAACACTGTTTCCACAATCCTATCAGCATAGCCAACATGTGCTTCAGAGCATGTTGCTGTATAAATGGCTCATAATCCTTCATCACGCTCCACACATCTTCCACACTATAAATCGGATTCCGGGCCCACTGTGCAGCCTGGTCGGCCACCATTCTCTTTTCCTCATCACCCACAGCAGAGCGCACCAGCACTTTATCCATGCGTTCACGTGCCGCTGCCCAATTCACATCATGCACTCCACGCACGGGCGTCTCTGCATTTCACAATGCCTGTGGTAACACACTCAAAAGGGAAAGAGCCGAGGAAGAAACAGGTCCCATCGCACACAAAGAATGTGTTGTAGGAGTAAGAGGAGGCGTGACCACAGGTGCGGAGCTGGGAAGCAGAATAGGGGAACTGACGGCTCCCGCCCCTGTAACTTGCGAAGATGGGGAAGAAGCAGGTGGGGCCGGGGCTGAAGCAGTAGAGCCAGAAACAGGAAGAGTAGGAATAGCAGAATCAGATGTCGAAGACTGAGATGTTGGGATTATGGGATATGTCCGCTCGGGGGCATAAGGAGGTGGAGGTCGAGAATCCAATAACTCCTCAACAAAAACATCACCTTCCTCTCTAGCAACATAACATTTATCACTCTGCAATCAAAACTTCCTATCAGCACACTCTATGCCTTTCTCGATCTTTTCCCTTTCATACGCTACTGCTTTCTGCGTTATCGTTTGCGTCTGTTCCCTCCGAGCTTGCTTCTCTGCCCTCATATGACGTTGCTTCGCTTCCTTCTGCCATGTCCTCAGAGAATTAAACATCGACTGCCTGCTCTTTTTGGTGAACAATTTGTCCTGCAAGTAATTTAACTTTTGTTCATCAAATGTGCCAGTAAGCGGCCACTGTAACTCAACATTGTCCCTCGTATATTTATTCCACAACGTGCTAAACATAATAGGGCCAATGCCATGCTTGACGTATACATCAAAATTTGGGGTCCCCTCCGGAGGCGCCGGCTGCCTTTCTTCCAATCGAGCTTCGGTGGAACAACACCGACATCCAAAACACCCTAACTTACTTAGACAAGGCATCTTAATATAAGACACATACACTGTCCCCAATGGACAAATAGAACACCAACCAACAAACGGTCCAAGAACCAAATCAAAGCGGTCCAAAACCGCACAAGACAGTCCGCAGACTGTACCAAGACAAGACAGTCCTCAGGCTGTACCAAGACAAGAAGACAGGCTCTAGCCCTAGACCTTTTCAAGAATAAGCTGAATTTCCAGTTGGCCTGGCAGATTGTTCGCAAACAGCCCTAAACCTTTTCAAGAATGGGCCGAATTTCCAGTTGGCCTGGTAGACCGTTCACAAACACTCTGTGTCTTTTCAAGGGTCCGCAAACCCACCAAGTTCAAGACAAGACAGTCCGGAGACTGTACCAGACACAGCCCATAGGCTCGTGCCGTTCAACCATGGCACCACATTTTCCAAGAATTCAAGTCACTCACCTGGTGCACTCAGGTCGAGCAATATTATTCTCCACTGCCGACTCTTCGGACCAAACGGTCAAATCCAAGGTTCTGCCTTCTCAGGACTCGGTGACCACTAGACGAGGAGTCGCCTGATCAGCCGGGCGGGGCAGCCAAGAGAACCGGGCTCTTATCGTGTGGGGATCCCCGATCCGCCCGACCGACCGGACGCAACTCCGACCATACAACCCGATTACGGGCGAGTCGGGTCACCTTGCGGAGTCCCTGTTCGGACGCCAACTGAAGGAAGTGCCCCGAAAAGGGCCACCCGGGTTTTCTACAACCTCCTAATCGCCTTCCACAAAATGAAGAGTTGGTCAGACAGTAGAGAATACAAAACGATTGTTTATTACCAATACTCTGCAGAGGAGTCCAATCTGACCTGCACCCTAAGATGTCTGCCGAGGGACTGACCCCCCAACAGTCTGCAACGCATAATCATTCCTCCCAAGGGCCTCCCAACCACGCCCACAATGGAAAGTTACCGGCTTGGGCCGAACATGAACTAAGGAGGCACAGAAGGATGGGCTACCACCTGCTAGATGGGTACACGCTATCACTATCTCAAGGTTGCCGCGCTGGGTTTCGGCGTCTCCTAACGTGGCAGCGGAGCTACACACAAGGATAAGTATGCGGGGGCAGAATGGCCTATTCATTAGCAAGTCAGAAGGCAACCTCGAACAGAAGAGAAAATAATAGCTGAATACAGTGTTCTGCTGAGGCAAGCAATACGAATAATGAGGCCTAGTACAGGCACAGCCTAATAGGGATTACGAAATTCAAAATGGAGTCACACTCGCTAACTGAAGCTCTCACATTGCAGGGATAACTCAGTGGGTTGCATAACGTGAATACGAATGGTGTCTAATTTAGCCGCACACTGCTAACCTAGTATAACGTAGAACAAGTGCCTAATGAGAATGCGATTTTCAAACCGAACACTCACAGGCATGGAGCCAGCTGTGGGACTGGAGTCTTTCAGTTCAGGGGACCTCTTGCAATAACTTGCATGGACCATGGCTAGTATTCCGCGGCACACTACAGCAGGGTTCTTGGTGAGCAGTATTAGTAAGAGATGACACAAATGGGGCTGGAGGTTTACGCTGGTGACTCGCATGTGAACCCAGTATCCTGTGTGCACTTTGTGGCAGGCTTCGGTTAAGCAAACACGTAAAGCTACAGAGACAGCCAATAAGATATTTGCAGTATTGAAGGGTAACATTAATATTCAAGTGTAAATCAAGGGATGAGGGTGACACCAGCAGATTAGACAGAAGCAGCATAGCTTTGCCCATGACAATCTCACATGCAAATTCAGCTTAGTCTTATGACTAGGGAAGGATCTGGTTGACTAGAGTGCCATAGGAAGGGCGTTGGGCAACTTAAGACCCATCTCGGTGCAAATCATAGGTATATTATTTTTCAAAGTGCAGCTGTAACACTCGACTTTCCCAGATGACTCGAGGTAGTAGGCTACGGAAAGTTTTGTTTGATCCTTAAGGCCTTGCACAACTTCTGCATTTCAGTAGACACAATATGAGTGCCCTTGTCACTTCCTATCTGAAGATAGACCCCAAATCTAGCAATGAAATTCCTAATCAGAATTTTCGCAACTGTAATTGATAGCATGTTAGCAAGGGTAAGCTTCAATCCAACCTGAAAACATACAGACTAGAGCTAAAACGTACCGATATGATCAGCTTTAGGCATTTGGATGAAGTCCATTTGCATGTAGATGATAGGACCTTAAAGAGGTGGATGGGCAGCAGGGGTGGTTTCAGTTCCCTCCCTGATATTGTGAGATTAACAGGTGGTGAAGGAGTGGCAATACTGTTTGGCAACAAAAGGGAAAAATATAGCAAACTGGTGGCTACGTGTGGCACAGATCATGCCAGCTCTGCTGACATTGTACAGTTAGGTGAGATTTGGAAGGAGAAATTTTGAGGCAACTGCTCTCATGCTGCCTTCCCTACAGACTCTATCTTGGTCCCAATTACAGTTCGGTTTCATTCAAGCCTGTGTCTCTGCCATAGGGCCACATTCCTGCAATTTATACACATTCTTTAGGGTAGGCGTATGGGACTCAACAATCTGAGAAATATGTCGAATGACTTTAGAACTTCGTCAGAAAGTACATATTTTGTCAGATTTGTCATCAAAAGTGTCTCCCATGGGTATTTCATCCTGAAAGGAATGATGTGGAGCAAATTTTACAACTGTGAGTTTTAGTAGCTCAAGAGCATAACATGTGCATTTGTAAAGTTCACGTTCACCCAGACAGGCATCTTGGCACTGAATAACAGATGTTTATTGTTATCCAAAATTACTTATTTTATCAACCTCAGAAGAATAAAAGGCTGAGTGGACCCACCAGGATTCGAACCTGTGACTTTGAGATCAAGTCCAGGATTCTACAGTGGACGCTGTAGTTCACTAAGCCACCAGATTCAGGACCAAGCAAAGCTTTCACATAAGGCCCTTTCTTAATCACGGTCTTGGCTAATGTAAGCAAACACAGTTTCATTCAGAGGAACTCAAAATCATGGCCTACTCACAACGCATATGTTGCGTCAGTGAATATAGTAACAATCTTTTGAACAGCAAGAATACAAGCACGGGTAAGAGCAACCAATACAGCAACTTGAATGGATTGTACTCGAGGTAAACATCGGCTTTCAACAACTTCATATAGTGTACATATGGCATAGCTGGCCACCAATGAGTCCCGGCCATTCCTAAGACATGATCCATCAACATAATATATAAGATCACTTTTGGGTATTGGTGCATCAGAAAGGTCAATATGTGGTTTAGTAAGATTGGTGCTTATGGTGAGGCAGTTATGTGGCTTACCTTCCTGAAAAGTGGGTAGCAAGGATGGAAGATTTAAGAGAGGGCACCAAATTAAGTTTAAATGGAAAGCGAACAGGAAAAGCATTTCATAGCCGACAGGGTTGGATTGGAATCAAGAATAGGCCTGGGCAGTCTAAAAAAAGTGGCCCACATTTACGTGGCCCACATTACGTATTGCACCTTTTCGAAAAACACTTCTTCAGTGTTGTAAGTATTATAAAAATGAGGGAGCTTTCTCTAAAAGAGGCATGTTTTCTTAACTTCACTGAGATAAGAAAATATTCAAGTGTTGCCTGGACTCTTTGTGTACGGATTAGTTCACAATGGTGATCCAAACCTGAGTATAAGTGAGTCCACTTCTGCTCAGGCCCACCGGCCCTTGCTCCATTTGCGTACATTAATGGGCCGGCCCAGCAAGACTAGGAATGACACCTCCACCCCTGGTAAAAGGGAGGTCACAGAGGCCCATCTGCTTCTGGAAAGGTCGCTCAGGCCACCACTGGGTAACTGATGTGTAAGGGGGACAAGGGAAACCCTACTCACAAGGAACCACAGTACGTATTATATTAACAGAAACAATGGTTCCTGTGGATTAATATAATTAATAATAAATAAAAATAAGCACAATGGCAATGAAACAGGGGGTTAGATGGATGTCCCAAGGAGAATAAAACCATATACCACTCAAAGTTTGGTAATTGCAACAGGTATTTATGTTATTCAAAAGTAAATACAAAAAAAGCAGTGCAAAAGTGTCCCCAGTGAAAATGGAACCTATTGGAATAGTGACATATTGTGAAATAAACAATTGGTTTCCAATAATAGAAAAGTCGACCATCAAGAACAATGTACAATGAACACAGCTTCCTTATTTAATCATAGGGGCTGGGTGATTGGTTCGCTTTCAATTATGTCGATGGCGTTTCGACCCCTTTACAATAAGGGGTCTCTTCAGGACCTAATAATATAGGGACATCTAGAAAGACAATAGAAAAAATGATTGCATCAGTGTGGAGGCCAAAACAACTATAAGGCTATGTGAGCTTTTGAGCAAAATAAAATGCAAATGTACAGAACACAAATGTATGTTTACTTGAGCAGGGCGCCAGGGGAGATCAAGTGATATAACTGAAAATAAGACATTACAGGTGCAGAAAGTGAATTGTGGGATAGTACACACTCGACCTTCAAATAGACTCAAGAATGTAAACTTTCAGAGCCGATCAACTATTCAAGAATTCTTACCTCCGATGTCAGACATGAGAGCGAGGATTTACAAGACAATGACAGGCACAACTTGGTAGCATTGTTGAGCACTAAGAAAGAGCATGTCTGCCACTACTACAGCTAAGTGAAACCAATATTTCTAATTTCCCCAATCTTTAAATGAAAGCTCAGGACATGAAATATGTAACCCGAGAGATGTATTCATCTAGTAATGCTGGGTCTGTTTTCTCAGTGGACTGACGTGTCCACTCCAGGACTTTGTGAGTGCATGGTCAAAGGTTCAAGTACCGGTAGGTCCACTCAATCTTACATCCTTCTGAGGTCGATAAAATAAGTACCATTGAGTTGGATAACAATAAACATATATTATTCAGTGCCAAGAAGTCCCAAAGGGTGACCAAGCATATTACAAATACACAGCTGGCCCTTCACAGAAAGAGCCACGCATGTGTGAAAAACATTAGTGAAAAGAATATTAGTTTCTAACGCTTCATAAAGAGAGATGTGTTTGTAGAATAAAGAATAAACTGCCTGTGGCATATTTTAGGATTCAAGACAGGATGCACAACTTCTACTGTATCTTGGGGATAAGAGCTGTGCCAATGCATCATGTTAAAGCAAGTAGCAACTGAGAGAGGTTAAAGGTATTTGGAATCTGCGGCACACCTTTGCAAGGGAAATCAATTTGATTTTAGTTTTCATGCAGAATTGGTCATTTTCCAGATTTTTTAACTTTTCTTAGTATCTCTCTCTGAGCTTCGGAGAAGAGAGAAATTTAGTAGAATTATCAGAAAGAATGGCTGCATGACTGAGGCAGAGGAGACGGAACCACAGTGGAAGACATTTACATAGACAGGTAACACTGCAGTCACTGAATGATGTACCCTTTACTTTTAATAGTAGCTCCGTTTTGCTGCAGACTTGGCTGAGCACTGGGGACAGGCCTACTCAGTCTTTGCAGGGAGGATACCCAGCCCTAATCTTTCAATCACTCAGGGCCCAATTCAAAGGTAAACTTTGACCTAAAGTCTAAGTTCACGTTTGTGAATTGGGCCCTTAGACTTCAAGTCTACATTTAGGGCTTTATTACGAGTCTGGCAGTCCACGGACTGCCAGACTCGGGGGCGCTTCGGTGGCAGTCTTCCGACTGCCCCATTATGACCAAGGTGGTCGGGCCGCCCTGGGACTAGCGCAACTGCCAGGGATCAGAGATCCGGCAGCGGTCTTCAGGCCGCAATATGCTTGGCGGGCCACTGCGGCCCCGCCAAGCATATTACGAATTTCCACCACCACACTTTTCATGGCAGTGCAACCTCCATGAAAAGTGTGGCGTGGCCCCCGAGTACCTCACGCAATGTGGATGCACACAGGGTGGTACAACATCTGCCCCCCGTGCACATGTACTCCAGTACCTGCACAGCATGGACTGCAGCATTCCTTGCCATGCAGGTGCTGCCTTGGACGTTCCAATGCGGTGCCTATTTCATAGGCACTGCCCTGGAGACGCCAAAGAACCGCCCGCCAGACAGCAGCAAACTCCTGATCTGGCGGGCGGGTCGTATATGGGTTCGGTGGTGTGGGAGCGGGAAGATCCCTCTCCCGCACTTCCAAACTCATAATAAGGCCCTTAGACTTCAGGTCTAAGTTTACATTTCTGAATTTGACCCTCAGTATCTGCTGTCCCCGTTAACAGAAGGCATACTTCTCCACCTTATGAGTTTTCAAGGAGGATGAGATTGTGTATTTTTAGAGGGTGAGCCAATGGAGATATAAAGCAACCGAAGTGTGAGAAAGGTTTTAAGAAGGGGTGAGCCCTTTGAAAGTTAAGGGAGACATGCCACTGGCTGGTGAATATGAGGCCAAGGAGGATGACATTCTCCAAATGAGGTTAAGTTGAGAGGTATGAGAAGGCAGCGAGCGTCAATTCCATGTGAGGTGTACAACGAGGCAAGCGGGGACCTGAAGTTTAGATGAACTAGTATCAGGAGACAGAAGGAGTGCTGAGAGATATGTGCAGGATGGGGCCGTGTGAAGAGGCATGTGAGGCAGAAAGAGACTTTGATAATTGAACACACAAATTGTAGATAAATAGAGATTTGCACGAAGAGGCAGGAATTCCAGCATATTTAAATTAGTATGTTTTCAAAATATTCAGGAATGTTGATAATAAGGAGGGTGAATGCAGCTTGATGTACTTTTCTCATTATTGTTGCTATTGGTCTGAAAACATCAATGTGATATTTCACACTTATTTCCACAGGTTTTACTCTTTCCTCTGCAGAAATTCGCACTTTTTCTCTGCAGCAATTGGCTATCACTAATTTTAGGACACATGGTAAATGGACACACGGTCAACACCCAGACGACGTGAGCTAGTTAGCATGCTATATATATATACATTATAAAGCTCCTGTTGTGGGAGTGTGAAGCACATATCACAGGAAAATGGCCTCCTTTCTGTCTCCTTATTGAGAAACCTTTGCTTCTATCCAAATCATATGAGCTGTGATATGACCTGAGTACTTGAAGTAAACAAGCAGTGCCAAGCTGCAGAGCCTCGAAAAGGGTTTCTTATCCATACAGCCATATGAACTCAGGGATCTGCGCTGTCAACATTGGAGTCTGTGCCATGTGTTAGTCACACTTCCTCACGACGCCCGCGACTGTTGAAATCATAGCTTTTAATGGAGTTCCGTCCTTATTAACAGGAAATCATAAAGCCGACAGTCAGTGCTGGAGTGAAAGACTCAAGAAACCCCATTCACATCTGCAGGGCACCCACTCTAATATTAACATCCATTGGGCGCGACTTGACTTACCATCAACAACTTATTTGCAGTATATCTTGCTGTCTGTCTAGAGACTTATGTACGATCAGTTCGACCTTTGCCCTCTCATCTCACTGTACCCTTTGGAGAAAGACCAAAATGACACCTTTCAACCATGCACTCCCAAGCGCTAGTAATCTGATTCAAACTGGAGCGCTTTACAAACTACAGGCTTGGGAAGAGCTACATAAGTAATACAATGAGATTACTCAAATACCACTTGGGTCCCTGCAAAGTTATCTAAAGTACCTTATGAACACCAGTAACACTACAATACATTACAGTTGTAGGTTATCTTAAAGAAAGGTGCTTCTCTGCAGGGCAGTATGCAAACTAAGATCAACCCTGGACTGCAGGAGGCTACAACTAAAATGGGGCCGTGGAAAATGTGATGGCTGGGTCAAGGCAGCCCATCCAACTCTGAAAAGAGCCCCCCCAACCTGCACCCTGTGAGAAAATGCCAGAGTGGCTGACTGGTAAGGCCAGTCCTGCTTCTTTGAGAAGGATTCAGTCCTGGAAAATGTCAGAGCAACCCATGCCCTTAGGAAGAGTCATACTTTCTCTGTTCCAGTCTATTCCTGTACACATTCTTCAGTTGATTCGTAGGGGCCATCTATTGCCTCCCTCGGTTTCAATTAGTTCTTTCTCACTGTGTGTTTCTCCAGCTTGTGAGTTATTGCCATTATTTTTGGGGGCACACAGCTAGGACTGGATTGAGAAGGAGATGGTGCAGTCATGATTGGAAAACCATTGCTCTAAAAAGAGCTGCATGACCAATGACCCACAAAAGCATTTTATGTCCTTGTTGCTTAGCAAAATGATTCTTAATTTTGTGAGCACTATTTCTCAGTTCCCACTGTTTGTGCATAGCTAAGCAAAATTATTTTGCATATCATTGTTCCTCATTCCATATTTTTATTGTTTTCATACTGGCACATTGGTTTTGCTTCTGTTTTCTGATGTTTCCCCCTTTACCTACTTTCCCTTTCTCCTAGTTTTTGGATGTTGTTTTTTTGTTCGCACCCGGGATCCACCTAGCATAGGATTAGGGCAGACCTATTGATGTAGAACATTGGCGTCCCAGAGTCGTGATCATCTGCTGCTTAGAACACCAAGCAGTCAGAACATATGCCACCCTGTGCAACAAGAGGGCAAGAATATCATTGCCACTCCTACCACACTTGAGGATGAGAACATTAATCATGTGCTGCTGTATGGGGACTTTAGTACACTTTATACTGTGGAAAATATTTTTGGGGGAAAGTTTAATAATTACAAAGGTTCATTTAACTTTCGGGCGAGTGGGCGCTCAGAAAACATGAGCTGTTCCATTGGTAACCCAATATACCATTTATTAATTTAAAGCTCATTCAATGTAAAGGGCTCCAACCTTTCCAAAGTTCATTTTAATAAAGCTCCTGCCAAGCCAGAGCAGATCAATCCCAATCTACACATCTGCTCAAGATCCCACCCGTCCCTTGAAGGGTTAAAGAGCAGCTTCGCTCTGACTGTAAAACAGGGCGGGCCTCTCATGTTGACCATTTACAAACTCTAAGACCTCAACGCTCCTTCCACAGTGACATCAATTATGGAGCTGGCACACCCTACAGGGTATTCCAGCGGTGTTTGTGGAGGGACACAGTTCCTCTCATGGCAGAAGAGCAGCATTAACTTGCTGCCCACTCCAGTGCTACCCTATGGGTGACATGGACAGTCACATTTGCCCAGTGACTTTAACTGGAGTAAGGGCTCTTTTAGAAGTGAGTAAGGTATAGAACATGGGAGCAACAAAAACACTGCAGGTCTTCTTCACAAAATGGAACAATTGGTGTTTGCAGCTAGGTCAGAACTCTGACACCCTATGTTAGACCTGGCACCATTGGCGTGGGTCTCCCTTCCATTTTTCGCTGTTGTCTCCTCCGTTTTGCTGGTGTTAGATGCTCTGGGCGCTGTGCCACTGCCCTTCAGTGCCACAGCGCGGATGCTCCCTGTGTAAATATGACATGTGAATTGGTATATCCCTGATTGGCTTATTTGGTTTACCTGTTAGTCCCTAGTAGTGTGGCCTGTGGATGCCCAGGGCTGGTAAACCGAATGCTGCTGGTGGGCCTGCAGCGCTGGTTTGCGCCACCCATAGAAGCAGCTTGTAAAGTGTGTCTCAGTCCTGCCACTGCAGAGTCTGTGTGCAGT
The DNA here is from genome assembly GCA_963921515.1 of Calotriton arnoldi. NCBI lineage: Eukaryota > Metazoa > Chordata > Amphibia > Caudata > Salamandridae > Calotriton > Calotriton arnoldi. The sequence continues at coordinate 148,402 of CAWUFW010018136.1, read as the reverse complement.
CCAGAACTGCCATCTTGGCTGTGAAGTGCACCCACTTCCCAGCCCCTGAACCTTCCCTTGGCATCATGTAAGTCACCCCTATGGCAGGGTGCTTTGTATGTGTAAGGTAGGACATGCCTTGGTGTGTATAGCATGTCCTGGTAGTGCATTACACCCAAATTCGTTTTTCACTACTGTAAGGCTACCTGTTCCCCATAGGCCAGAATGGGCAAGTTTGACTATTACATTCTATAGTACTAACTGACCCCAGGAACATGGTAGAAAAACGAATTTAGTATGCCTGAGCTCAGAATATTAAAATACATCTTTTAGTAAAGTTTATTTTTATATTCTGTGTTTGAAAATACGACTTTTAGAAAGTAGGTATTTTCTTGCCTAAGACTTCCAGTGTGCTCTGCTGTTATGTGTATTGGCTGTCTGGTTTTGGAGGGACAGGGCAGGCTGAGCCAGTCCTGGGTTGAATAGAGAGATCTGCGTTTGGAGTATGGGGAGGGGTGACCCTTTGATCTGAGCAGGGCTGTGCCTGGCAAGGGGAATGCTGGCTCCACCTCCTACTGTGCGTCTGATAGCAGACCCCCTCTTCCTGAAAGGAAGGATGCAGCCTGGTAAACAAAGTGCTCCAGGACTGAGCAGAACTGGTTCTGGCTAGGCTCAGTGACTTGTAGCTTTGAGAACAAAGACTTTTGGGGTATAAATATCTGTGCTGAAACCCCTACACTTATCGCCGAGTTAGCGGCACTTTATCGCAGCCAAAGTGGTGATAAATACATCGCACCATTCACAAGCTGGTGCTAACAGCTGATATCACCAGTATTCCTGCGAGAGCAGCCGCAAAAAACATTGCCACGGATGACACCGGCAACTAACGCTAATGAGATGCAGAGTAGGCGTTCCCGTGCAAAAACCCGCGGAAACACCACTTCGCAATATTCCCAACGACCAGCCAGAATGGCGATAAGAATCAAAAACATGCGATAAGGCGCGTTAGCAGTATGGATTTAACACCTGCTCCTACCTGGTCTTAAGTCGGACGACAACCTGCACCATAAAGGGAGCCCAGCCCACAGCCACACCAGAAGAACAACAGATGCCATGGAGCTACTGATCATGCAGCTCGGAGCGCCAAGAGGGCCACAACACCCACCGCCACCACACCCAGGACCCCCACCCCCAGGATCCCCCCGGACTACCACAGAGGCAGCGCAGACAAAGACACCGGACCTTCCGAAATCGCACCAGCCTGGGTGACTTAACGCCAGAGGAAGTCATTGCCCACTACAGGCTCAAAAGGACAACCATCCTACACATCCTGACCATCATTGCCCACAGGCTGACGGTACCAACACAGCGGAGAATCAACATCCCTCCGCAGACAAAGCTGCTGGCCGTGCTGCACCTGTTGGCCTCTGGGACCTTCCAACCAACAACTCCCAGAGTCGGCGGAGTCTCACAGCCAGCCCTGTCAAAGTTCCTCACACCTGTCTTGGATGCCATCATCAGCTTGGTACCCCAGCAACTTTACTTCCCACACACTGCGCAGGAACAGCTGGAGATCAAGCAAGGCTTCTACGCCATAGCTGGCTTCCCCCACGTCTTGGGGGCAATCGACTGCATACATGTACTCCTCGTGCCCCCTGCCGCCACTGCACACAATTACCGCAACCGCTGCCTCCGGCCTACACTGCGGTCCAGCAGGTCACACATTTGGAACTGAGTCTTGATCATACAATGGCAGAGTACCTGCGTTTATTGCAGGGTTTATATCACCGTACTCCCTACGATGGGGTGCCACCGACTCTGTGCATAGCATTCCAACGACACGTGTCTGTGGGCCCATGCTGACTACTGCCTCCGGCCCACACTACAGTCAAGTAGGTGACACATTTGGAACTGAGCCTTGATCTATTTATGGCAGAGTTTATACCATTCTACAGGCTTCATCCCAGACTGCATCCCCTTCCAGCTCTGGTGCCACTAACTCTGTGCCCCGAAATTCATGGACACCCTCTGGTTGAACTTTGGTGGCATCTCAGTCAATGGCCTGGGGGTTGTCTTCATCATCATGTGGCTGGTAATGACTTGGTGTTGAACATGAGTCTGTAGCATTCATCTCCTCCATATTGCATGTGTCTGCTTGGTACTGCCCTCTGTATCATGCCCTGGAAGAACACCTTCCACTGTCCCCCAAAACCCTCTGCGACAATCACCTTAGACATCAATGAGAACCCGCACAGCTCTCGTGGCCCTACCTCAGTGCACCGGTAGTCACCGTCCCGTGGCGGTGTGCCTGTGCCGGCCGCAGTGCATCCGTGGCCACTAACTCTGTGCAGCTTAAGTCGTGGACCCTTGCTGTTTGAACTTTGAACTTCTGATTGTCTGATCACTGTTGTAGTTGTTGCCAGTGCCAACAACTCCCTGAGGGCTGGCTTACACTCACCCCACACCCATCCAGCACAGGCGTCACTGGACATGTGACCCTGGCAATAAAGGGACCGGGCGCACGTGCCCGTAGCCAGTTCCACAAACTATCTAAGTGTGTCCGTGTGGTCATTTTGTGTGCATGAGGGCCCCGGGACCGACCACATTGCATTGTGCTGTGTACAGCGGACGCAACCATGTCACCTCAGGCAGTGGGGTAGACCTGGGACATGTAGCTGTGTCGTACCCCCTGTAGGCATTGCCGGAGTGGGCTGGCGTACGGCAGTCCAGCGTAGGGGTGTGGATGATCTCCCCGGGGCTCTGGGCATGGTTAAGTGTTGGGCATGCCAATTTGGTACCTGGTGCGTGTGTCTTTGTTGTGGTGTCGGCGCCATCTGTCCCGCAATGGACAAAGTTGCAATGTAACATGCCCCCGAGTGCGGGCTCGGACGAAGGGATTAATGAATGAGCGCAAGCCCGCTCGGGGTCCGGGATCATACATGCCAACTGTTGTGTGTGTATCGCTATTACCGCAGCATGAGCCAAAGGTCTTGCCTCGACCGCATCGCGACTTCGGCCAGCCATGTACTCCACATCTGTGTCCGCCCTATCCTTGCCATAGGCCTACACACACGTGGCCGCCCACCTTCAACGCACAACATCACAGTGTCGTTGTCAGGCTTGTGGACATGCGCAGACAGGCATGACAATGGTGTGCCGTAGGAGTGCAGGTGATGCAAGCGCGCAGCGCACACGAGGAAATAGGCCCGGGGGCAGGGTGGAGCAGCAGTGAGGCTACGTAATGCACATTGATGGCGCTCATTTGCTACTAGCAGTACATGTCAAACCGGAATCACTATGACACACATATCACAGGCCAATGAACTAGTGAGCCTGCCAACACATCATGCAGAACCAACTATTGACTCATGTCTCTCTGCACTGTCACAGGTGATCAGGGATATGCACTCTGCCCTTGGATGATGACACCCCTCCGAGCCCCGAACACACAGGCCCAGAGGCAGTACAATGTGGCCCACAAACGCACCAGGGGCATCGTGGAACGCACATTTGGCGTGTTGAAGTCAAGTTTCAGGTGCCTGGACATCACAGGTGGGAGGCTCCTGTACAGCCCAGTCATCGTGTGCAAGATGATCGTTGCATGTTGTGTGTTGCACAACATATGTGTACGCACCAATGCCCCATGGTTACGTGTGCCAGACGCACCGGACGATGATGAGGAAGATGAGGCAGGTGGACCACACCCCACTGTAGCTGCAGCAGGAATAGCCCGTAGGAACAACATCATTGACAATTTCTTCACATGAGGATGTCACATTGTGTCAGTGCTTGGCAATCATGAGACAGTGCAAAATGACCACAGGCACAGCATGTGCAAATAAATTCAATGCGACACACATTCCCTGAGTATCTGTATGTGTGCTGCTGTGTGGCACGGGGATCAGGGACATGTTCCAGAGTCTTTGTGGGTGTGCAGTGTGCTGTACTTAATTTTGCATGTGTGCCATTGTGCCCATCACCCCCCGTCCCCCCAGTCCCTGGTCGGTACTAACCCTGTTGATGTTGTGTCAGGTCATGTTGAGCAGTGTCCCGATCCCCAACTCCTGGCACCGTATCCCGACTGATGACTGTGGCCACCATTTCTCACTGTCATCCAGCTCCTGGTGTGCCGCTGGTCCCCCATCTCCAATCTGCGTTGCTGCTTTGAAGTTGGCATAGTGTTTCTTCTTGGTTTTGCCCTTCACATCATTCCAGCGCCTCTTGACCTCTTCCATTGTCCTCCTCGACACTCCGACTGAATTCACGTTGTTCACGATGTACTGCCATGTTTCCGTTTGTGTTGCCGATGACACAGTGGAGGTGACGTACAGTTGTTGGTTGTGTTCTGTCTCCTCCGTGACGATGATCTGGTTTTCCTGTGGACTGAACCCCGTCTCCCTCTTCCTCTTCTCCTTGCCCATCCCCGGCCCCGGGGTTCCTGGCTGTTCGTCTGTGGGGCTTGTGGGGTTTGCGTTGTCCTGTGCACTCGGTCCGGGTGCGTCCATGGTGGTACGCAGTTGCATTTATTTGTCTTTTTTTTTCCTCTGCTTTTATAGTGCATTCTCACGCATGGCGCGTGGGAATCGCAGGCCTCTCGCTGGTTTTCGCTGATTTTTGTATCGCCATTGGGGTCATCGCACCTTTTTTCGCGTTTTGGTTTCGCATTTTTTCGGCGTCGCGTTCATTTTAACGCGGGCATTTGTCGCGTTATCGTGGGGCTATCGCATGGTGCCGCCGGGTTGTGAATGCTGCGTTAACACAGTGTTATTTTCCCGCGATGGACTGCGATGTGAGAAGTTGCGTTAAGCGATTTTGGCGATAGTTAACACGCGTTCTTGGGAATATCCCCCTTTATTTCCATGTGTGGGGTTTAAGCTTTCAGATCACAGTTGGTGTGAATTAACGGGCATATTTGGAATCTGTGAACTTCAAGTACCGATTTTTTTTACACTTGCACACTCTTACTGACAAATTTTCCCACCCATTTCCTAGGAGTGCTAAAGATATATTTGCTTTTCTCCCTCTCTCCAACTCTCTCACTTATTCCCAGTGGTTAATTTGTAAAACAATAAGTGCTGGGGCTCTCGTCAGGAGTCAGCTTACACCAGACTATTTCTCCTCACCTAAAACAGAACCAACTTCCAACCATGAAAGTGGGGAGAGGATGTGGCGTAATGACCAGAGCTGCCTACTTTGGAACTGGGGAACCAGGTTCCTGTCTTGGCATCAGCTCAACATCCTGTGATTCTGGGCAAATCCCTTAATATCCCCATAAATGAATGTGTCCCTAAACTGGTGCTCATGAAAAGAACCAGTGTTGATGATTAAGTGCCGGTGCTAAGCACCGCTCAAATTAAGCACCGGCTCAAATTAAGTACTCCTTATTCCCTCTCTCTCTCTCTGTCTCTCAAACACTCACACACACATGCACAAACACAACCACACACTCAAACATGCACAAACACACACACACACACGTTCACAGAGACATGCACACCTAACCTTTCATTTCCACACAGGTGGCTTAATATGGGTATCAAACTTGTCTTAGACGATAACCTATCAGTTTGGAAGGTGGACTTGTATATAAAACAAGAACGTTAATCCACTGGCAGATGAATTTCCAATTAATTGGCAAGCTCTTTATGGGGATTTCAGATACCATGAGTGTAGTTGGTAAAAGCTATGCCAACATTATTCCTTATGTCAAACTTTACAAATGTCAATTCTTTTCACTTCACATGCCAAGCAAATAACTCGGCTGGTCTGATTTTTCACTCCTTTGGCAAGGTGCTCAGTGTGGCCTGTCACACTGTGCTTTCATTGGCTGCCACATGGTCCTCAGGTGACGATAACTTTCAGTTGTGAACAAACTGGCCCAGACCTCTGCTGGCAAAGGAGAGAAGGCCCTGGTTCTGCATTCTCCTGCCAGCCCGTTAAGTCACACCGTTCCCCAAACGGCAGAACGCTCGTGTTTTAGGAAGCATATTTCAGCAAATGCAGGATGAACATGTCCCATGCTTTGAAGGTCACAGGAGGTCACTTCCTCAGGTGGGATCTGCATCCAGGATATGTTGCTTCACTGTCTGAATGAAACCTACTAGGCTGCCAACTTGGTGTCAGTACTCTGGCACATCGGTTAATACAAACAATGTGTCCAACTCACGGGGGATATGGAGGAAGAATACGATTAAACCGGAAACCCTATTTAGAGCATGACATTAAACAGACAGAACAATGGAATAAACCACAAATCACCCTGAAAAAATAATGCAACAGATAAAGAGGAGGACAGAGATTGGCCGTTATAAAAAGATGAATTAAATGGAACTGCAAGTAAGGCAACAGCAGCCATTCCTAATCTCACACAAATTAGACCGATTCGTTATTCATCAGCATTTAGTTTTTTTTGGTATTTTTTTTGTTTTAAAGGTTGCATTGAACTTTACCATGTCGTCACTATTCAAAAATATATCAATCAATGAAATGCTCCATAGAATAAACGATACATACGCCCAGCAAATTGATTATCATGTGCACAATAGTATGCAGTCATTGCATCAGAGGCAACAGAGAGCAAATAGCACATTTTAATATCATCAGGGGGTAGAAAATAAAAATATTGATGTCAATAATATCGACCTGCACATATATGTCAACTACTAACATATAATAGAACATTGGAATGTTGAGCGATCCAATGAAAACAATGGAGTGTTCCGTGCTTCTAATGGCCAGTAGAAGCCCGGAGCATCAACATTCCAATGTTTAACAAAGGGCTCACAGAGCCCGAGAGAATTTCAACACGCTCTGGCTCCATGAGGCCTTTGTTTTACAAATTACAACATTCTGCCCTCTAGAGGCGGAATGTTCTAATAGCCTTAGAGCCCTCCATAGCGGGCTCTATCGGCCTTTAAATGCACGCTCCCTTGTTAAAGGACCACGCCTTCGGCCTTTAACACTGTAGCGGGCCTTTAATGGCCAATAGAGCCCCCTACGAAGGGCTCGAAGTCTATAATCAAGGTAGAAATATATTGAGAAGTATAAATTTACCATACATAACTGCACCTCTACTCACCTTGACCTTATAGTGGTAGTCGATATTGTGGAGTATATATAAGTGCAGGTCAATATTGAAAACACAGGGGGATATGTACAAAGAAGTGGAGGAAAGAGGCGTTAGCCTTCCTGGCTTAACGCCTCTCTCCTCCACTTCTGAAACGCAAGGCTGCACCATATTTACAAGAATGTGGTGCAGCCTTGCGCTTCCCCCTGTGATGGTGCTAAGTTTAGCAACTTAGCGCCAACGCAGGCACCCTTGCACCAGAGTGCAAGGGTGTCTGCATGCAGGGGAGGATTGTTTATGTGTAGGAAGGCGTCCCTTCCTGCACATAAACAATCCTAGAAATGCCATTCAAAGTGTGCTGCTTCATGCAGCACACATGAAAGTGACAAAATTGCATTTTTTTTAAAGTTCGTTTATGTACAGGAAGGGACACCTTCCTGTACATAAACAAACCATGGCATTTTGCTTTTTCCAGAAAAAGCAAAAACGAGGAGAAATAATGCACTTCTCCTCGTTTCGCCAACTTAAGACCAGTTTTTACCTGGTCTTAATTTTTTCGCTGTCTCCTATGTACGCCACCCTTGTATATAGGGGGCAGCGTCAAAATGAATGGGTGTTGCGGTGGAACGCCCACCGCAACACCCACTGCCCACCCCTTTCACGCTAACCATAGCGTGAAAGGGGGCCTTATGTACATGGCAGGGTTAAGCCACGGTAAGTGGCTTAACGCTGCCTTGTACATAAGGAGCAGCCCCTATCGCCACCACAACGTCAATATAGGTGACGTTGTGGTGACGATAGGGGCTTGTACATATGCCCCACAGTATTTTTGTAGATCATCCATTACATTCATTCTCCCTAGTTTTTAAAATATTTCTCAACCATTTGTACCTACCTCAGATCCAACACCCATCAAGATACTGCAGTAAAGTACGGACAAAATTATCTCCGCTTAAACCAAGTCTGTCATTTCATACTGCCCCAATTTTTTTAAATCTCCAAACAACATGAGAGTGTTTTTGTGAAATGTTAGGTAATATGAATGTCTGATATGTTTTTATAACCGGACAGAGATTGAAATGAGTGCATGGGAAACTGAGTTTAACATTGTAAATGGAGTGATTCACGCTGATGAAACCTGATTTTCGCAAACAAGCTAATGAGTCCTTCAGGTCCTTTCAATAGATCGACGAGGCAATTTCATAGCAGTTTTATAAATGTGTTAAAGGAACGTGTTGAGAGAGGTGGTACGTTTCAGGAGTCCCATTCAGAAGCGTGAAAATTCCAACTTCATAAAACTGGGCCTATGGAATGTGACGACAGTGCAAGAAGCTATTGGGTGCTCAAATTCCACTTATGAGCCTATCATCATAGTAAAATGTCTTAAAATGAGGGGAAGGCTGATGAGGTGGGCCATGAATGTAAATAATATACTTAGCCAAGATAAAGAATGTTCTTTAAAAGACCCTGCAAGATATCATTGGATTATGACCCGGAAAGTTCCCACACAATCTCATTAAGGTAATTAACTGCCAGTCTCATTAGTATGTTGTAAGATCAACTTCAGTAGCGCCAATTCTAGGCTGTGAACTACAACACAATTTGGGGGCATATTATCAAGAACAGCGTTAAAATTATCGCCTGTTTAGCGGCAGAAAACTGCAGCTAAAGCGGCGATAATGGGCTTGATAATATAGAATAATTGGAGAATTCCAATAGAAGCCCATGTTCACACCAGAACATGGACTTCTATTGGAATTCTCAAGGCATATTATCAAGCCCATTATCGCCGCTTTAGCGGCAGTTTTCTGCCGCTAAACCGGCGATAATTTTAACGCCGTTCTTGATAATATGCCCCTAAGTAAGTCTTCATCCTTGCGTTAGTTTTTCTTGTACAAGAGCAAACTTCACAAACTGGAGGTTGTTGCCACCATTCTGCACTTTGTGGTAAGCCTGAGGAAGATGCGGCAACAAGACTTAAAGCTGGCATTGCAATCACTTGTCACAGTTTGGTATCTAAACAACCACTGAGCCTTACCTAAAATTAATAATAAAAATGTGTTTTTATATAACACTTCATACCACACTTGTTCCATTAAAGTAACAGGTGTTACCCTTACACAGTTGTCCAATTTAATGGCGCTAAAGTGTGCCACAAAATCCAGCACATTACTCATGTGTATATATATATATATATATATTATCTACTGGCGGTCGCCAGTAGATAGTTATAGTTAGGACCTATTTTCCATAGGAAATCCGCAACATTCTATTTGAAATAACTCTTGCGTCGGTTGACGAATCTTCGCGAAATTTTCAAACTTTGTGGAACGCTCCGGCCCGCTCCTATCCTGAAAGTCTCGGGGTGATTCGTCAAGTGGGGGCCGAGAAAAAAGGGGGGTCCCAAAACGTGTTTTCCTCATTCATTTTCCCATAGGAAACTTTAGCCACGGCTACAGCCCGAACTGCTGAACGGAATTACACCAAATTTGGCAAAGAGGTAGTTCTTGGTTCAGAAAGAACCCTTTTGTTAAATGGTGTAAATCCGTTCAGTAGTTCCTGAGAAAATCAAAAGGAAAATCACATATATATCTATGGCCGCGTCGGATTCGCGCACCCTGAGCGCACCCTGCGCGCACCGTCCCGATCACGAGCTGCATGCTAATTGGCTGTCAAGTGGCTGTCAACACTCCAAATCAGGAAGTGTTGGCAGCCATTTTATGCCTCGGTAGAACCGAGGCACAGAAACAAGTGCGCAAAATGCACAAAGGGGGCAGGGTAGAAACACCCTGACCCTCTAGGTCTGCTCAGGGGTCCCACAAGGACCCCTGAGCAGATCCCTGATTTTGGAAGAGAGAGCAGGAAACCTGCTCTCTCTTCCAAAACCAAAGACTAAATCTTTTCCACACGGGGAGCTGCATCTTAGCAGCTCCCCATGTGGAAAGCAATGCCGGCTCCCGCAGGACGCGGGAGCCGGTGGGACCGTGGGGGGATTGGGGACCCCCCCACGGTCCCCAACGGAGAGGGCCAGCCCCGGGGGATGGGGTCCCCGGGGCTACAAGTGGCCCGCGGCCCCGCTCCCCAAAATTTAATTAAAAAAATAAATAAAACAAAGGCCGGCCCCGGGGATGGGGTTCCCGGGGCCATAAGTGGCCTGAGGAGGGGGGCAACGCAGCCCCCCTCCATAAGTTTTTGTTTTTTTAAAAAGAAGGCCATGCCCCGGGGGATGGGGTCCCCGGAGCCGATTAAGGCCCGGGAGGAGGGCCAGGCGGCCCCCTTCCAATTTAAAAAAAAAAAAAAAAAAAGAGGGCAGGCCCTGGGGATGGGGTCCCCAGGGCCAATAAATTAGAAAAAGAAGGGGGGCCACACAGCCCCCTTCTTAAAACAAACAAAAAAAGACGGCATCGCGCCGGAGGCCACGCCCTCCTTGCAGCACTCTGCAAACGCGCCCCTGGCGCGTTTGCAGATGAGGAACGAATTCCCCTTGAATACTGGGGGTCCCTGGGGGCCAACTATCCCACCAGGAACCTCCAGTATGCGCCAGGGCTGCGTTGCAGAGAGGTGTACAGAGGCCACGCCCTTTTACACCTCTCTGCAACGCAGCTCTGTGGCGCTTTGGAGGTACATGGTGGGCTAGTTGGACTCCAGGGACCCTCAGGATTCAAGGGGACTTAATCCCCCAACTTAAAATGCGCCATGGGGCGCGTTTGCACAGTGGTGAAGGGAGGGGCGGGGCTTCAGGTGACATGTGTGCAAACAGGCCCCATGGCGCGTTTTAAGATGGGGATTTAAATCCCTTCAATCCTGAGGGTCCCTGGGGCCAACTAGCCCACCAGGTACCTCCAGTAGGTGCCACGGAGCTGCGTTGCAGAGAGGTGTAAAAAGGGGCGTGGCCTCTGAACACCTCTCTGCAACGCAGCTCTCTGGCGCATACTGGAGGTATCTGGTGGGCTAGTTGGCTCTAGGACCCTCGGGATTGAGGAGGAATTAATTCTCCAACTTAAAACGCGCCACAGGGCGTGTTTGCAGACATGTCACCTCAGGCCCCACCCCCTTCCTTCACCATTGTGCAAATATTCCTCTAAAATCAGCCGAACTACGAATTCCGATTTACTCACCTGTTATCAGGAGAGACCTCAGTGCTGCATCTTTGAGCCCAGTACTGATCCTGAAAAGTAAATTCAACCGTACTTACCAGTAACTTGTATTTCCTTCCATAGGCTAACATTGACTGGTTTCACTTGGAAATTCTTTTAAGTGTGGAGTTTTGGAACTTTATAATATTCCTCTAAAATCAGCTGAACTACGAATTCCTATTTACTCACCTGTTATCAGGAGAGACCTCAGTGCTGCATCTTTCAGCCCAGTACAGATCCTCAAAAGTAATTCTAACCGTACTTACCAGTAACTTGAATTTTCTTCCATAGGCTAACATTGACTGGTTTCACTTGGAAATTCTTTTAAGTGTGGAGTTTTGGAACTTTATAATATTCCTCTAAAATCAGCCGAACTACGAATTCCAATTTACTCAGCTGTTATCAGGAGAGACCTCAGTGCTGCATCTTTGAGCCCAGTACAGATCCTGAAAAGTAATTCTAACCATACTTACCAGTAACTTGAATTTCCTTCCATAGGAATCCATTGTCTGGTTTTCAGCAGAAAAGTTTCAAAGTGTCGATTTTCACAAACTACAAATATTCCTTAAAAATCGCCATATGACTTAAACGCATTCTTTCAACTGTTTACAGGAGATGCACCAGTGCTGGATCCAGGATCCACCACTGAGTAAGAAAAAGTAAAGATAACACTACTTACCTGCTAAGTGAATTTCATCCCATAGGATAACATTGGTGATTCTATTTCAAAAAGTTTCTGTGTCAACTTTTAAAATACAATAATATTCCTTAAAAATCACTACTGTAACCAAAACGCTTTTACTCAACTGTTTACAGGAGATGTCCCAGGACTGAATCTAGGATCCAGTCCTGTGGTTAGAAAAGTAATCCACAAAGTAACTAATTGCATTTAACTAGAAATTCACATTGAGCTCAATGTTGCACTGTGTTTGAAATTGTGTTGCCCATTGCAACAACTGTAACTACTATACTTAAAAGTCTATTGCCTATTTGCAAAGTTTTTAAACTAAAGTAATTCATTCTGAGAAAGTATATTTTGTAATGTAATGTATAATGTAATTATAATGTAATTTAAAAATAAAATATCTAAAAATAAATAGTTTAAAAAATGTAGTAAATCAGTATCAAAAAATAAATATAACAATTAATACATTTAAAAATTGTCATTTACAAAACCTTTGAAATTCATTGAAAAAAACCATAGGTTTGAGGCACGTTACAGTTAGGAATTAGCATTTAAAAAACCTTTGAAATTCACTGAAAAAACCATAGGTTTCAGGCACGTTATAGTTAGAAATTAGCATTTAAAAAACCATTGAAATTCACTGAAAAAACCATAGGTTTCAGGCACGTTATAGTTAGAAATTAGCATTTAAAACCTTAGAAATTCACTGAAAAAACCATAGGTTTTAGGGACAGTTATAGTTAGTTGGACATTGCACTCGTACAAAACCCGTGAAATTCCCCGTTATAGTTAGTTCAGCTAACTATAACTCGCGCCCGCAATGCACTGCTGATGACGTCACATATTACATCACTCATGACATGGTCAGTGACATCACTGATGACATCACTGATGACATCTCAAATGACATCACTGATGACATCACTGATGACATCATCCATGTGATAATTTCATGCATCTTCTCACACTCTAATATAACTTTTGATAGACCCACTCTAAATTACAGACTGCCATTCTCAAAACCATAGACACTCCAACACCAATAACTACATACCCACTCACTGATTCTTAGGTCTACACACACATCCACTCACTCACCTGTACAGTCACTCATACTTACGGTCACTCAGTACAGGACTATCATATGCACTCATACACCTACATAGACACTCACCACCGCCACTCATCCATAGAGGTACTCACACACCTAGTCAGTCATGCAAATAATTAAACACACTGCCATTTACTCACCTATACAGTTATACACACACCAGCTCACTTACTCATACAAATACTAGCACATTCTTATGCTCTTATACAATCACTGGTACAAGCACACACTCATCCATACAGTCACTAACACAATCACACACTCTTGCTTATAGCTATTTATATACTCCAACACACATATATACTGCCTTTCACATATGTAGTTACTCACACATGTACCACTGGGACATACATTCACTCACTAACACACTCTTACACACACTTATCCACCCATACAGTCTATCACAGATGCCCTCTTGAAACCATCCACCCAGTGAATCACCCACTCACACATCTATGCACAGAGTCGCACACACCCCACCCACACAAACACTCAGGCACACATACAGATACTCAGACAACCAATCAATAACTCATATAGACACTCATGTAGCTATTCACAAACCCATGCAGCCACTTACACAGCAACAGACAGACGGATACATACATTCACCCAGTTTAGTCACTAACCCATGCATTCAGTAAGATACGTCTAATCACTCACTTATAGAGTTAGTCACGCACCTACTAAATCATCCATACAGACACTTATACACCCACTCATTCTTCAATACGCCTTTCCCTATATATATTAAAAATATTTAAACTTTGCAGAAACACACAGTCACTGGATGATGTCATCAGTGATGTCATCAGTGATGTCACTGACCATGTCATGAGTGATGTAATATGTGATGTCATCAGCAGTGCATTGCGGGCGCGAGTTATAGTTAGCTGAACTAACTATAACGGGGAATTTCACGGGTTTTGTACGAGTGCAATGTCCAACTAACTATAACTGTCCCTAAAACCTATGGTTTTTTCAGTGAATTTCTAAGGTTTTTAAATGCTAATTTCTAACTATAACGTGCCTGAAACCTATGGTTTTTTCATTGAATATATATATATATATATACATATATACATATATATTTATACATATATATATATATATTCACTGAAAAACCATAGGTTTTAGGGACAGTTATAGTTAGTTGGACATTGCACACGTACAAAACCCGTGAAATTCCCCGTTATAGTTAGTGCAGCTAACTATAACTCGCGCCCCGCAATGCACTGCTGATGACGTCACATATTACATCACTCATGACATGGTCAGTGACATCACTGATGACATCACTGATGACATCTCAAATGACATCACTGATGACATCATCCAGTGACTGTGTGTTTCTGTAAAGTTTAAATATTTTTAATATATATAGGGAAAGGCGTATTGAAGAATGAGTGGGTGTATAAGTGTCCGTATGGATAATTTAGTAGGTGCGTGACTAACTCTATAAGTGAGTGATTAAACGTATCTTACTGAATGTATGGGTTAGTGACTAAACTGGGTGAATGTCTGTATCCGTCTGTCTGTTGCTGTGTAAGTGGCTGCATGGGTTTGTGAATAGCTACATGAGTGTCTATATGAGTTATTGATTGGTTGTCTGAGTATCTGTATGGGTGCCTGAGTGTTTGTGTGGGTGGGGTGTGTGCGACTCTGTGCATAGATGTGTGAGTGGGTGATTCACTGGGTGGATGGTTTCAAGAGTGCATCTGTGATAGACTGTATGGGTGGGTAAGTGTGTGTAAAAGTGTGTTAGTGAGTGAATGTATGTCCCAGTGGTACATGTGTGAGTAACTACATATGTGAAAGGCAGTATATATGTGTGTTGGAGTATATAAATAGCTATAAGCGAGAGTGTGTGATTGTGTTAGTGACTGTATGGATGAGTGTGTGCTTGTATCAGTGATTGTATAAGAGCGTAAGAATGTGCTAGTATTTGTATGAGTAAGTGACCTGGTATGTGTATAACTGTATAGGTGAGTAAATGGCAGTGTGTTTAATTATTTGCATGACTGACTAGGTGTGTGAGTACCTCTATGGATGAGTGGCAGTGTTTGAGTGTCTATATAGGAGTATGAGTGCATATGATAGTCCTGTACTGAGTGACCGTAAGTATGAGTGACTGTACGGGTGAGTGAGAGGATGTGTGTGTAGACCTAAGAATCAGTGAGTGGGTATGTAGTTATTGGTGTTGGAGTGTCTATGGTTTTGCGAATGGCAGTCTGTAATTTAGAGTGGGTGTATCAAAGGTTATATTAGGGTGTGAGGAGGTGCATCAGATTATCATGTGGATGATGTCATCAGTGATGTCATTTGAGATGTCATCAGTGATGTCATCAGTGATGTCACTGACCATGTCATGAGTGATGTAATATGTGACTTCATCAGCAGTGCATTGCGGGCGCGAGTTATAGTTAGCTGAACTAACTATAACGGGGAATTTCACGGGTTTTGTACGTGTGCAATGTCCAACTAACTATAACTGTCCCTAAAACCTATGGTTTTTTCAGTGAATTTGTAAGGTTTTTTAAATGCTAATTTCTAACTATAACGTGCCTGAAACCTATGGTTTTTTCAGTGAATTTCAAAGGTTTTGTAAATGACAATTTTTAAATGTATTAATTGTTATATTTATTTTTTTGATACTGATTTACTACATTTTTTTAAACTATTTATTTTTAGATATTTTATTTTTTAAATTACATTGTAATTACATTGTACATTACATTACAAAATATACTTTCTCAGAATGAATTACTTTAGTTTAAATACTTTGCAAATAGGTAATAGACTTTTAAGTACAGTAGTTACAGTTGTTGCAATGGGCAACACAATTTCAAACACAATGCAACATTGAGCTCAATGTGAATTTCTAGTTAAATGCAATTAGTTACTTTATGGATTACTTTTCTAACCACAGGACTGGATCCTAGATTCAGTCCTGGGACATCTCCTGTAAACAGTTGAGTAAAAGCGTTTTGGTTACAGTAGTAATTTTTAAGGAATATTATTGTATTTTAAAAGTTGACACAGAAACTTCTTCACATAGAATCACCAATGTTATCCTATGGGAGGAAATTCACTTAGCAGGTAAGTAGTGTTATCGTTACTTTTTCTTACTCAGTGGTGGATCCTGGATCCAGCACTGGTGCATCTCCTGTAAACAGTTGAAAGAATGCATTTAAGTCATACAGGCGATTTTTAAGGAATTTGTAGTTTGTGAAAATCGACACTTTGAAACTTTTCTGCTGAAAACCAGACAATGGATTCCTATGGAAGGAAATACAAGTTACTGGTAAGTACGGTTAGAATTACTTTTCAGGGTCAGTGCTGGGCTAAAAGATGCAGCACTGGGTTCTCTCCTGATAACAGATGAGTAAATCGGAATTCGTAGTTCGGCTGATTTTAGAGGAATATTATAAAGTTCCAAAACTCCACACTTAGAAGAATTTCCAAGTGAAACCAGTCAATGTTAGCCTATGGAAGGAAATTCAAGTTACTGGTAAGTACGGTTAAAATTACTTTTCAGGGTCAGTACTGGGCTCAAAGATGCAGCACTGAGGTCTCTCCTGATAACAGGTGAGTAAATCGGAATTCGTAGTTTTGTTGATTTTAGAGGAATATTTGTATGTTTCAAATATCGACACAAACTTTTTCAGCAAAAAGCAGACAATGATATCCTATGGAAGGAAATTCAAGTTACTGGTAAGTACGGTTAAAATTACTTTTCAGGATCAGTACTGGGCTCAAAGATGCAGCACTGAGGTCTCTCCTGATAACAGGTGAGTAAATCGGAATTCGTAGTTCGGCTGATTTTAGAGGAATATTATAAGGTTCCACAACTCCACACTTAGAAGAATTTCCAAGTGAAACCAGTCAATGTTAGCCTATGGAAGGAAATTCAAGTTACTGGTAAGTACGGTTAAAATTACTTTTCAGGATCAGTACTGGGCTCAAAGATGCAGCACTGAGGTCTCTCCTGATAACAGGTGAGTAAATCGGAATTCGTAGTTCGGCTGATTTTAGAGGAATATTTGCACAATGGTGAAGGAAGGGGGTGGGGCCTGAGGTGACATGTCTGCAAACACGCCCTGTGGCGCGTTTTAAGTTGGAGAATTAATTCCTCCTCAATCCCGAGGGTCCCTAGGGGCCAACTAGCCCACCAGATACCTCCAGTATGCGCCAGAGAGCTGCGTTGTAGAGAGGTGTTCAGAGGCCACACCCTTTACAACACTCTGCAACGCAGCTCCGTGGCGCTTACTGGAGGTACCTGGTGGGCTAGTTGGCCTCAGGACCCTCAGGATTGAAGGGATTTAATTCCCCATCTTAAACGCGCAACGGGGCCTGTTTGCACACATGTCACCTGAAGCCCCGCCCCTCCCTTCACCACTGTGCAAACGCGCCCGTGGCGTGTTTTAAGTTGGGGGATTAAGTCCCCTTGAATCCTGAGGGTCCCTGGAGTCCAACTAGCCCACCATGTACCTCCAAAAGCGCCACAGAGCTGCGTTGCAGAGAGGTGTAAAGGGGCGTGGCCTCTGTACACCTCTCTGCAACGCAGCCCCTGGCGCATACTGGAGGTTCCTGGTGGGCTAGTTGGCCCCAGGGACCCCCAGTATTCAAGGGGATTCGTTCCCCTCTGCAAACGCGCCAGGGGGCGCGTTTGCAGAGTGGTAAAGGAAGGGGGCGGGACCTGCGGCACGATCGTTTTAAAAAAAATTCGAAGGGGGCTGTGTGGCCCTCTTCCTTTTTCCATTTTTGGGCCCTGTGGACCGCATCCCCCAGGGCCTTACCCCTTTTTTTTCTTTTTTAAAACGAAACGGGAAGGGGGCCGTGTGGCCCCCCTCCCGTGGCCGATTCCGGCCCCGGGGACCCCACCCCCCGGGGCATGGCCTTTATTTTTTTAAGGAGGGGTGCTGCGTGGCCCCCCTCCTCAGGCCTCCTTTTGCCCCGGGGACCCCATCCCCCGGGGAAGGCCTTTATTTTTTTATTATTATTTTTTTTGGGAGGGGGCCGCGTGGCCCCTCCCGGGCCACTACTTGCCCCGGGGACCGCATCCCCGGGCTGGCCCTATCCTTTGGGGACCGTGGGGGACCCCAACTCCCCACGGTCCTGCCGGCTCCCCGCGTCCTGCGGGAGCCGGCAGTTGCTTTCCACATGGTGAGCTGCTAACATGCAGCTCCCCATGTGGAAAAGCAATCTGCTTTGAATTTTGGAAGAGAGAGCAGGTTTCCCGTCCTGTCATACCAAACAGCAGTGTCCCGGGAGTAGGCACCCCGGGACACTGCAGGAGCCGGCCCTGGGGGGTGGCGGTCCCCAGGGCCATCAAGGGTCTCCAGGAGGGGGCCACGTGGCCCCTCCCAACATCGTGACAGCCCCGGGAGGTGGTGATCCCCGGGCTTCGGGGTCCAAACGGACCCCACATTTGTTTAATTAGTGCCCCGGGAGGTGGCAGTCCCGGGCGTGTGGGGGCTCGAGCCCCCACACAGGTAATTTAATTTTAAAAAAAGAAGCCCCGGGGGATGGCGGTTCCCGGGGCTGCGGGAGGGCACAGTGCCCCCAAACCATTCTTTATTAACCCCCCGCATGCCCCCGGGACTTGGCCCACCCGGGTGCCAAATAACAAAGAAGCGCGGGAGCAGGATCCGCGCACCCAGCACGTTTTTTGCCGATTTAAAGCAGGCCTAGGGGTCAGGGTGTTTCTACCCTGCCCCCTTTTGCGTTTTACGCAGTTGTTTTACTGCTTTCTTGTTCCTCGGTTCTACCGAGGAACAAGATGGCTGCCAACACTTCCTGGTTTGGAGTGTTGACAGCCAATTAGCATGCAGCTCGTGATCGGGAGTGTGCGCGGATCCACCGCGGCCATAGATATCGAAACTTTTATTTTGGATTTTCTCAGCAACTACTGAACAGATTTACACCATGTTTAAAAAGGGTGCTTTCTGAACCAAGCACTACCTTTTGCCAAATTTGGTGTAATTCCGTTCAGCAGTTTTTGCTGTAGCCTTGCATAAAGTTTCCTATGGGAAATTGATTTTTTCACTCTTATTTTTTGAATTTCTCCACAACTACTGAACGGATTTACACCATTTAAAAAAAGGTCGCTTTCTGAACCAAGCGCTACCTTTTGCAAAATTTGGTGTAATTCCGTTCAGCAGTTCGGGCTGTAGCCGTGGCTAAAATTTCCTATGGGAATTAACATGGAGAAAACATGTTTTGGGACCCCCATTTTTCTCGGCTCCCGCTTGATGAATCACCCCGAAACTTTCAAGACAGGAGCGGACCGGAGCGCCCCACTAGTTTTGAAAATTTTGCGATGATTCGTCAAACGACGCCAACGTTATTGGGAATAGAATGTTATGAATTTTCTATGGATAATAGGTCCTAACTATAACTATCAGCTGGCGACCGCCAGTAGATAATATATATATATATATATATATATATATATATATATATATATATATATATATACACAAGACTATATAGGTCTCTTGCATATAGATTAAGCAGCGGGGGCTGCTTTTATGTGCTACAGGCCCCACATTGCAAATGCAGCACTATGGCGCCTCCTCCATCTTCCTCAGTGCAGTGCAAAGTGCAACTTAAAATCTGGCCTCAGTGTTTACATGCTTTCTCAGCCTTGGCTATGCGTTTGGAAATGGTCCTCTGATGAGCTTAGTGGTTTGTCACAGTACTGGTGTGGGACTGACTAGACCCTTGGAGAATCTCCGTTAGATGGCACATGATCATCTAGTAATGGAAGCTTGAGGCCGCCTGATGCAAAGTGGGACTTTCGGCATTCCAGACACAGGAGTATGGCTTAGCTAGTAAGGTACTTGTTTAAAAAGGGACAACTTACTTTGTAAATCATTGTCCTGCCAGCGAGCAGCAACAGCTTTTAGCAGTGATACCAAAGAAGGACTGTGGAGGGTCAACTGTTTCTAAAATGTCCTACTGCCAGTCACAAGATGTCCTTAATTGGGAAGTTAAAGTTAGGACCCCAAGCTCTGGGATGTGCAGTCTATTGGACAGGTGCCTGTTATTGGCTGTGACGCCAAAAGTTGACCTGCTTTCTGGGTGCTTGTGTCATTGTAGGAACACAAATCCGTCGTTCATTGCCATAGTCAACCCTAAAAAATATTAATAGGTTGACAAACATGCAGTGCCCATTCCTGGAGATGTGCTTTTATTTTTTACTTCATTGGGGAACTTAGCATTGGCTGATTTCACTTCATTTTTGATGTGTGAAAACAAGTTGTTTTATAGAAGTTGGCGGTGATCCAATTGATAGGCAATTTTGTTTGAATGTGGAGTATATATTTGTGTGCGTGGGGGGTGATTCTAGGTGTAGAAACTCTGTAGCCCTCAATACGTATGGCCTAGAGTGGTACTGCAACCCGCTGGTATCCCAGCAACTAAGGGGTCGATTCCGATCTCGGCCGGAAGCGCACTTAACAGTATTCGTCCGGAAAAAAAACAAGCCGAACGCGTGTTTCCCGACCGATTCGAACAGTCGTCCGAACGAACAAGTACGATGCGCATAACAGCCCAGATTCCGAGCGAGCCGTACTTACCCATTCCAGCTCCTGTTCCCCGCCCGAGCCGGATCCGTAAACGCCGATTCGAGTCGCACGGAAGCAAACACACAGCACCTTCCGGCCGGACGAGTACGATGCACCTTCCGTACGCGCCGAACCCGTCGCTACGTCCGGCATGTCAGAGCATCCGGGAGAGCTGCACATAAGCTCCGATTCGCGCCACAAGACGATCCACGTCGACGAGACGGACAAGCCAGCGACGAGTACGAGTCCAAGCCACGAGAAACCCGAATGAGACGAACAAACCATGAATCCCATCGCGCAGGTCCTACCAATACTCTACATCTATTACCGGGACCGGTACGGACGCGTACGACGCAGACGGTAAGTCAAACACCCACTACACAACATATGTCACACACACATAGGGATGCAGAAATGACGTACACTAGCAACAGCAGAACAATAGGGGCGGGATGGCTATCACCAATGCCATACACACCCATAGGGGGATGGATGCCTACCACTAATACCATCCCCACCCATAGGGGGATGGATGCCTGTCACTACTACCCTCACCTCTCATAGGGGGATGGATGCCTGCCACTAATACCATCCCCACTCATAGGGGGATGTATGCCTGCCACTAATACCATCCCCACTCATAGGGGGATGGATGCCTGCCACCACTACCATCCCCACTCATAGGGGGATGGATGCCTGCCACTAATACCATCCCCACTCATAGGGGGATGGATGCCTGTCACCTCTACCCTCACCACTCATAGGGGGATGGATGCCTGCCACTAATACCATCCCCACTCATAGGGGGATGGATGCCTGTCACTACTACCCTCACCACTCATAGGGGGATGGATGCCTGCCACTAATACCATCCCCACACATAGGGGGATGGATTCCTGTCACTACTACCCTCACCACTCATTGGGGGATGGATGCCTGCCACTAATACCATCCCCACACATAGGGGGATGGATGCCTGTTACTACTACCCTCACCACTCATAGGGGGATGGATGCCTGCCACTAATACCCTCCCCACACATAGGGGGATGGATGCCTGTTACTACTACCCTCCCCACTCATAGGGGGATGGATGCCTGCCACTAATACCATCCCCACTCATAGGGGGATGGATGCCTGTCACCACTACCATCCCCACTCATAGGGGGATGGATGTCACTACTACCCTCACCACTCATAGGGGGATGGATGCCTACCACTACCACCACCCCTACTCATGGTGGCCTGGATGCCTACCACCCACACAACCCCTACTCATTGGACGGGTAATGCATGACACAACCGGCATACTCCAACATAAGGAATGTCTGAAAAATACATCCCCCCCAACACCATGACATGCGTGTGTAGTCTGTGTCAAATGCCTACAACACTGAACATGACATTGAACATACAATGTGACCCCCTATCACATGTGTCACACATAAATGTGTGTGGCCTCCACAATGCAAGCAGACCATGACCACTGTGGCAATGGGGTCTAAAGCCCCATCACCACAGTGACCAAAAGGTAAGTGTGTGGTCCATAGCTGAAGCACATTTTGAACATTGTGGCAATGGGGTCTAAACCCCCATCACCACAGTGACTAAAAGGTAAGTGTGGGGTCCATAGCTGAAGCACATTTTGAACATTGTGGCAATGGGGTCTAAAGCCCCATCACCACAGTGAACAAAAGGTAAGTGTGGGGTCCATAGCTGAAGCACATTTTGAACATTGTGGCAATGGGGTCTAAAGCCCCATCACCACAGTGACCAAAAGGTAAGTGTGGGGTCCATAGCTGAAGCACATTTCGAACATTGTGGCAATGGGGTCTAAAGCCCCATCACCACAGTGACCAAAAGGTAAGTGTGGGGTCCATAGCTGAAGCACATTTCGAACATTGTGGCAATGGGGTCTAAAGCCCCATCACCACAGTGACCAAAATGTAAGTGTTGTCATGTGAAAAGCTGCAAATGCCAAACTGCATAGATAATTCCTGGTCACACAACAACAAACACATCAGTGGCATAGTAGTGCATGTGTCCCATAGCAACATAGATTGGGTGAGGCAAACAGTGCAGTGCCAATGAAACATCGCTTTGGCCATGTGCAGACAAACATCACCCATGTGGGCTCACATTGTCAACATTCACGAATAACACAATGACAGAAGTGACCATCATAATGCAGACCCACATATCTGCACCAATGGACACACAAATGTAGATATCCTGGGGAGACTGTAGATGTCAGGTGAACAAATACCATTCCATGGCAGCAATGGGACATACAAACCATGATCATTGTGCTGACTGATGACCTAGGAGTCCCAGGGACAGCAGGGGAAAGCCATCAAACAACATACAGCCAATGGCACACTAAAGAAATGCCAATGCAGTGGTGCAAATGCACAAACACAAACAGGCAGACTCACACTGCATATCAAACACAACAGGTGATGGGGGTGTGTGCCAGTGTCCCCAGGCAACCACACAACACATGAGGAGGCCTGAATCCCTATTACACAGATGTCAATACAGTGCCACACAAAAGTAACTCATGGGTCGGAATCCCCTATGTGGGCAATCAGGCATTATTAGATGAGAGGGAGCCCAAATTACAAATGTCACACAAGCCTGCAGGAACAGCAACTAACACAGCAAGAGACAGACCCACCACAGCACTACCCCCAGGGACCCCACATTGCATTGTGGTGACACTGGCCTGCATGATAATCCCACTGTGATGACAAAGGTAGATGTTGTACACACTGTGAACCACAGTCATGTGTCCTGAGCAACTAACTACCATCACACCTACACAAGCACAAATCAATCAGCACGGCCTGTCAGCCAAGGCCAACATGGAGGTAGGGGTCTAGCCATGCAACAACTCTCATTTGCACACACTCAACACCACACACCTTGATCTCCACCAATGTGCAGCAGTGAAGCTCACATGAACTGGTGACATTGCACATGCACCCATGACAATCCCAGGGGTGGTGGGGGAACTAAGGTGGAGATACCCATCACACATGGCCAGTCAACAAGACTTGAGAATGTCTGACACACTGCACAGTACGCTGTACATGGGCATGACGTCCAATCCACACCAACCAATGGGATCCCGGCCACAGTCACACACCAATGAAGAAGCCAAGGTCACCCACAAAGAACACACATAGACAACTACCAACATTGCAGCTCTGACCCTGAGGAGTGGCAGCAGTCACACACACAACGTGTCACAATCACTGAAAGCTAACACAAACTGTAAATTACATGACTTGTGTAACCAACAAGTGCCAAGGAGAATCCTGACTGTGTCTCATCTGCGTTTGCCCACAAACTCAGCCCTGACAGCAAACACACCTATTGATGACACCCTGATGGCCAGTAATGTGCCATGCACCCACATCCCAGAGAACCCAGGGCGAAGATTTGGGGGAACATAGGTCAACTCAGCAAGCATCACAAACAGGAACATCACTAGGGACCCCAGCCTGCATGTAGCAAAATGGAAGTGAACACACACAGACATGCTCACACAACACACACCTTGGGCTCAAGGCAATGTCACAGAATTACACACTGCCATGAGGGGACTCCACTCCTGTGTAAGGAAAGCTGTGCCATACGTTGACTCTGCAGGGCTCTATCATGTCAGCAGAACACTTGGTCACTCAGTCAGCAATTAGCACAAAATGAAGGCTCTCGTCACATCAGCCTGGTCATGGCAGTGTCACCGAAATCATCTGCACAGTTCAAATACACATGTATAGCAAGTTGCACTGTAACCACATATGAGTCCTTCCCCATTGATGCCCAAACTTGCATGTCCAGTGGAGATGGTCACACGGTCAGGGAAATAGACAAATTGAACAATGGCAAGCACATCTGATGTGCAGGGGTGTAAGCCACAGATGTGATATTGCAAAAACATGTAGGGAATCCCATTGGCAAATATGAAAAACATGACACCCTCATATTGCTGCAAAGGATGATATGGGTACACACCAGGATAGGACACATTCACCCTGGACCACATGGAGTCCTGCACAGTAACACTTCTTTTACCTGATATCAAAAATCACCATCACTGCAGCAAGGGCATGGTTAGCATCCTCAACATCATGTACAACTGAAGCAAAATCACTAGAGAACTGAAAGGAGCTTTATTCAGCATATGTGAATAGAAAAAGGAAGTCCAGACAAAACCCAAAGGCCAATGGCCAGTCCATTACTAAAGTCCAAACAGGGTGACAGTGGCAGATGTCACCCTCTCCTTGCCTGCACTGCTACGAACCAGGGACACTCCCTCGGAGGGGCATACGGGGGCAGGCCAGGCTCCGCAGGGACAGGATCAGGGCTCACCAGAAGGAGGCAGGGGAGAGTGGCTGGTGCTGGAGAGTCACTGACAACTGCAGTGGAGGTGTCTGACACGGTGTGTGCCGGCACAACTGGGGGGCATGAGTCAGATGGTGTGGGTGCCGGCACAACTCCAGTGGGCTGGCCAGATGGAGTGGACAGGTTCCCCACTGCAGTGCCCAAGTCAGACGGGGTGGTAGTGGACTCCACTGCAGTGCCCATCTCCAGGGGAGTAGAATGGGGTTCAGGTAAGGTGGGCAGGACAGAGGGGAGGACACGGTCTCCACACCAGTGGCACAAACATGTGCAGTGGGGGGTGGGGCTGGAAGAGCAAGTGGTAGGTGGAGAAGGCTGCATCATTTTGGGGATGGTGTATCTGTGGGTGGGGGAACCTGGGGCAGGGTGTGGTGGGGGAACCTGTGTTGTGGGGGCCTGAGGGATGGAGGAAGGAGACTGTGTGTTTGACCTGCAGGGCGGTGGCGGGGTCTTGCTCTTCCGTGCCCGGGGGACTTGCGGGTGGGGGTCTCAGTCTGTCTGCGCCTGGGGAGGGTGTCCGGGTGAGGGCACTCCCCTCTGTGTGGGTGGACTTCCTCTTCCCCCTGTATGCTGGATCAGTGGGATCGGAGGGGAAGAGGCCGAGGTCACAGAGGAAGAGCTGCTTTGTAGGTGGGGTTGCAGGTGAGGCAAGGGAAGGGGTCTTGGAGGGAGAGGATTTTGAGGAGTGCGGAGTGACTGTGGATGCCTGTGTGTGTGTCTGTTCCCCATCCCCTGTGTGTGTGGTATCAGTCCCCTGAGGATGCTTGTGTGCACGTTTTGCCCTGGTTTTGTGTGTTTCTGTGCTGCTCGTGTCTGTGTGTTTGGGTTATTGTGCAGGTGTGCATGTGCTTGGGACAGGTAGGGTGCCAGGAAGTGTGGATGGGGCAGAGGTAGGAGGGGTGATGGACTGTTGGAGGAGGGACACTGCTGCCGTCAGTGAGGAGTCCATGGACCTATTGCTCTTCTGTAGGGCAGACATGCCCATCGAGATGCCCTCCATGAACGACACCAGCTGTGTCAACAGAGTGGTGTGTGCATGGAGGACACTCAGCATTGCTGTCTGCCCTACATGGAGCTGGGGAAGGAGGTGCACAGACTCCTCACTCAGGGCAGCAGGGGACACAGGGGCAGGGGGTGCGGTGCCTGGCATGAAGGAGACACGCTCCCGAACACGGGAGCCTCCACGGACCTCTGGAATGGGAGCCAATGAGAAGGCGGTGGTGGTGGTGGTGGAGGCTGGGCCAGACATACTAGCTGGGGTGTGGTGGCTGCTGACAGCCGCCTCCACAAGGGAGTCATCCTCCGAGCTGCTGTGGTCCTCAGCTGAGGTGGATGGTGCTGAGGACTCCTCGGTGTGGCTCCCCTCGCCCTCCGTGCCACTGGGTCCCTCTGACCATTCATCGGCTCCTGACCCAGTCTGGCTCTGCTGCTCCTCCTGGTCCATGTAGCTGTCCCCTCCTATGGCCATGGATGTATCTGCAAACAATTAGGGAAACAGACAAACATCAGTCACCTGCACTGACCGCACACACCACAGTAAGTACAGCACATTACAGAGCAAGCTCTGGCATCCTTAGTTGAACATTGCCAAAAGTGCTCACACAGATTAGGAGAAGCCAATTGTCAGTCTGATGGTCAACCATGGCACTCACACCCCTCCTGCCCTTGCACCCATCTGTCTGGTGCCTGTTGGATGCTAAGACCCCAGGGTGGACACATGCACCACGTACACAGTTGTTGGACATTGCATAGAACACGGTGAAGTATGTGAACATGCACACATCACATCTCTTGCCACTGAGTCAGTACAGGTGCCCGGATAAAGGGATGGCCAGAGTCTAATTAGAGATGCATGTGATGCATACCAGCACCAGACACCATGATGCACCCATGTCCGGATAGTCAATGCCACAATGGGGTGCATGTTGCACATGTCACTCCCCTGCAGGATCACTCTTAGGAAGTTTAATGCCATGGCACAGGCATGCCTGCAAAGTCATACATCACTGTCTCCAGTCACATGGGCATGGCAGCTAGCCAACAACAGTCTGCACTGTGTCACAATCCTAGGTAATGGGGAATGCAAGTTCTGTAGCTGACAAGTGCACATGTCCATCCCCACAAACCACATCATCTGAACTCTTATTTGTCCACGTCATGCCAATTGGACATATGGGAGACATGAAACACAACTCTATGAACCTGAGCACCTCACAGTCTGCTGTGAATGAGAAACAGCTGCCTGGAATTCACAGTCGCATACACCTGTGTGCACAGTCAAGTGGTCAAACACCTATAAGTCACACAAGTATCATCTCTCATGGTCACATCTCAGATGGCATGCTGAGCCCTAAACGATAAACATCCCAGTAGTCCTGACAACGAAGCCACAGCACAACGACACAGAGGCAGACACCTGAGGGAACATTTCACTGATCACAACATGTCAGCTGATACACGGGAGTGGGAGTACAGAGTGTATTGTATGCCCTGGAGTAGGCATGACTGTCCTGCTCCACCTGAAAGAGGGATGAGCCCTGGACAGTAGGCAGGTGGCTAAGCATGTGTGACACACTTGATATACATACTCCTGAGGCCCAAACATTGTTCACACCCGCAGCATGGGGTGTGCCAAATACCCCAGGGACATGTGGTGATTCAGATCAGCAAGTGGTCCACATATCAAAGTTACACCCAGATTACATGTCAGAACTTAGGCATTGTGTAGGCAATTGACCCACCCATGAATCCCACCACAAAGTCACGGGAACAAATGCTGTCCCCCACCTTGAGCGAAGCAAAATGCAAGGACACAGTATGCAAGTGACACAATTTCCTGACTGTAAGGGCCACACCTGCGTATCAGGTGAGGAGTGGGCATGTCACAATTGAGGGACGTGGGTCCTGGACCACAAGACTGATGTACTGTGGAAGTTTAACCAGGCCAGAGGAGGGCACATAGCATGTCAGACAAAGTTCACAGTGCAGTCATGGACTCACCCCCTCCTTGCTGCTGTCTGGCCTTCAGCTGCCCATCCAGGTCAGGGAAGACCACCGCCAGGATCCGGTGCATGTGAGCGGTCAGGGTCCGGTGTCCGCCCCTCCTGCGAGGAGGCGACAGCTTCAGCTGGACCCTTGTGATCCTCCGGGTCCAGCCCCGAAGGTCCTGCCACCTCTTCTGGCAGTTGCGGATCCGGCGCTTGTAGACCCCCACGGATCTTACTTCCTGGGCGATGGTCAGCCAAATTTCCTGCTTCTGGTGGGCATCAACTTGTGAGGATGACAAAGTGAAAATGCCATTACTACACATGCAACATATACGTGCATCGCACAGTTGGATATACATGTCTCAATCACAGGGGCATATGATGTACACAGGCAGTGCAACTATGGCTATGGACAGTTTGCCAGCAGTCACTACATGGTATCATTGTCTGGGAAGTAAAAGCTTGTTGGAATGCACTGTTACTGCACTGTACCTGTTCAGTGCATGTGACTACACACTTTGGGGGTGAGAACTACTCAGTGAGCATGCTAGCCAGTGGTGTGCACACTGTAAGTCTTGCTAGTCAGACAACATGCACAATTAGTAAGGCAGTGGACAGCACACTCACCTGCTCCCCTGGTTTCCCATACAGCTTGCTGTACTGTGGAAGGAGGCTGTCCAGCAGGGCCTGGTTCTCCTCAAGGCTGGAGGCTGGGGCTCTCTCCACAGTACGTGCCATTGCAGTAGCCAGAGGATGCAGAGACAGCAGCAGTGTTGGTGGCAGATGTCGTCCTGGAGCATGTAGTGCAGGCAAGTGAGCTCTCAGGGGAACAGCCAGCATTATATGTGTGCTGCAGAGGCAGATACTGTCCCATGTGTCCAAAGTGATAGGTCCAAGTCGTTTGCATCTTCTGAATCTGGCCAATCCATGGAATTGCACCACTTATACACGCCCACAGCATCCTTCAAAAGTTAAACTTCATGACACCCATGAATTTGCAAAATTGTTGTGGCTGGCCAACTGAATTCATTGCATCAGACTCGATGAAGCTTCGAAAACGCATCCGTTGCCATGCCAGGCCCTAGCCAATGCATGCGCAACGATCTGACCATTGCTGTACAACGCGTATTCCGGGATACAACGCGTACCCGCTCACAACAGATTCAATGGCCAGTGCGTGCACACCGATCGGTCCATTGCTGTACAACGCCGTATTCGGGAAACAACGCTGCACCGGCTCACAACAGATTCAATGGCCAGTGCGTGCACACCGATCAGTCCATTGCTGTACAACCCGTACCCGCACACAACAGATTCAATGGCCAGTGCGTGCACACTGATCGGTCCATTGCTGTACAACGCGTACCCGCACACAACAGAGTCAATGGCCAGTGCGTGCACACCGATCGGTCCATTGCTGTACAGCGCGTATTCCGGGAAACAACGCGTACCCACTCGCAACAGATTCAATGGCCAGTGCGTGCACACCGATCGGTCCATTGCTGTACAACACGTACTCCGCACGCAACAGATTCAATGGCCAGTGCGTGCACACCGATCGGTCCATTGCTGTACAACGCTGCACCCGCTCACAACAGATTCAATGGCCAGTGCGTGCACACCGATCGGTCCATTGCTGTACAACGCGTATTCCGGGAAACAACGCTGCACCCGCTCACAACAGATTCAATGGCCAGTGCGTGCACACCGATCGGTCCATTGCTGTACGACGCATCCCTGTACAGGTCACTCGCAAATGTCACCATGCTTGTCACTGGTGAACGTATGCCAGTGACATATACTTGCCAGGGACTCAGGGGCACACCTACAACACCACAGCCTGTCCACACTGTATCCTAAGGCATGTAAGGCTGCATGACCTTATCTGTGTATGGGGGTCAACATGTGGTTTTTGTGGTCGCACTTGGGGGCAGCCACTCCCAGGCTGTGCACGTGTTCATGGGGACAGGATCCTTTGTGTGTTGTGCACATGACCACTGTGATGTGCAACTGTTCATTTCTGAGCATGTGGCATGGTCACATTTCCAGGTTGTGTATGTGTATGTCATGTCACATACCCCCAGAGTCCCATGTGGGAAGGTATGTACGTCACAGGGTGACCCATTGCCACAATAGTGATGGCCCTCCACAGTCTGTGTGCATGTTGTGTTTCCGATGTCTCTGATTCCATGTGCACAATGGGAGACAGTCTCCACATCCATGTTGTTTGTGCATGGACTTTGATGTTGTGCGTGTGTGTGTCACAGATGTCCATGTCTGATCCTGCGGAGGCAACAGGGGCCACTACCTGTGGGAGTCATGTTGGTTTTGCTGACGTGTACATGATACGCCATGTCATGCCAGTGTCCATGTGGCAAGACAGGGTCCCTGGGAATCTACCTGTCAATGAGCTGTGATGCCTGTGGCGTATCTGTCCAGACATGTCACTGTGGTGTGTGTTTTGAACGTGACAGCAGTAAATGGGTACTGTGACACAGCCTAATGGTTTCCCATAGCACAACCTGGAACCTGTTGTCAACACATGTTGAACTGAGATGTTAGATGATGTCCATGTAGGTGCCACATATGTCCATAAAGAACGGCACACCCATCAAGTACTTGTGTCTCGTAATGATGTATCATGTGATATTGAGTATGGTCAATGCCACATATGTGGGGTGACTGACAATCTTTCTTTCTTCACCTATGCACTGCAGGGCATCAGCTGTCCATAGACCATTCCCTGACCTTGCAACGATGGTGGAACGTGACAGCATCCGACGGTACCGCTTCACCAGGCAGCTGATTGATGATTTGGCCGTGCGCTTGGCCCCACATTTGCTACCTGGCCGGCCGTACCCTACAGCGCTGCCCCCCAAGGTGAAGGTGATGGCAGCCCTACACTTCTTTGCCACCGGTACCTTTCAACACACTGTGGCGTCTGCTGGTGGGATGTCACAGACTATGTTCAGCCGTGTGCTACGCGATGTTTTGGAGGCAATGTTGAGATGCCTGAACCAGTACATCTATTTCCCTAAACGTCAACAACTCACTGACGTCAAGAGTGACTTCTATGCCCTGGGGAGGATGCCACATGTCATTGGCTCCATTGATGGGACACATGTGGCTTTGGTACCACCACAGGCACATGAGCAGGCATACAGGAACAGGAAACATTACCATTCTATCAATGCTCTGGTGGTATGTCTTGCAGATATGTGCATCTCACATGTGTGTGTCCGTTTCCCTGGTTCGGCACACAATGCCTATGTGATGAGGAGCAGTCGCATCCCGAGGATGATGTCACAGATGCAGAACCAGCGTGCCTGGCTTGTCGGTGTGTACTGACTTTGTACCATTGTGTGTGTTCTGCTATGTTGTATTCCGCCCTCTTTTCCAACTCAGCTAATGTGCAATTGTCTGTCTGTAGGTGACTCCGGATACCCCAACATGCCGTGGTTGCTGACACCCCTCAGGAACCCTGTGACACCAGCCCAGATGCGCTACAATGAGGCACATGGTCGGACCAGGAGAGTGATCGAGCGGACATTTGGTCTCCTGAAGAGCCGCTTCCGCTGCCTGGACAAGACAGGAGGGGCCCTCCCATATGCCCCAGCAAAGGTGTGCAAGATTGTCATCGTCTGCTGCATGCTACACAACCTGGCAGTGCGGAAGGAGTTGCCTCTCATCCTGGATGACGATGACCAACATCCGCCACCTGTGGAGGATCCTGGCCTGGGCCACGATGCCAGTGATGATGATGATGATGGTGATGTCCGCACACAGCTCATCACCAACTTCTTCAGCTGAATGTGAGTATCCAGAGAGTTGTCATGCCAATGATGTGAGTTTGCGTGATATGTGTTGGTGGTGCTCTGGTGCTGTTTGAGTGTGGCCATGTGTTACTTGACTGGAAGCATGCAGCAATGTGTCCTTACAGGTAGTCTGTACTCCCCAACAGTGTTGACATGCTGACTTGGTTTTCTGTGAGTATCTTGTGACATGTATTGGCCATGTGTATTGCAGTTCTGTCCTGTTCTTCGGAGCTTTTGACTGTGTGTCATGTCTGTCCTTCACAGGGTACTTTCAGAGTTGTTTGGTGAACTGTGATCCCCCGACACCATGATTCAACTTCCAGGGTGGAAGCAGTCGTTTCCCCTACAGGTGATGTGCCACACACCCTGGACTTTCTTTCTTCTACACTTGTTGACTGTGTGTCCCCTGCCACGTAGGATTACCTTGCATCTGTAGTGGAAACAACATGTTGCAAATGTGTAATAAACTTGTGATTCACTTTGGGATGTGCGTTGTCTGTGGTCACACATCTGACTGACATGTGCTTACTGCACCTGTGGGCTAGTTAAGACGGACTGTGAATAGGTGTAGTGTCTGTGCATTGCACTGTATTTCCTGGCAACATCAGTGTAGGCGATGAGTCTGATGGCCCTGGTGTGTATGTGTTGTGTAGCCCTAGTGGTGTGTCTCACTCATATGTGTCACGTCTCCATGACTCACATGATGGTGTTGAACTTGCTATAGCAGTTAGCATGCACAGTGTCATTTAGCAGATCACCATCTCCATGACAGAAACCACGTTGGAATCACAACAGAGGCAAGTATGGTGTATTAGTGAGTTTATTTACATACATGTGTGAGGATAGTGCACAGGATGGTGGGTGCTGTACATTGGGATTGTAATCCAAAGTTCCCAGATGAGTTGGAAGTCTTGGTAGCAGAAATGTCCTGAGTAAAGTCCACGGTCATCTGATACATTGGGCCAACTTAAGCTCCCCATGTCATGTGGGAGAGTTGGGTTGCATTCGACAGGGTGAACAATTTGCACACAAAGGAGATTTTCCAGAACAGGTTTTGGGTTCCTGGGGGATGTACATGGCCATCAACCTCTCAGTTTTCCTTCCTCGGACGACCCCTCTTCTTTCGGGGGGGACCCTCACATGCAGGCTGCTGCGGTGCAGAGGACTCTCCGCCAGAGTCATCCTTCCTCCCTGTGGCAGTTGCAGTTGTTGCAGCACCAGATGTTGTGGGCACACAGGGAGGTGTGGCCATGTTGGTGCTAATCTGGTGGAGGCATGTCAATATGTCCCTATGCACCGCTGTCAGTTCTTCCAATGTGTCCCACTTGGACTCCATGCCAGACATGTGTGTCTCCACACGGGACATGTGTGTCTCCTCACAGGATGTGTGAGTCCAAGCGGGCATGATGGGCAGCCTGCTGCTGTTGAATGTCCTTGAGGATCCCCACTACCTGGCTGACCTCTCCGGTGCTATTCTGTTAAACATCAGCAATGTGTGCCAGTTGTGGGTCATCATGCAGTCCAGACCCCTCTGCAAACAGCGACCTACGTCTCCCACCCCTCCCACCACCCCATGCGACACGTGCCGGACCTGCGTTGGCACGCACAGGTGACCGTAGGCCCACTTGGGGGTTGTTACTGGGGTCGTTGTCGGTTGCTCCACGTTGGGCCGGGGTCCCTGTGCTGTTGTCATCGGCGGTCCTTGGTCTGTCCGTGTTGGCAGGGGTGGTCTGTGTGTTGGCAGTTGTTGGAGGGGTGGGTGCAGGGGGTGCAGATGTTAGTCCTGCTGGTGCTGCATGATGACTCACACCGGAGGTGCCAGGTAGGTCTTCGCCAACCGAGGAGGGCAGAGGCTGTTCCACACCAGTGAGCTCAGTGTCCCCCGGAGCCTGGGACAGGGACTCCTCGTTGTCTGCTGCTGTGTCCCCATCATCACCTGTTTTTGGAAGAGACACACAATGTATGTTATGTTTCTACAGGCATCAATGGTTCACACACCTGACAGTTGTGACTGTACCTCTGGATGCGGCCCTGTACATTGCATTGTCCTCAGTTGTCACAGTCAGAGGTTGATATTGGGGTAGCATATTGTCCTGCCAACCTGAAGCTTTTCTATGTGAAAGTTGAGGTGTGTGCAAGGCCAGCATTGGTGGTATTTGGTGGACATCTGGCCCTCCTTGTCCCCCCAGCCCAGTTATCCCACCATGAAGCATGCCACCCTTGCTGTGTGTGCAGGTTGACTCTCAGGATGTCAGTCAGTGGTGTCCTGCTGTTGGTTGTTGCACAGTTCCCATCAGGGCCTTGTGCTCCCCACAACAGAGCACCATTGTCAGACATCTTTGAAGTGGCTTTTCACTCCCTGTGAGGTGTGCATGCTTCAGTGTGAGCTTGCTGGGCCATGTGGGTGGGGGATGTTGAGCTGTGACTACCACTCCCATCATGCTATTGCCTACACCCCCCCTTCCCAGCATGCCCATACTTCCTTCCTTTTGACTCTGCTTCCCTGTGGGGTAGTGTGCCTGTGCTGACAGGATGGCTGACAGTGTTGTCCTGGCGTTTGTTTGGCTACAAGTCCCAAGAGTGTCCCTGTGCTTCACACCGCATAACCCAGGGTGGTGGTTCTTTGTGGGATATTTAATTGGAGTGTGAGGCATTGCATTGTCCCAGGTGAGTGGTGTGGAGTTTGTGTTAAGGGGGTGTGTAAGGAAAGCTGCTTGTAACTATGGTCAGAGCTGTCAGTCCTCCTTCCCACCCAGCCAGATATCCCACCATGGAACGTGCTTCCATTGCAGGGAGTGCAAGTTGGCTTTCAGGATGTCAGGCAGTGGTGTCCTGCTGTTGGTTGGTGCACAGTTCCCAGCAGGGGCTTGTGCTCCCCACAGCAGTACCCAGTGTCAGCCATCTTGTCAGTTGTTTTCCACTCCCTGTGATGTGAGCATGGTTCAGAGTGGTGTTGATGGGCCAATTGTGAGGGTGAGCAGTATATGTGACTACAACTCCCATCATGCTATGGCCTACACACCCCTTCCCAGCATGCCCATACTTCCTTCCTTTTGAGTGGACTTCACTGTGTGTGAGTGTGACAGCAATGGCAAGATGGCTGACAGTGGTGTCCTGCTGTTGGTTGGTGCCCAGTTCCCAGCAGGGCCTTGTGCTCCCCACAGCAGTACCCAGTGTCAGCTATCTTGTCAGTTGTTTTCCACTCCCTGTGATGTGAGCATGGTTCAGAGTGGTGTTGATGGGCCAATTGTGAGGGTGACCAATATCTGTGACTACAACTCCCATCATGCTATGGCCTACACCCCCCTTCCCAGCATGCCCATACTTCCTTCCTTTTGAGTGGACTTCACTGTGTGTGAGTGTGACAGCAATGGCAAGATGGCTGACAGTGGTGTCCTGCTGTTGGTTGGTGCCCAGTTCCCAGCAAGGCCTTGTGCTCCCCACAGCAGTACCCAGTGTCAGCCATCTTGTCAGTTGTTTTCCACTCCCTGTGATGTGAGCATGGTTCAGAGTGGCGTTGATGGGCCAATTGTGAGGGTGACCAATATCTGTGACTACAACTCCCATCATGCTATTGGCTACACTGACTTCACCTGCATACACAGAATTCCTTCCTTTGAGTGAGCTTCCCTGTGAGGTGGTGTTCTAGTGGTGGCAAAATATCTGACTGTGTTTGTTGGTTAGATTTGCTGTATTTGTAGGTATGTTTACATATCATGACACAGTTACATATCACTATGAGATGGCATGTATTGTGTTTATCTGACTGACAGACAAATATTGGGGTGATTATCTTTTGGTTGCTGTGGATTTGCTAAGGGTGCATGGTTTGACTATCCCCTTGTCAGTGATGTGTTTGTATTGTCACACAATATTGGGTATATTAGTTGTGTACTCACCAGGCTCTGGGATGTTTGATAGTCCATATACGCTCACTGGTGGTAGGATAGCCCGCACCTTCTCCTCCCAGGGCCTGAGGTATAGTGGTTTGGCAGGAGGGCCACTGCCAGTGCGCTGACTCAAGATGTAATCCTTCTTTAGTAGGTCCCTGACCCTCCTGCGCACATCATACCACCTGTTCTGGATGTCTTCCTTTGTGCGCAAACATGGTGATTGTGTGTTGACCCTGTCGACGATCCTCTCCCACATTTTGGTTTTGTGTGACATGGGGGTCTGTTGGACCAATGTACCGAACAACTGGGGCTCTACCCTGAGGATCTCATCTACCATGACTTCCAATTCACTGTCTAGGAACTTTGGATTCTTCTTTGGGGGCATGGTGATGGGTGGTGGTGGTGATTGATGTGTGTGTGGGTGTGCAAGTGAGGGTGTGTGGGTGTAGGTTTTGCTGGGTGTATGTGAGGGTGCTATTTGTTGAGGTGCTAATGGAGTGTGGCTTGTGTGATGGATGAGCTGTGAGTGTGTCTGTGGTTGCTGTCTGATGGTGTTCTGTGCTGGCAGGTCAGTTGAATTTGCAAAGGATCATGGTAGGGATTTGTGGCCTTTATATGGGTGGAGTTGGGGGTGTGTCCTTGTTCTTTTTTTTTTTTCCCTGTATTTATTGACTTTGTAATTGCTTGTTTGGCCCTTTTTTTTCGTAGTTTTCCCTTTGTATTTTTTGTGCATGTAGGAGTCGTTCTTCTGACCGAGTGGGACGCTGCAGTTGTCTCGTGTGAGCTTCTCCGAGTCGTTCACGCTGTGTTTCTGCTAGGTTTATTGTGCGGCGTACGCGTCGTTCTCCGAGGATTGGCTTCCAAACGAACATGCCGAAAACTGGAGAAGATCTGGCTCCACGAACGGACAGCGGACAGCTACGCCGCCCACAAGAGCCCCACCCGCAGTCACCATCACCTCATCAGATCCGCCAAAAGGGCCTCACTCAAAGACCGCCTAGACAACAACGCACACAACAGCAAAGAGCTCTTCAACATTGTGAAGGAACTCTCCAACCCCAGCTCCAACACCAACGACATCCCGCCGTCACGAGACCTGTGCGACTCACTGGCCACCTTCTTCCACCGCAAAATCGCCGACATCCACAACAGCTTCAACACCACGACCGCCCCGGCAACCACCGAGACCACTGCCCCCACGACCACCAACCGCCTGCTCTCCTGGACCAACATCAACGACGAGGACACCAGCGAGATCATGAACACCATCTACTCCGGTTCACCGCTAGACCCGTGCCCTCACCACGTCTTCAACAAAGCCAGTACAGCCATCGCTCCCCATCTCCGGAAAATAATCAACATCTCCTTCGAGACAGCAACCTTCCCGGAAAGCTGGAAGCGCGCCGAGATCACCGCCTTACTCAAGAAACCCAAGGCAGACCCCAAGGACCTCAAGAACTTCCGACCCATCTCTCTGCTCCCGTTCCCCGCGAAGGTCACCGAGAAAATCGTCAACAAACAACTGACCCGCTACCTCGAGGAGAACAACATCCTGGACCCTTCCCAGTCCGGCTTCCGCAGCAACCACAGCACCGAAACCGCACTCATCGCCGCCACCGATGACATCAGGACCCTGCTAGACAACGGAGAAACAGCAGCCCTCATTCTCCTGGACCTATCAGCCGCCTTCGACACGGTCTGCCACCACACACTACGAACACGCCTTCACGACGCCGGGATCCAAGAGAAGGCCCTGGACTGGACCACATCCTTCCTTTCCGGCAGAACTCAAAGCGTCCGCCTCGCCCCCTTCCGATCCAAGGCCACCAAGATCATCTGCGGCGTACCCCAAGGCTCCTCCCTCAGCCCGACGCTGTTCAACATCTACATGGCACCCCTCGCCCACGTCGCTCGACAGCACAACCTCAACATCATCTCCTACGCCGACGACACCCAGCTGATCCTCTCCCTCACCAAAGACCCTCACACCGCCAAAGCCCACCTCCACGAAGGAATGAAGGCCGTCGCCGAATGGATGAGGTCCAGCCCCCTGAAGCTGAACTCGGACAAGACGGAGGTCCTCATCCTTGGTTCCAACTCTTCAGCCTGGGACGACTCCTGGTGGCCAACATCACTGGGAACAGCCCCGACACCCACCGACCACGCACACAACCTAGGGGTCATCCTCGACCCCACCCTCTCCATGACTAAGCGGGTCAATGCCGTTTCCTCATCCTGCTTCAACACCCTCCGAATGCTCCGCAGGATCTTCAAGTGGATCCCCACCGAAACAAGGAAAACAGTCACCCAGGCCCTCGTCACCAGCAGGCTGGACTACGGAAACGCCCTCTACGCAGGAACGACGGCTAAGCTCCTGAGACGGCTGCAACGCATCCAGAACGCCTCTGCACGTCTTATCCTCGACATCCCCTGCCGCAGCCACATCACACCCCACCTGAGAAATCTGCACTGGCTCCCTGTCAACAAGAGGATAACCTTCAAGCTCCTCACCCACGCACACAAAGCACTCCACAACTCCGGACCAGCCTACCTCAACAGACGACTCAGCTTATAAAACCCCCACCCGCCAGCTCCGCTCCACCAGCCTCGCCCTCGCCACAGTCCCCCGCATCCGGAAAACGACCGCCGGTGGCAGATCCTTCTCCCACCTCGCCGCCAAGCCCTGGAACACCCTCCCCACCAACCTTCGGCAGACCCAAGACCTACTGGCCTTCAGAAGACTCCTCAAGACCTGGCTCTTCGATCAGTAGCAGCACCCCCCCCCCTCTTCCCCCAGCGCCTTGAGACCCTCGCGGGTATGTAGTGCGCTTTATAAGTGATCTGATTGATTGATTGATTGATTCCTTCTGCTGGCTTTTGTATGCGTGTCGGTCGTACGGCTTGAGCTCCGTGCGACTCGGTCTGGTTTTGCACGCATTACATCGTACTGCGCGGGTCGGAGTTCGCGGGTACGTTTCGTTCGGGTTCATTCCTGGTGCGTGTCAGTCGGGTCGATTCGCGTGGTTTTCCCGGCCGGATAGCTTGTTTCCGTGCGGTTCGGTCGTTCAGCTTGTGTTCCGTACGAGTCGGTCGTGATTCACATGCATTTCATCGTACTACCCAGGTCGGGCGACGCCGGTACGTGTCGGTCGGATTAAATTCCCGTACCGAGTCGGTCGGTACGTTTTCCGGCCCGAATCGGAATCGGCCCCTAAATCTGGGCTCGCGTAATAAAGCTGTTCAATTTTTTTAAATCTTTCATCGATAAATTAGTAAAAAATAAATGTGCAATGGAACACAAAGAGTAAACACATGCAAATTATCTGAACATACAATGGGAAACTCAGTGTTCTACGTATTAAAAGAGTCATCTCCTAATTAATTTTCTCCATTACATCAGAGCAATCACAAAATAACAAACCAAGGGCAGGAAGATGAACAAGGAAAAGGTGTGACCCAGGGTAACTTTAGGAGTGCGGGGCAAGAACATCATAAGTAAGTATTTTAGGCTAAACCATGGCGTTTTGAAGGGTTGCACTTCAGAAGGCAATGTGACACCCATCCACTGAGTCCCATTAGATATTTTCTAAGTTGAG
Organism: Calotriton arnoldi; assembly: GCA_963921515.1. Taxonomy (NCBI): domain Eukaryota; kingdom Metazoa; phylum Chordata; class Amphibia; order Caudata; family Salamandridae; genus Calotriton; species Calotriton arnoldi. The sequence continues at coordinate 109,157 of CAWUFW010018136.1, read as the reverse complement.
CGCATTTTTAGGGAGTGCATTTTATGATAGAGCTCTCAGCCTACTGCATATGGGTGTGCTAAGATTATGGGTGCACATAGATATGCGGTGTTGCAAATTTCAACTTTGCATAATTGTTTTTTCTTAAACTCTGCGAACTTTGCTAAGTGCAAGTTCACAGAGTTTTAAAAAAAAACCACATGGGACAGATTCAGAGGCCCATCCCGGAGTGAGAAACAGTTCCTGCTTCAGCAAAGTGCTGGGCGGGGCACTAGGTGGCCTGCTGCTGCTGTACTCTTGCTCACTCCCCACTCACTGTCCTCTACCCCCACACGGACGTGCACATCGAGCAGTTACAGAAATCACTATCCTTGCTTTGGCTGTTCCTGGTACTGTATGTTCCTCCCACAAGACACCCGCATCACTTCCAATCGGGGCTGGGCAGCTACCACGTGACTTCAGGCATTTTCAGAAAATCCCATTCCTCTGAGCGAAGTTTCTGACTGTCTACGGTTTGCAGGTTGAAGACAAATTCCTGGAATGATGCCTAGTATTGCACAAAGCTGCTGCAGGCTGCCTCCATATATAACATTATAGCTGTTTAGGATGGTCTAAATCAACTTTGCTACTGTGTGCGTGAATGTGTGTGGAAATGTTTGCACTTAATTTGAAAGGCCCATACAAATATTACCACATATTATTTTATCTAAGCCAGTGGTGCATTGGGCTAAGGTGATTAACAAAACAATGTGAACCCTGGAAGGAATAAGCAGACAGGTCTTATCTGTAGGATCAGACCCCTTAGAATAAGACTGTTTCCGCACACTGTTCTGGGGAGCAGGTTAAGTCCTGCAGTGGGTGCCTGAGGAATGATAAAGTCTGTTCCACAGTGATGACCGGGAACGATGAGCGGATCATAGAAGAACCCTGTGCCTTGGTTGCTGGCATAGGTGGTGTTCCGTTAACAGGCGATTACTGAAACTGACAGAACTGAAAAAAGCAGTGACTATGCCTAGCTGGTAGAAAGAGAAGCGCGCTTCATTGATGCAGAGGCTACAACAGAAGTTGTGGAACTCAGGAGCTCACCCCAGTGATCTTGGTAACAAGGAAATTGCCTGTGTTGGCAAATTCAGACCACACTAACTAAAACACCTGCACTTGATGCATGGCCTAAAGCTTCGCCCCAGTCAGACCTTTATGCACTGGTCAATATTAGCAAATTTCCACTATGTTGATTAAAAAAATGAGAATTTTTTATATGGTTATCTTGGTCGCCACTATTCATTACAACTGACTAGTATGAGTAAGAGTCTTTCAAAACGTAAGAATTGTGAGGCCAAAACAACACATACAGTCATTCATGTTAACTCATCCTTTGAATTCAGCAGAGGGCCAGACTGGATGGGGCAGATGCAAACACACCTCAGCATTTAAAGATTAACTAAATAAAGATAAATTTAAGTATCTTTTGCGCTAGATCTTCAAAGTGGAAGAAGTTAGAGACATTAATAGCTGGTTAATAGCTGGTTTGTCATCACTCTACACATCTTTCAAAATACTTTACTCCTGATAAATCCTGAACACATTTTACTGATGACCCAAAAAGGCAGAACAAATTGAAGAACTGTGAAGAACTGAAGGGGACAATTAAACCTACGTAGCACACATGGGGCCCGATTAAGAGTTTGGTTGTTGTAGTAAAGGCAGTCAGGGTGGTAGAGGACCCTACGTCTGCAACCTAGGGGGATATTCTCAAGAACGTGCGATAATCATCGCCAAAAAAGGCTAACGCACGTTTTCATATCGCCGTCTATCGCGGGAAAATAACTCTGTGTCACAACACAGCGGTAACATGCGATAGTCTCCCGATAACGCGTCAAATGTCCACGATACAACTACCGCGACAGCGATAAAAAAGGAAACCCGAACGTGAAAAATGTTGCGATGTGCCCAACCGCGATAGAAAAATCTGCGACAAGCAGCGCCAGGCCTGCAATTCACACACGTCAGGAGGGAAAAATCACTACAAAAGCAGGAAAAAAAAACACAAACAAAAACCAAACAACTGCGAAGCTACAATGGAGGCAGCCGGAGCAGGAACAGAGGGACGAGCAGAACCCCACAAGCCCCCGGAGGACCAGGCCGGGACCTCGGGGTCAGGGAAGGGCAAGGACAGGAAGAAGAGGAAGACGCGGTTCAGTCCGCAGGAAAACAGGATCCTGATAACGGAGGTGATGAAATACCATCAACAACTGTTTGTCACCTCCAATGTGTCATTGGCGACAAAAATGGAATATGGCAGTCCATCGTGGACAAGGTGAATGCAATCGGAGTGCTGAGGAGGACAATGGAAGAGGTCAAGAGGTGCTGGAATGATGTGAAGCGCAAAACCAAGCAGAAACTCGCCAACAACCAGAAGGCAGCAATGCAGACTGGAGGTGGGAGTCCAGCACCACAGGAGGAGCTGGACGAGATGGAGGAAATGGTCTCCACAGTCATCAGTGTGGAGAGGGTGGCAGGAGTTGGGGGACCGGACACTGCTCGACAGGAGCCGACACAACAGCAAGACGGTGAGTAACGACCAGGGACTGGGGGGACGGGGGGAGATGGGCACAATGGCACACATGCACAATTAAGCATAGCACAGTGCACACCCACGACTACTCTGGAGCATGTCCCTGATCCTCTTGGCACACTGCAGCACACCTAGAAACTGCAAGTAGGCCCCCGTCGACTATTTGCCCAGAGGGGGCCCTCCCCACACATCACTAATCTCACAACAAACCCATGCAAAAGTACAAACACACATCCGTGATGTTGTCGGAAATGTCCACTGTCCCGCATCAAATAGGCAGCTCCTCCCTAACAGTCACAATGTACATTGCCATGCAGTTTGTATGTAAACCTGTACAATGCGTCAACATACATGTGAAAACGATGTTAAACTGCATCTCCCCTTTACATTGCAGAGGGTGAATCAACACCTCCTGCAGAGCAGACGGTACACCTCTTCACTGATGATGAAGAGGACCTCCCTCCATCGACACCGACGCCCTCCAACGGCTCATGGACAGCTTCGGCACCCCACCTCCAGGAGCAGGGCAGCCCAGCTGCATCGAGGAAACCCCACCCCTGCACAGACCACACAGCAGGAAGCACCCACCACCACGGCTGTCTCCCAGGACTCCCACGAACAACACATGGCCTTTCAACGCCGTGTGTTAGGGTGCCAGGAGAAGATGGCTGATCAGGTGCGGGTGGGGTTCGCCCTCATGGCAGCCAAACTAGATGCCATACGTGGGTGTCTAAGTCCCATCAGGGACCACTTACAGTCCTTGACGGACACCCACAGTCCGCTCCATGCTCTCCGACGAACCATGGATGACCTCGCTGGAGTCCTGACTCAGAGACAAGGACAACTGTCCAGTCAGAGTGGCTCCAGCGGTGTCATCCGGGAGTTGGGACACATGCAGAGGACCATGGAGAACATGGAGCGGGTGCAGGCGGAAAGAATGGCTGCCAAGGCTGCACACCAGCGTGATGTAGCTGGGATCTACCATGCCCTGCGGATCCATGTCATGGCATTGCTGCCACAAGGCCTGGTGCAGATGAATGCTGCTGCTGCTTCGACATCCACATCTCTGCCCCCTGATGTGTCAGTGCCTCACAGTGCGGCAGCCAATCCACCTCCGGCCCCTGATGTGGCAGTGCCACACAGTGCGGCAGCCAATCCACCTCCTGCCCCTGATGTGTCAGTGCCACACAGTGCTGCAGAGAAAACACCACCACCCACATGTGAGGCACATGAGACATCAGAGGAAGAAGATGCGGATGAATCTGCCTTACTGGTAGTAAGGAAGCAGTAGCATTCTTCTCCACCATATGGCCTGTTTCTGCTTGGTTCTGCCCTCTGCATCATCACCTTCCACTGTCCCCTGATGCACTCTGCGACACTCACCTTGGACCTCGACATGAACTGCCATATTCTGTTTGGACACCAATGACACAGCTATCAGACTGCGGACTGAACTCTTCCTCTTCCGATGTACTTGTCATTCCCTGAAGGACTCTGGCTGGCCCTCCACGGGCCAACAATGTAAAGTGGGGTTTGCATGGCCCTGTACTGCTCCAGCTACAACACTCCACTGAATGTGCATTAAACAATTAAATTCACACAGATGTGTCATGTCTATGTACATTCAAGTACGGAAGTATGGATGAATGTCGGGTCAGTGATTCCCCCTTACGTCCATGTTGCACATGTTGTGGGACTTGAGTCACAGGGTGCAACATTACCGATTGCGGACCGGGTGGCGCCGCCACAACATCAGAGACACACGCATTAGTCACCTTCTTGTCCAGCCCAGAACGGAACCACGCCCAGAGCGCCGGGGTCATCGTTCACACTCCCTCGCTGGACTGGCATACGCCAGGCCAGCCCACTCTGCTTACGCTTACAGGGGGGGACGACAACGCTACATGTCCCAGGTCTTCCCTGTAGTGATCTGCTGATCACAGGTCTAGTTGTCAGCATGCCACAGCCACTCCCTGAGGGCTGGTTCACACCCACACCACACCCATCCAGCACATGCGTCACAGGACATGTGACCCTGCCAATAAAAGGGGCCGGGCGCACGTGCTCGAGGTCATGTCCACTATCTAGCTGAGTGTGTCCGTGTGGTTATTATTTATGTATGAGGGCCTAGGGCCCTACCACATCACATTCCCCACTGCCAGGGGTGACATGATGGTGTCTGCATGACGAGACTCAATCATAAAGGGCCCATGACTTGAGGTGCACAGAGTTGGTGGCACCTGAAGAGCTGAGCGGGTTTGCAGCCTGCGATGATGCGTAGGCCTCGATATGACGTCCTGCCAATCAAGATTCGATTTGAATTGTGATCCCAGCTGGATTGCAGTGTACGCCGAGGGCAGCAGGCTGCACAGACATGACTCCGCGGCCCAGTGCTGCAGGGTGCGCTGGGGGCCTGTGGCGCGGAATCCAGCGATCGGCTGAGGAGGTTGCACCGGCACGTGGTGGGTCCTCTTGGAGACACGCCGGTGGCGGAAGGTGAGCATTGAGGCCTGGGTGCGCAGGGGCGGGCACTCATCGCTGGTTGGCGGACTGGTCTGGGGACCAGGGATGGGGTGCAGCAGGCGCAGAGGATCGCGTAGGCACCACCGGTCACGGTGGTGCCCTCGAGACTGGGTGGGGGGAGTGAAGGTGCAGGGGTATCAAGCTGATACAAACCGTGATGCTTACAGGTATGGGTAATCCTGCATCATGAGACAGTAACAGAAGTTGGTGTGACCGTAACCTTCCTTTTCTATCCTACGAAGGTTACGACCACACGTACTTCTATTATGGTCTTTTTGTGCAGGATTTGTCTTTCCTGTGAGCATTCCGGTTTGTCCTAGTGCTATACACTGTACCAGATTAGGTTTGTGACTATACGGACGCTTGACCATTGTCACCATTTGTCCAACAGGTTTCTGGATACTGACCTCCGGAGTATGGAATGGTATTGGGGAGTTCCCGCGGCTTATGCAGTTACTTGAATCCACACGTTGCCCTGATGAAGTTCCCCGTTGGGCGTTGGCTGTGCTTTTCGTATTGTTTATTGTTGTATTCGTAATAAAGGACTGTTTTTACACTACTGTTGACTACTGGACTTCATGACCGTGCGCACACCCATTTCAGTTACTACAGTTTTGGATCTGGGGCACAGTGGCATCTGGCAACGGCTGGCGTTGGGGTTGGTTGCGCAGGTACACTACGAATTGGAACTGTCGTGTGGTGCGGTGACTGGGACCCGCCGTTGCTATTGTGGACATGCATCCATGACATGGGTGAGGACGTATGATAGGGCTGGCCGTGAGACTCCTCCGACTCTGGCAGTTATTGTTTGAGAGGTACCAGGGGCCAACAGGTGCAGCACAGCCAGCAGCTTCGTCTGCGGAGGGATGGTGGTTGTCCACCGTGTTGGGACCGTCAGCCTGTGGGCAATGTGGGTCAGGATGCAGAGGATGGTTGTCCTTTTGTGCCTGTAGAGGGCAATGACTTCCTCTGGCGTTGAGTCTCTGAGGCTGGTGGGTTTTGGGAATGCCTGCTGTCCTGTTCTGCGCTGCCTCTGTGGTAGTCAAGGGGGGTGCCGGGGGGGTCTGGGGGTGGTTGCGGTGGGTGTTGTGGCCCTCTTGGGTCTCCAGGCTGCACGCTCATTGTCTCCATGGCATCTGTGGATCTTCAGATGTGGCTCTGGGCTGGGCTCCCTTTCTACTGCAGTTTGTCGTCCTGCTTAACACCAGTAAAAGGCAGGTGTTAAATCCCTGCTGCTAACACGCCTTATCGCCTGTTTTTGGTTCGCATCGCAGATCTGGCTGGAAGTTGAGAATATCGCGAAGTGGTGTTTTCGTGTGTTTTTGCACGGGAACGCCTTCTCTGCATATCATTAGCGTTAGTTGTCTCTCTCATCCGTGGCGATGTTTTTGCGGCAGCTATCGCTGGTAAACTGTCGATGTGGGCAGTTTGCACCAGCTTGGGAATGGGGCGATAATTCTTTCGCCACTTTTGCTGCGCTAAAGTGCTGATAACTCGGCGATAAGTCCTTGAGAATATGCCCCTTAGTCTTTACTCTGCCTACCGAACTTAGAGTTCAATGTCGCAGCGGTTCATACAAAGCCATTTAAACATTTGGTGTGCATCTGTCTTTTCCAAAAACATACCCTAAAAGGAAAGTTTAATTTGGAAAAGAAGAACCTAATGGCCTCAACTCCATGGACGTTTTCTCCCTTGGTGTGGGGGCCAATTTTGTATTTTTACTGTCCCTCACTGCTAGGATATTCCTGCCGGTGACAGACAGTAAAAAAAATAAAAGCCATTCGTTCGCCCACTCTAAATAGGTTGGACGGTTGCATGACTTACCTTCGATGGTTCTTACTCCTCCAGGTCGTCAAAAGAAGGTTTACACCGATGAAGTATATTTACTCCATCTACATAAAAGTGGTATTCCGCACAACTCAAAACTAGGAAGGGTGGGCCAAGAGTTTGGCAGACAGGGTACTCTGTCGCTGTTGCAATGAAATACCCGTCTGCCAAACTCTAAATCACGCCCATGGTTACCAAATCAGTCATGACTAAAGACGCTGGGGCAGATTTACAAGAAAGTGACGCATCTGTACAGATGCGTCACTTTCCCTGCGCCACCCGGAGAAACCCTTGCACCACCATGGATGCGCCGTATTTACAATACGGCGCACCAAGTCGCAAGGATTGACAGATGCGCCAGAAATTCTGATGCATCTGTTGGGGCAAAAGTCACGCATTGCTGGAGTCGTGTCGCAAGCACGACGCAACTCCAGCAATGCATTTTGAGGCCTATTCCCACTACACTGCGTCACTCCTTATGCCTGCTTCAAGCAGGCATAAGGTTTTGACGCAGTGGCATCCTAGAAGTGGCGCAGTGAAATCTTGTAGATTTCACTGCATCACTTTTACGAGGCTTTCCTGCATGGGATCGCCCACCCTGCATATATTATACCTGACGCAGGTATAATGTGACGCAGGGCTTTACAACGTGACGCATCTCCCTAGATGCATCATGGTGTATATTGGCCGCATTTTTTATGCCTCGCTGCGTCACAAAAGTGATGCAACGGCGGCGCAAAAGTATCTCAAGGGGCTTGTAAATCTGCCCCCCTAAATTTTGGGATCATTACTGAAACGCTATTTATGTTATCTACTGATGATGCCTATGCAACAGGCGTTCCATGTTGCCACCAGTAAAAGGAAAGCTCCCCTTCTCATGTAATGTCATTCAGATACTCTCTTTAAAAGTATGTTCTCGCCATTTCAGAACAAGCATTGGCATAGTCAATAGGTCTCGCCTTTGGGACCTTATAAGTGTTTAGCCATGCAACGGTTGATGTTGCACCAAGGATATTGTGCTGCATAACTAAATACTTATAAGGTCCCAAAAGCGAGACCTATTGGCTATGCCAATGCTTGTTGTTGTTTGCAATTGTAATGGAAGCTTTTACGGAGATGGGAAAAGGCGCAGCATGTGGTTTACAAACCACAACACGTTGCTTTTAGCAGCTAATTGAGGGCGCACAATAGATGGTGTGGTAGATTAGGTTAAGAAACTTCCCTCCTAGACAGTAAACAGTGCTGCAGGGCAGGAGTCTGCTATGTGCAAGTATGTAGGTAGGCAAACGTTTATCAGCTGCTGCATTTGAAATTACGGAGTGCAGTGAAGATGCCTAAAGATGCATTCATCAAAAATTACGTACTGCTTTGTGAATTCATTTTGTGAGACTGCCTTCCGCACTATAATTATTCTGGGTAAAATTGAGTGTTCGTTATAAGCAACTAAAAACCATAAGGCACATGTGACTTGTAACTCTTACTTATTTTATAGTATACTAGCTATTTTTTTTCTTTATGGTGGGACGCTAATATTAGCTGGGCTTTAAGAATACTGCATATAAATCGCATTTATCTGTGCCTTAGCTTTTTCCACTGACAAAATAGCAAGCCCTTAAATTTTATTTCTTTAAAGTGGAACTTTACTTTTTGGGTTGGTTTTTTTGCGTGACAGTTTGAGGTAGGCACACTTTGGGAATGTATGGGATGCCTCATTATTTATAGGCCGTACCCTGCGTAGTATATACAGACTATTGCACTAAGGAAGGAGAAAATAATACCGCATGAGGCACACTTCTGGAGGCTTTATAACTTGCTGCTCCTCACTGTGCCCCCAAACCCCCTCCTCACACAGTACACCTAATGCACTGCATCACTGTGGCACACTGCACAAAACATTCGAAACACAGTAGCCCTCTACGCAATAGAACTGTACAAATATGGAGCATAGGCATAGAACATGACTTTACTTTACTTTTAACATTAAAAGTGAAGCGCGGGTTCCGCGATTATAGCAAAAGTAAAGAAATAGATGTTTTTCTATTTCTTTACTTTTGCTATAATCGCTGGCACTCACGCTACTTTAAAGCGCGAGTGCCGCGATTATAGCAAAAGTAAAGAAATAGAAAAACATCTATTTCTTTACTTTTGCTACAATCACCGGCGCTTTACTTAAAGATAAAGCGCCGGTGCCGCGATTGTAGCAAAAGTAAAGAACAAGCAAATGGTGCGCGCGAAAGTGATCGCGAGCAAGGCGGCCAGGAGGAAAGACAGATGGCGGTTGCGCGCGTGCACGCGCGTGCACGCAAGCTTGAGGCCACCAAAAAGCCTGTGGTAGCACTGGGAAAACCCACTTACAAAATGTCTCTCCGAGCAGCGCATGCGCTGGCTCAGGCGAGACCTAAAAACGCACAGAAAGAAGCAAAAGAAATGCAGAAAGAAGCAACAGAAGTCCACAAAGACGAACAAAAGTGCAGGAAGAAGCAAGACATGTGCAGAAAGAACCAACAGAGGAGCAGAAAGAGGCCTTGTTGCAAACTCATCCTGTGCCCACAACTTTTTCAGACGGGTACTGGTGGTAACTGACTGACTAACCAGGCCTAGAGCCAGTGCTATGCTAAAAGACACTTAGAATACAGTGAAAACACCTACATACACCAGGGAACACTATGCGTTGGGGTACCCCTGTGATTAGCATGACCTCCTCTGTAAGGCCCTAGTACATAATAGGGCCGGGGGATTAAAACTATCTCTAAGTCAGAGGTGCAGAAAGACGCTTCTTTAAGTAGTGGTCACGTTTGCAGAGTGGTGGAGAAAGGGTGCTGGGCGTCCAACCAACGCTCAGGAATTCCGCTGCGTAGGACTTACAGGAGGTACCAGGAGGGATTCTTGCCCCCCAAACTCCCTAAGGACTAAATTGGACTTTATCCCCCATCCCGTAGTTTGCCACGAGGCACGTTTGCAGAGTGGTAGAGAAAGGGGGCCATGGCCTCCGAAGACGTTTTAGCAATCCCACTGTGTGGGACTTACTGGAGGTAGCAAGAGGGTAGTTAGCCCCCAAGGACATCCTTGGGGCCAACTCCCAAACTATGACCTCCAGTCAGTCCAACACAGCAGCACTAGTAAGTACTCGTACCAGGCCACGCCCACTTTGCCCACCACTCTACAAACGCGCTCCTTGGCACGCTCTTGGATGGGGATTGAAGTCCCCTTCACTGCTGGGGGTGCTTAATGTGAACGGTGTCATCTCTAGGTGTCTGTTAGTTCAGGTTGTGGGTGGGTGTTTATAATGGGCCTCAATTGAGAGCTCTGAAGTTGAAGCTGAAGGAAGTGCCAGTTTCTCATAGAGTTTATCAGTGGGTTCTTAAGGGGTTCAGAACACATGTTCATCAAATCCTTGGCCCTCTGTGCAGATCGCACAGAGCAGTATTCATCTGTGCCAATTGTGTGGCAACTGTAACTGTGATTCTATGCAAAAACTTGTGAAGGAAGTACCCAGCTGTCGAAATATTGACAGTGCGAAAGTAAAAAAAAAAATGTTTTAGGTGAGTGGGTGAATTGTATGTGTAGGGGCAGTGAAGTGAAAGAGATGTGAGGACGTATATGTAGGAGAGGATGGAAAGAGGGTACTGAAGAGGAAAGAGAAGAGGTTTGAGATGTGTAATGGAGGATTTCAGAAAGATGTGGGAAAAAGGGACATGGTTGTGTAATGGAGAGACTACAGACAAAAGTGCTTGAGACATCAGAAGACTACTGCCCCTTTGACAAACCTTTTTAATTCACCTAAATTTTCAAAATTTAAACATGTTTTCAACTGTAATTATTCAACACAAAATCATGGTTGTTAGGCATGCATCTGCTACTAATAACAAGCATTGGCAAGTCTAATAGTTTGCCTTGCCTTAGGTACAAGTCTGTTACTGCACGATATGTCTTTCATTAAAGCTCACGAAGAGCCACCAAATACTGGTCGAGTTTTACTATGGGAAACAGAATTTTACTTTACATGTTTTGAGCCACGCCCTTAATTATATAGGCCAAGCATCTTGGAAAGGATTTATAGTTCTGCACCTTAGGTCACACCCCTTTTAGCCCACCCTGCCCCATTTTTTCATCCCACTTAAAGCCCTGCTGTAGGGATCAAAGTCCTATTGGCTGTACATCAATGTCAGAGTTATACAAAATAAAGGCAATGGTTGGACAAAAGCTAGTGAATAGCTTCCCATGTTCTCCTAGCATGTTCCAACCCAACGCCTTAACCTGGATTCCTCCAAACACTTCAAACAAATTCCTTATTCAGTAACCACTACACAAGGATAGTAAGTATCCATATGTATGGCTGCATCTGTCTTTACCCTTCTCCGCAACATCTAATCCCATATACAATAAGCCCTATAAAACACCTCTTAAAACCCACAAACACTGATCCAACTTTCTCCACATAGGTGAACTACAACCAACAGCCTTTCAATATGCACCTTCAGGATGCCCAGGGCGTCCGTCAATCTTCAGAGGGGAGCACGGAGCTGTCAGCATTAAGGTCAGTCAAACAGCGGTGCCCCTTCGCTTGGCTTCAGTGATTTAGTGTAAAGTACTTTTAATATGTTTAAACATGCTGCGTTCGGTGCTTTAACGCTTCGTCAGCAGACCTCACTGCCGTCCCATTTCCCTGTCACCCCCGGCCTCAACACAGCAACAACCCCCGTCCCCCACCCACCAACAGCACACAACTTGGCATCTGCATGATGGAGCTAATCTGTGGGTGATTAAGGTGAGTTGGGGAGGGGGTCAGGACAGTGAAGGTGTTTGTGTTGAGAGGCCAGTCAGTGCTGTATTCAGCCTGGGACTGATTATTCACCAGCTGCAGCAAGGGCGTCATGTATATTTCTGCCCAGGGCACTATCCGAGCTACGGTCAGCTCTGCCAAAAACACAATGAAAGGCAAAGCGCTTCAATGACCTCGAGGGCTATGAAGTGCTATATAAATCATGTAGGGTAGCTACTTACTCAGCAATATGCACGCGTGTTAGGCCTTGCAAGGGGTGTGGAAAGCGTTATATAAATAACCACAGAATACAATTTAATTCTCATAGTCAATTGAAAACAGAACCACATCTCATTCTACAACTCAAAGTTAGCACCCGGAACCATGCAACTACATCACCCCTCCTTTGTGAAAGGCCAACTTGCCTGTAAAACCTTTCAATATGACGTTCAGCAAAAGTTGAAAAGTAATAAGAAACTAGTTAAGTGCCTGTAAATAAAGGTTTTGACAGCACTGCTGCTCCAGACACGAATCAGATTGAAACAAACTGGCCACATACTAGGGAACTCTAAGCTTACGGTTGGCATCATAGGAGTCATCAGGCCCCTCATATGGTCGACACCCGAAGTGAAACTATTTTACAAAGAACATTTCCAGACTCATCCATTAGATGGCGCAATAATCCGCAGCATACGAGTCTAGAAAGGGGGTTATGCTAAAAAAAAAAAAGTGCATGCATCTTGTTGTGGCACACATGGGCACAAGTGCTGAAAGCGGTTCTTCGCCTTGTATCAGACCCCACACTCTCTTGCCTACAGACTGCTGAAATGCAGAATTGCTTTTGGTAAACGTGACATGAGCTGGTGCGCTCTCTGCTCCCGGCCGATAGTCTTGAAAGCACCATGACTCGTCATAGGACCCACCATATCTGCCCATTACCAGGCATCAAAGTTTAGAGCATGCCCATTGTCTCAAAGGAAGGCCTCATTACAGCACAAAGAGACATCATGCATTGAAAACAGGCAGAGCTTCCGATTCAGGGGCCTGGGACACGCTCCACTGGATGGCAACACGAGTCTTTACATCAACAAAGAGCCTCCATGGTGGCGCGTGCAGGCAGAATTTAAACATGAATGTTATCAGGGGCAGCACCAAGCCCGCCGCAGGGCAGGACGGGCGCTGTGCCAGGCTAAGGCGAAGGACACCTTACCTCTCCAGCCTTTCTACTGGATGCTCCCGGAGGTGGAGGACACGGAGGCTGGCAGCAGAGTGGTCTGGCGGGGGTCAGGCAGCAGCACCTGCCCGACAGCAGGGCCTTGTGTCACTCCTTGCAGCTGTGCGAGGGGGAGCGCAGCCAGAGCCCCATCCACACCTCCCAAAAACAAGCGCGCACAGCAGCAGGGGGAGGGGGGAGAGGAGGGAGCCTGCCCGATTCACTTGCGGGAGCGAGCGGCGCCAGGAGCGATAATTGCTACCATATGGCGCCAGCTGCTCGCTCCCGCAAGTGAATCGCTAAACGTGCACGCGTTGCCATTGAAGGCAATGGAACGCGTGCACGTTTTTGACTGAAAAGCCGAATCGATCGCAAAAGGTCTTTTTTCCGTGCAGCGCATGCGCGCTGCGTAGGCGAGACCTAAAAAGGGAGGATTTATGTGGTACATGCTAAAAAGTGCACATACTGTATAGCGACTGCTTTGTAGCAACCTCTCATATGAATAGTTTAATATGTCACCGTCAGAGATGAAAAAGTGCACTGGTTTTGGGATGTGGTTTAATATGAACTGGGAAAAGTGCTGTTGAAGATGCACAACGTGAAAATCAGTGGGAAAAACACTGATTTCCCCCAAAGTGTGCTTCAGTTCAAGCAGAAAAACTCGGAATGATGATGTTATACCGTACCTGAGAAAACCTGAGCCCCGTGGTTTGAGCAGGGCTTCATTTGTGCTGGAAGTTAAAGGTGGTGGGCACTGGCACTCATTTTTGGGTACCATGGTTCAATGTTCATCTTTCACCCAGAGCAATGGAGAGCAAGACAGGGAAGGAAGAAAGGTGGGGGGAGCGAATGATAGGATAACAGTGATATATGGAGACAGACGGAAAGAAAGACAACCTGCAAGAGTGAGAAAAAGAGAACATGAGGTGTAGAATGGTGGACGTAGGAAGCATGAGGCGGAATCGAACTTGGGGGCATATTACCAAGGATTTGCGATAATTATCGCAAAGCGCGCTTAGCGCTGTTTTTGTTATCGCTGGATTTCATCGCGGAGATAACGAGTTATTATCAACGCTTATCTCCAAGGCGATAAAAAATCTAGCGATAGCGGCGAAACCCAGCAATAGCGCGAGAAATCCAGCGATAAATTCACTGCGCTAATGAAAAGCTTGCTAATAGGCAGGTGAGGACTTAACCTTACAATCCACCTCCCATTGACAAGATGGTTAAGTCAAGTTTTTATCAGGTGTTAAATTCCAGCGATAATCGCAGTTAGCGCGACTTTTTTTATCGCTTCGCGGGCATTGCTAATAGGGGGAAGTTGTGTTTGCGACTTTTTGCAGTTGCTTTTAGTTGGGAACGCCTACTTTGCATGTCATTAGCGATAATTATCGCTGACATGCAAAGCGGCAACAAAACGGCCGTTATCGCCATTAAGCTGTCGCTAACAGCTGTTAGCGACAGTTTGCTAATAGGGCAATAAAAATATCGCCGCTTTATCGGCAAAAAGTGTCGCTAAAGTGGCGATACTGCCCTTGGTAATATGCCCCTTGGTAGTCTAGGTATTCAGCAACCCAGTCTTTTTTCAGCACAGGCAAGCAGACTCCAAGGAAAAACTCTAGGCCCTCCAACTATGGGGCTTATTTACAAGCCCCTTACAACACATTTGCACTGCAGTTGCTTCACTTTTTGTAACGCAGCGGCGGCGTAAACAATGCGCCAGGTTGCGCCCTATTTACAAAGGTGACGCACCTAGGCAGATGCGCCACCTTGCAAACCCCTGCACCACATTATACCTGCGTCAGGTATAATGTATGCAGGGTGGCCGTTCCCACGCCAGAAAGCCTCATAGAAGTGACGCAGTGAAAACTACAAGATTTCACTGCGCCACCTCTAGGACCCCACTGCGTCAAAACCTTACGCCTGCTTGGAGCAGGCGTAAAGAATGACGCAGTGCAATAAGAATAGGCCTTCCCCATGCATTGACGGAGTTGCGTCAGGCTTATGACAACTCCAGCAATGCGTGGATTTTGCGCCGACAGATACGTCAGAATTTCACAGGCACAAGGAAACTAGCGCATAACTGCTTTAACGCAGCGATGCACCAGTTTCTTGTAAATAAGCCCCTATGTTTTTACAAACCAATCACTAGGTCAGTGTTACCGCACTACTGGGCACCCAGAATGAGGCTCTGTGCTGACTAGCGCTAAGGTATAACAGTTACCGGATGGTTTTCATTCCATCAAATCTGCTGGCTGGAATTTTGAGCGGACTCATATGTGCTGCAGTCCTGCTTACATTTTTTGATAGGCGGGAAAATAACTGGGCCTGAGGATGTCTCTTGAGGAGGGGGGTCAGAACACCTTCGCCCGAGATGTTAGCATCTCTCATTCACAACAAACCCATTGTTCCGCACCAGGGTTTAGTACAGAGTGCATTCCAAACCACAAGCCATTAACTGAACGTGTACTAGATTTGATAATGAAGCACATTGTGAATTTAATCGGTTACTACCACATACAATCCAAGGCTTGCTAGCTCGTAAATCCAAGGCATTTCTCTCTGCCAAGCCGCAAACCTCTGGGTAAAAATAAAGAGCGAAATTGGTTTTGGTCCGAGCCCGTGTTTTCGAACACACACGTGCATATCCGCAGTTGCTCGAGCGCTATGGTGGTCTTGATAATAAATACACCGTCGCGAGCAGTGAATGGAACAGGAAGCGCGGTGGGCGGTTTCCGATTCCTCGACTGCCTATCAAAAACAAACTCCTCCAACTCGCTAAAAAGCAAACTTTGGTGGCGTGTTATCGAGATCAATATTCATCGTTCCTCAATGTCACTCCAGCCTGTGTGCAAAATACCAAAGTCATCTCTAAAAGAATAGACTCGGCAGGAGGTGGACATCCAAGTGTGCAGTTTTGCGCCTTCAGCAAAGTTTTGAAAAGTTGTGTTATTGGCAAACTATTGGCATTTGATCATCAATATGAGAAGTAATCTAGTAGAACAGGGTGTAGCGTGTCGAGCAATGATATACTTAGAAACAGAATCATTGTTGCAAAAAATATGCAGTTCTGCAAAAGGAATAAAGCCAGAAAAGATATGTGTCATAAAGTTTTTCCACCACCGGACCTGGCTGAAGGATATGCCTTTGGCCTAAGAAAAGTCAGAACATGAACCAATGGCAATTATTCCAGGTCCATTCCATTCCATTGACTTTAACATGCCTCAGAGAGGAAAATACAAGTCTATAACTAAGGCAGACGTGAACCTTCCTCAAAAGGAATAGTCTGGCCTGCACAGTCAGGCCACCCTGTAATGGAAGGGAACACTATAAACCCCAGATGTCTAAGTAAGACTTCCCCATGGCTCTCGCAATCAATCAATCAATCAATCATGTCACTTATAAAGCGCACTACATACCCGCGAGGGTCTCAAGGCGCTGGGGGAAGAGGGGGGTGGTGCTGCTACTGATCGAAGAGCCAGGTCTTGAGGAGTCTTCTGAAGGCAGTAGGTCTTGGGTCTGTCGGAGGTTGGTGGGGAGGGTGTTCCAGGTCTTGGCGGCGAGGTGGGAGAAGGATCTGCCGCCGGCGGTCGCTTCTCCGGATGCGGGGGACTGTGGCGAGGGCGAGGCTGGTCGAGCGGAGCTGGCGGGTGGGGTGTAGAAGCTGAGTCGTCTGTTGAGGTAGGCTGGTCCGGAGTTGTGGAGTGCTTTGTGTGCGTGGGTGAGGAGCTTGAAGGTTATCCTCTTGTTGACAGGGAGCCAGTGCAGGTCTCTCAGGTGGGGTGTGATGTGGCTGCGTCGGGGGATGTCGAGGATAAGACGTGCAGAGGCGTTCTGGATGCGTTGCAGCCGTCTCAGGAGCTTAGCCGTCGTTCCTGCGTAGAGGGCGTTTCCGTAGTCCAGCCTGCTGGTGACGAGGGCCTGGGTGACTGTTTTTCTTGTTTCGGTGGGGATCCACTTGAAGATCCTGCGGAGCATTCGGAGGATGTTGAAGCAGGATGAGGAAACGGCGTTGACCTGCTTAGTCATGGAGAGGGTGGGGTCGAGGATGACCCCCTAGGTTGCGATACATGGTCGGTGGGTGGCGGGGCTGTTCCCAGTGATGTTGGCCACCAGGAGTCGTCCCAGGCTGAAGGGTTGGAACCAAGGATGAGGACCTCAGTCCGAGTTCAGCTTCAGGCGGCTGGTCCTCATCCATTCGGCGACGGCCTTCATTCCTTCGTGGAGGTGGGCTTTGGCGGTGTGAGGGTCTTTGGTGAGGGAGAGGATAAGCTGGGTGTCGTCGGCGTAGGAGATGATGTTGAGGTTGTGCTGTCGGGCGACGTGGGCGAGGGGTGCCATGTAGATGTTGAACAGCGTTGGGCTGAGGGAGGAGCCTTAGGGTACGCCGCAGATGATCTTGGTGGCCTTGGATCGGAAGGGGGCGAGGCGGACGCTTTGTGTTCTGGCCGGAAAGGAAGGATGTGGTCCAGTCCAGGGCCTTCTCTTGGATCCCGGCGTCGTGAAGGCATGTTCGTAGTGTGTGGTGGCAGACCGTGTCGAAGGCGGCTGATAGGTCCAGGAGGATGAGGGCTGCTGTTTCTCCATTGTCTAGCAGGGTCCTGATGTCATCGGTGGCGGCGATGAGGGCGGTTTCGGTGCTGTGGTTGCTGCGGAAGCCGGACTGGGAAGGGTCCAGGATGTTGTTCTCCTCGAGGTAGCGGGTCAGTTGTTTGTTGACGATTTTCTCGGTGACCTTCGCGGGGAACGGGAGCAGAGAGATGGGTCGGAAGTTCTTGAGGTCCTTGGGGTCTGCCTTGGGTTTCTTGAGTAAGGCGGTGATCTCGGCGTGCTTCCAGCTTTCCGGGAAGGTTGCTGTCTCGAAGGAGATGTTGATTATTTTCCGGAGATGGGGCGCAATGGCTGTACTGGCTTTGTTGAAGATGTGGTGAGGGCACGGGTCTAGCGGTGAACCGGAGTGGATGGTGTTCATGATCTCGCTGGTGTCCTCGTCGTTGATGTTGGTCCAGGAGAGCAGGCGGTTGGTGGTTGTGGGGGCAGTGGTCTCGGTGGTTGCCGGGGCGGTCGTGGTGTTGAAGCTGTCGTGGATGTCGGCGATTTTGCGGTGGAAGGAGGTGGCCAGTGAGTCGCACAGGTCTTGCGACGGCTGGATGTCGTTGGTGTTGGAGCTGGGGTTGGAGAGTTCCTTCACGATGTTGAAGAGCTCTTTGCTGTTGTGTGCGTTGTTGTCTAGGCGGTCTTTGAGTGAGGCCCTTTTGGCGGATCTGATGAGGTGATGGTGATTGCGGGTGGCGCTCTTGTGGGCGGCGTAGCTGTCCGCTGTCCGTTTGTGGAGCCAGATCTTCTCCAGTTTTCGGCATGTTCGTTTGGAGGCCTGGAGGTCTTCGGTGAACCAGGTGGCTTTCTTGCTGGTGTGGCTGTTGGGCGGATTCTTGAGCGGGGCGAGGTGTTGGCGCAGTCGTCGATCCACTGTCTGAGGTTGCGGGCGGCGGTGTCGGGGTCGGAGGGTTCGGCGGGTGGGCTCAGGGTGAGGGTTGTGGTTAGCTGGTCTTCCGTGACTCTGCTCCAGCAGCGGCGAGGCATTTGTTCGGTGCGGTGGTGCGTGGTGGGCTTCCTGTAGGTGAAGTGGATGCAGTGGTGGTCAGTCCAGTGGGGTTCGGAGGTGTGGTTGAAGGAGACGTGTGGGCTTGCGGAAAAGATGGAGTCTAGCGTGTGGCCGGCGGCATGGGTGGGTGTAGTCACGAGCTGTCTGAGTCCTAGGGTGGCGAGGTTGTCGATCAGGGTGGTGGAGTTGGTGTCCTTGTTGTTCTCGAGGTGGAAGTTCAGGTCCCCGAGGAGGATGTAGTCCGTGGAGGCGATGGCGTGTGTGCTGACGAAGTCAGCGATGGAATCGCTGAACTGTGGTCGGGGTCCGGGGGGTCTGTAGATGAGGGTTCCTCTGAGGGTGGTGTTGGGATCGGTGTGGATCTGGAAGTGCATGTGTTCGGCGGTGCTGAGGGTGTCGTCGGTGTTGGTTGAGACTCTGAGGGTGTTCCTGTGGACGATGGCGATGCCTCCTCCGACTCCGTTGGTGCGGTCCCTGCGGGTGATCTTGTATCCGTCCGGGATGGCAATGGCGATGTCGGGGGCTGAAGCGGGATTCAGCCAGGTCTCCGTCAGGAATGCGACGTCTGGGGAGGTTGAGTCGAGAAGGTCCCAGAGTTCGATGGCGTGTTTGCGGGTGGAGCGGGTGTTGAGGAGGATGCCATGGGCTCAAACTGCACCTCACTGCCGAGGACCACCAAGGCTGTGTGGTGTTCCTTGTATCCCATTTAGGGAGGATACTGCCTGGCAGGTCGCACTGTCACTGTGGGACGTATTTCAGGAGCCCTAGGGCAGTCGTGGGTTATTCAGGTTAAATTGTAACAATCAGAGCTTTGTACCAGTGCTGTCCTCGGGGTTTACATTACTATTAAGCCCAAAACATAACACCAATTAGACCCCAATGGCACTTGATGCTTAGGGTAACGAAGATGAGCAATCAAAGGTTTACATGGGGTGATGGTATGGGCTGGAATTTCTGAAATCAGTAAAGCCAATAACCTCAGTCACAGAATCGATGTCCAATCAGTGCTTTTAGGCTCAATAGAAAAAGTGATTTGATTTTACACATACAACTCAATACTGTATATAGAAGTTCAGAAGATCTTCAGAAAACACAGTTACATCTGGGAAGTAATCACTCAGCCGCTGCCCCTGCAGGTAAGAGCGGTGGGGCGCTGGGACCAGGTGGGGCGGGGGGGATGTGGGCAGACGATGACAAGGGAAAATTAAATAAATAATTAACTTTTCCTCGTTTTTGTCTGTTGAAATCCCCCCCCCCCCCACCGGCCCCACCGCTCTTACCTGCACGGGCCGCGGCTGTAATCACCGTGCTGGGGTACTTGCTGCTATGGCCTAGGCAGTCCATGTGGGCACAAGAATTTTTCAAGGTAAGATGTCTTTAAGGTGCTGGGACAGGGAGAACGCTCTCTTTGCTCTCAGGTGACTCTCTGTCCCTTTTAGGGCAGATGCCTAGTCCTAGGAGCAAGGAATGTAGGTGCTCAGCTAGTTGTCCTTTCTCTTAACAATCTGTTCTGTTTCAAAGTTCCCAGAGCCTGGGCCATTCTTGCCGGATGATTAGGGTGCCATGTTATTAATTTCCACCTGCATTGGACTGCAGGGAAAGGTCACGCTAACTTTCCGTGAGCTCAGCCGATGTCAATGGTGCACCCCGGCTCCAGCCGCTAGTACGCAAGGACACACTCTGGGCCAACCAGTCTGGTGGTCCTTCAAGATGGAACAAAGAAGCACTTTGACCTATGTCCACCATGGAATGTATGGGTCTCCTGGTCAATACATTTAATAGAAATTAATTCACCAAGCCCTTAGTAATCCCAGCATTAAAACACAACTAAATCCAATGAAAGCACCTAATATTCAGGGGCAGATTTACCAGGGACTTGCGTTGTCCTTGCATGAGGCAAGGCATCGCAAGGCAACACAAGTCCTTATCTGGTATTTACTAAGCCACACAAAGCCACTTTGCATTGCTTTGTGGGATTTAGTAAATAAAAAGTAACGAAAGGCAGTGCCTAGCACTGCCTTGTATTAATTTGTGTTGGGAAGGACTTACATGGGTGGAGCATGAGCGTTCGCATGCATGCACCCATGTATTTTGATGAAAACCCAGATTTACAAAGACTTGAAAACAGGAGTTTGCACAAAAATAGTGTGCCTACCTGACAGAGGCATAACAAGGAGGAATATCTGTATTTCTCCTTGTTACTTTCTGTTTCTATGCATGCTGTATTCTGCAGCACACGTAGAAAGAGGAATATGCCTCTAAGGATGTTTTTTGTGCAGGAAGGTGTCCCTCAGGCACAAAAACAATACTGCCTATAACACAGCCACCTTTGTCCTATGGTGTAAGGGTGCCTGAATTAGACCAAGACAGCACACAGTGGGCTAACGCTAGGAGAGAGCAGAAATGTGCCATATCTTTGTAAACATGGAGTATTTCTGCCCTCTCACTTTAACACTATGCAGCGCAGCACGTTGCCTTACTGCTTTGCACTGCATGATGGAATGGTAAATCTGTCCCTCAGTCTTTTGCCCCAAAACACCTCCAACTTTTTCTATATCCCTCTAGTGCATTCCTTATTTCTGACTTCTGTTAACTTTTATCAATAAATTGGCATAATTATCTTTAGATCCTGTTCGGACCTGAAAAAATAATGACGTGATCACTTGCAGACCTCAGAGTGATTAGAACCGATTGCGGCTGTGAGTCTGCCAGCATGCCATACTTTAAAGCCAAGCTTTTTTAGGTATTGAGGGTCCCATCTTTATAAAACTACATTGTATTGTATCAATAATATTGTGTGTTCAAATTACTGCTATTGCCCTGAAGTGCTGACTGGTACAGTCTCGTATCAGGCTACCCTGGCTAAGAAGTATGTTTGTGCGAATATATGTTATAGAGTGGCCTACATGGGAAGCATTGAGGGTTTATGTGAGGCCCAGATGGGTATTTCATCCATGTTGCTGCAAACTTGGCATGTACACTTGCACTAAGGTATGTAAATGAGGGAGGAAGGTGTTGGATTGATAGCTCGTGATTGTCGGACTTCTGGGAGAGTGAGCGTCAAAGTTTGACTTGTTTGGGAAATATTGGGTGTCCTGTATGAGGGTAAGAGTGGTGCTCTGGTTGTGTCACAGCAAACCTGAGATGAGCTTAAGCATATATACGAAGCTGAAGTGTGTATGATAAGTAGTGCTTATTGGAGCTATGTTTGGTGTATACATTTGTGAGAGTATTTATTTAAATTGTGATCTAAGTGGGGAGCATATGGTGTCACAAGTGATGACCTGAGTGTTGCTTTGGGTTTTCTGAAGGGCTTAGATATCTCAATGACACAGAAGAGTGTAAAGCATTGGTGAGTTTGCCAATACACACACCATCCCCCTTGGTCTTTCTACTTGAAAATTAGTTGTCCACTTATAGATGGGGCCTATGTCGTAAGGTAATATTGTTGTGGTCAGTCTCTTTATTACAGCTCTTCAGAACTTCAGGTATAAGGTTTCTGATTGGTGCTAGGAGAGAATTTAAAAGCATGGTGTTGGTTGAGCAAGAAGGTTCAACAACACAGGACTTTCTGAACCAACCTGGCGATGGTGAACAATGGGATAAGGGGGTCACATATCAGGCTTTGTGACAGAGCTAGGGGTATAGTTCCCTAATTCAAGAGAAGTGTGCACTGCAGCCTTCATCCTGATGAGATAAACTTCTAAATTTACTCCCCCATGAAGTTGTATGGTCATTCATGAAAATGCACTACTATGTTTCATACATTAATTACATTTTCGAGAAGGTAAACGATGTAAATGTTTTTCAGGGACTCTCAGACTGATGATGCTGTTGAAATGTGGCAATTGAAGCACACCTTTGTCTTCCTATCAATATTGCCACAAATGGACATCAGACAAGAGCTCCTAGAGACCTGCACGTAATACCAACGACCTCCATTTTGGGACCTCTTTGAACAACTACAAATCTGACATCTCCCATGCTGCCTTTTATCAGAAGACTTCATATCAGACAGGGTGATATTTGTCTGAAATGTTTGTGCATCTTTGAGAGTCATCTGTCTTTGGCCGACAAATTCACATTCAAAGTGATGCTGCCTATTGGCAATAACATTAATCTATGTATTTGTGTAAAATTATTGAAGTTGAAATGAAAGTATTCCTCAGCAAAACACTACATACCTGCAGTGTCCGCCTGTTAGACCATGCATCCTTGGTATGGTTTTCCCCTGTCTTTTTGCCTCTGACTCCTGTATTTTCGCTGTGTGCTGGATTTTGTTTTTGCTGGTCTATATGCTTTGGGCACTTTGCCCTTGCTGATCAGTGCCAAAGTGCAAGTGCTCCCTATGTAAATTGTGTTTATGGATTGTTGTTTCCATGATTGGCTTATTTGATCTACTAGTAAGTCCCTAGTACAGTGCACTGTGTGTGCCCAGGGCCTGTAAATCAAATGCTGCTACTGGGCCAGCAGCACAGATTGTGCCACCCACACAAGCAGCTTTTCAAACGGTTCTCAGACCTGCCACTGCATTGTCTGTGTGCAGTTTTTACTGCCATGTCGACCTGACAAGTGCACCCACTTGCCAGGCCCTAACCCTCCCTTTTCTCACATATAATGTACCCCTAAGGAAGGCCCAAGGTACCCGTGTGGGCAGGGTACAGTGTGGGCGAAAGGTAGGACATGTACTGGTGTTTGTGATATGTCCTGATAGTGAAATACTGAGAATTTCGTTTTTCACTATTGAAAGACTATCTGTCCCATAGGGTAACATGGGAGGTTATTTGTAACATCTTACAGGTATAACTTTCCATTGGGACAAGACTGAGAAATGGAGGTTAGGCTCTCTAAACTCAGAATTTAATAGCACATCTTTTAGTAAAGATGGGGGCATATTCACAAGGACCTATCTCCGATTTATGTCCACCTTAACTCAACAAAAGTGGAGATAGATTTAACGCCCCATTCACAAGCGGGTGCAAACCGCAGACATCGCCAGTATTCCCGCGATAACTGCCCCAAAATTTAACACCACGGTGGACACCACCAACTAACCCTAATGAGATGCAGAGTAGGCGTTCCCTTGCAAAAACACCCGAAAAAACCACAACACCACTTTCACAACAAACTGCCAGATCTGCGATGCGAGCCAAAAACAGGCGATAAGCCGCGGTAGCACCAGGGATTTAATACCTGCCTTTTGCTGGTGTTAAGCAGGACGACTACCTGCAGCATCAAAGGGAGCCCAGCCAAGAGCCACACCCGAAGACCCACAGATGCCATGGAGACAATCATCATGCAGCTCCGAGACCCATGAGGGACACAACACCCACCCCCACCCACCCCAGGCCCGCCACCACCCCCAGGACCCGTCCCGCCCCCGGGAACACCACAGAGGCAGCGTACACAAAGACAGCGGACCCACCTGAAACGCACCTGCCACCCAGACCCAACGCCAGAGGAGGACATTGCCCACTACAGGCCCAAAAGGACAACCATCCCCCGCATCCTGACCCACATCCCGCACCTGCTGACTGTCCCAACCCAGCGGACTACCAACATCCCTCCGCAGACAAAGCTGCTGGCCGCGCAGCACATGTCGGCCTCTGGTACCATCCAACCCACAACTGCCAGAGTCGGAGGAGTCACACAGCCAGCCCCATACAAGGTCATCACACCTGTCCTGGATGCCAACAACAGCCTGGTGCCCCAGCACCTCCACTTCACCCACACTGCACAGGAGCTGCTGGAGACCAAGCAAGGCCCCTATGCCATAGCTGGATTCCCTCACGTGCTAGGGCCAATCAACTGCACACATGTACCCCTTGTGCCCCCTGCCGACACTGCACACAACTACCACAACAGAAAGCACACGCATATCATGAATGTGCAGGCAACAGTGGACCGGCCGGGACTCCTCAAAAATGTTGTGGCCAACTCCCCAGGCCGAGTGCATGATTCTCACATCTCCAGACAGTCCAGCATCACCCAGCGCTCCCAGGATGGCACCCATGGAAATGCAGTGCCCGTTGGTAAGTCCAAAATGAACAAACCACACACCTCCAGCCCACAGTCATGCAACTCACGACACCGGCAATGGACACGCAGCACAACTACATTCAACATGACACACAACATGCCAACCGACCAGACACGACAACACGACTCCATCAGGAACTTGGCCTTGCCATGCCCACAACCCAGCCACGGCATGGCACCACAGACACACAATAGCAGGATGTGAGGAGAGGCATGGAGCAGGCATGTGCGAGAGCGGCAAGTGACTAAGGAATGTGAACCTACCCAATGCCAGATGTGGCGTGGAGATGCCGGACAGACCACAGTGTGCAAATCACGGAAATGGCCATGTGGAGATCAACTGCTGGTGCATGGAAAGTAGTGGCCAGTGGACGCTACCATGTCCCCACAGGCAGTGGGGCAGAACGCGGAAATGTCGCACATTACGTCCCCCCTGCATGCTCAGGCGGAGTGGGTTGGACCTGCGTACGCCAGGCCTGCATAGGGGTGTGAACAAAAGCCCCGTCGCACTGGGTGTGGTTCTCATTCGGAATGGACAACGCGTCTGCCAGTGCGGCGGCTCTCAGTCCGCCACGAGTCCTGCGCCGAGCACAGTGGGGCCTGCGTCCTTGTGCGCCTGCTGCACCCCGGGCCGCTGGTCCCCCGACCCGTCATGCCTGCCACAGTGCACCAACAAGGCTCCACTCACCTGCCTACACCGGCGTGTGTCGATGAGAGCCCACCACGTGCCAGTGCAAGCTACAAGCACCAGTCCCGCGACCTCTGCAGCCTCCACAGACCATCGCTGGCCCCCCCGACGCTGGGCCACATTACTCCTTTCACATTTACATACTTCACCTGCGTCCACCTGGGCCCAGTAGGTCCAACATGTGGAACTGTGTCCTGAGTCTTGAATGGCAGTGACCCCAAGTCCGTGGCAGCGGCCACAGCACCAGACTCCCTTCGATCAGTGAGGCATAATTCCATATCGCAAGCCGACAACACGTGGTGCCACTAACCCTGTTCAATGCCAGCCGGCTACACGTGGTGCCACTAACCCTGTTCAACGCCAGCCGGCTACATGTGGTGCCACTAACCCTGTTCAACGCCAGCCGGCTACACGTGGTGCCACTAACCCTGTTCAACGCCAGCCGGCTACACGTAGTGCCACTAACCCTGTTCAACGCCATCTGGCGACACGTGGATGAGGGCTCAGGCCTACCCAGCGGACCAGTAGGTCCCACATCCAGCACCTAGTCGCCAATCATGAATGGCAGAGTCCACACCAGTGAACGCACGGAGAGGAGTAAGAGGAAGATGCGGCTTAGTCCGGAGGAAAGCCGGATCAGAGTCAAGGAGGTGATCGAACACTATCAACAACTGACCTGGTGCCATCAACCCTGTTCACCGCAAGTCGGCGTCCCGTGGTGCCACTGAACCTGAACTACGCAGGCCAGTGGGACCATCTAACCTAAGCCGGCAACACTCGTTGAATGGCCCGTGCTGACCGCTGCCTCATGCCAACACTGCGTCCCAGTAGGTCACACATGTGGAACTGTGTCTTGGGTGAGATGTGGAGGAGTCCACACCATTGGACATGCCTCATCGCAGGCGGCATCCCCTGACAGCACTGGTGCCACTAACTCTGTGCGCTTTGAGTCATGGGCACTATCTGGTTGGACCTTGGTGGCGTCTGAGTCCATGGCCTGGTAGTTTTCAGCATCTCCATCTGGCCGGACTGGACATGGTGTCCGACATGTGTGTGGTCCATTCATCTCCACCATAGTGACTGTTTCAGCGTGGTTCTGCCCTCTGCATCATGCCCTGGGGGCACACCTTCTACTGTCCACCGAGACACTCCGCGACAAGCCCCTCTGTCATCTACAGAAACCTGCTCTGCACTCGTGACCCTGCCCCAGTGCCACGCAAGTCAGCGGCCCGTGGCGGTAGGCCCTTGTACGATGCTGTGCATCCGGGGCCACTAACTCTGTGCAGCACAAGTCATGGGGCCTTTACGGTTGAATGGTTGTGTCCTTTACGATGTACACTGTTGTCGATTTCTGACTGCACCAGGCAGCCCTTGCCAGCTGGTGTGCACACACCCCACACACATCCAACACAGGTGTCACTCGATATGTGTGCCTGCTAATAAATGTGGCCGGGCGCACGTGCCCGTAGCCATTCACACCATCTGAGCAAGTGTGTCCGTGTGGTCATTGTGTCAGCATGATGGGCACGGCACTGAAACATCACAGTGTGCTATCCTCAGCGGACGATGCCATGTCACCTCAGCGTTGGCAGTGACCTTGGACATGTAGCTTCGCCCGGCCCCCCCCTGGGTGCACAAGCGGCATGTGCTGGTCTGGCGTACGTCAGTTCAGCGCAGGGGTGTGCTGAATCGGCAGGGGGAGCAGGGCGTGGCTCGGACCTGGCCTTGTGCAGGATGTGCGGTAAGTGTGTCTCTGTGTTGGGGTGTTGTCGCCACCAGGGCCACAGTAGACGATGTTGCAATGTAGCATGCACCAGGAGGGCGGGCCCGCACGGACGGGAAATGTAGGAGCGCAAGACCGCTCGGGTCTTGGCACATGCATGCCAAGGGTTATGTGTATCAGTCCTGCGGCTGCATGAGTCAGTTGCCTAGCCTCATTCGCAGCGTGACCACAGCCAGCCATGGACTGTACACTTGTGTCCGCCCTGTCCGGACCATTGGCCTACACCCACTTGGCCGCACACCTTTAAAGGCCAGCGTCAAGGTGTTGGTGGCATGCCGCTGGACATGCGCGGACAGGCATTACAATGGTGTGCCGTAGGAGTGCACGTGATACAACCGCGCAGGGCACACAAGTGTGGGGGCTCGTGGGAGGGTGGAGCAGCTGTGCGGCAATGTAACACACAGTGAGTCCGCACATGTGCCACGTGCTGGGCATATTGTCCATGATTCCCAGGGTCGCAGACATCCCACCACACCCAGGGCAGGCCTCTGTACGTCTCCTGATTGCATGCAGATGGTGAGGTGACTGTAGGGATGAATGGTCCTTTGTCTGCACTATCGGGCGGTAGCATATCTGCAGCTCCTAGATGTGACTTGCATGTGCCCAGCACCCCCTGAAAGATAGGATAGCATTTCCAGGCGACTCCCACACTAAGCACTGCCAGACGTGAGGCCAACGTGTACACATCCCACACGCAGAAGTCCTTGTTCGGAGTTTGCGTCCGTGAAATGGCCTTCACTCATACTCCCACCACACCACAGGCCTGCACCCGTTGCACACAGACACAGACACTGCTCATTGGTCCGAGCTGTGGCGTTTCATCCACACTACTGGCGCAGGTCCTCACAGTGCTGCGTCAAGCAGAGCCACTGAGGCAATGGCAGACCATCCCGGACACATGCTCGACTCCAGTCACGTGGACCTGTACCGTGCATGTCTGCTGCATGTACTGGGGGCACTGCCGTTGGCAGTGCTGCGGATAAGTTACCGGCTGAGCTTCCGCCTTGCGAACGTCACCTGCGTTCAGCCTGTGTTGCATTGTCGCTCGTGCATATTCGAGTGGAGCATGGATGTCTGCCTCTCCAACGTGACTGTAGCTGACCTGGATTTCGACGTGTGTGTGCGCCCCCTGTTGGACCACGACCAGGAGTGTCACAGTGATGCCTGTTTATGGCATGCCTGGATGTTTGGCATGCATGCTGGGAACTGGACCTGGGAGATTGCAGGAGTCGTCGTGTGCAGTGACCACATTGAGCCGCTCCCTGATTGGGCTTTCGTGCATATTGGGGCCAGGGGTTGGAGTGAGCACATCTGTCCGGGACAGCTCTTGGGTTACGTCGCCGACATGTCAGATGTGGTGGACAACGATCTCGCAAATGTTGGCCTACGCTGCTGCACTCGCGTTCATGGACGAGTGACAAGGTACCTGCAGCCAGGACTGCATGTGACCCATTGCACGTGTCCCGACGCCTGGTTGCATGTTGGGGATCTGGTCACATGTCCCTGGGAGACAGTGGACATGGCTGCATTGGCCTGGACTCCTGATCCATGCGCGGACAACATACGCGGGTTGGCAATGACTTGTGTTGGTGATGGACTCCCCCGGGATGGACATGGGCGCTTTCCAGCGTTCCTCATTCAGACATGCTGCTGCATTGGTCTGCATGTCGTGGCACTTCCCTTGGCCGTACTGACACGCAATTGTTGATTAAGTTTACGCACGTTCACTTGTCTCCAACTGTGTTGAGTGTTTATTTGTATGCCAATGTGTGTGTCACGGCCTATCTGGGTCACTGCCTTACATGCATTGCTACCCCATCAGGGCTGTGGGTTGGTACTTGTGCATTATCATGTCCCTGTTTCGTGGTTTGCCAGATGCGTATGGCCATTTACCGGCCACAAGCGGGTGCACTTGTGTCCTGTGTTCGGTTGTGCAGATGTTGGTGTTTGTTCCACATTGTGTTGGATGTTGGGGTGCTCTGCTTCCTATGTGTGTGTGCTGCATTGTGTGTGAGATGTCCCTTCAGCTCTGATTTGGCTCACCCTTCTCCCTTTCAGGCAGTGTGGTTTTCACTTCTGTGCTTGTTCAGTGGTGTGATATTGTGCTCTTGGTTGGTGTTGTTCCTCTTGGGCATGGTTTGTCTGCAGTTGTGCTGTGCTTAATTGTGCATGTGTGCCATTGTGGCCATCACCCCCCGTCCCCCCAGTCCCTGGTGGTTCCTCTCCCTGTTGCTGTTGTGTCTGTTGATTTTGAGCAGTTTCCGGTCCCCGAGGCCTGCCACCATCTCCAGACTGATGTGGTGGACACCATTTCCTCCATGTCATCCAGCTCCTGGTGTGGCGCTGGACTTCCACCTCCGGTGTGCATTGCTGCCTTGTGGTTGTTGGCGTGTTTGTGCTTGTTTGTGCGTTTCGCATCATTCCAGCTGTTCTGGTTTTCTGCCATTGTCCTCCTCCGCTCTCGGGCTGCATTCACCTTGTCCACGATGGCCTGCCATGTCTAATGTTTTGTTGCCAATGGTGCTTGTGGGGTTGTGTGCTGGCTCCGACTGCCTCCATTGTGCTTCGCTGTTTTGTGTTTGGTTTGTCTTTCTATTTCCTGCTTTTGTTGTACTTATTCCCGCATACCGTATATGTGTCGCAGGCCTTGCGCTGCTTATCGCTGCTTTCCTCCTCGCGAATGGGGTCACTGCATGTTTTTTGGTGTTGGGGTTTGTGTTTTTATCGCCGTCGAGGTGGTTGTATCGCGGACATTGTCCGCGGTTTCAGGAGACTATCGCATGGTACCGCTGTGTTGTGAATTCCACGTTAACACAGGGTTATTTTCCCGCGATGGGCTGCGATGTGTAAAGTTGCGTTAACATGTTTTGGTGATATTTAGCACACGTTCTTGTGAATATACCCCTTGTTTTTTAAATTGTGTGTTTGAAAATGCCATTTTTAGAAAGTGGCCATTTTCTTGCTTAGACATTCTATGTGCCTCTGCTGGGTTGCGTATTGACTGCCTGGTTTTGGAGTGTCAGGAGCTGCGGATGTGCATTCACTGTAGACAGCCACTGGGGGGGTTGAGGTGTGTCCTGCCTTTCCTGGATGACTCAGAGCTGAGCTGAATAAGCCTGGGCTGCATTTTGAGTAGTGGGAGGAGTTTTCCTTGCACCTGAATAGGCCCTGTCTCATGTGCACAGTATTGTCTCCACCTCCTGCCAAGAAGCTGCACCAGAGAGGACAGAACTGGTTTGGACTGAGCTGAGAGACTTTCTGCCACAAGAGAACAAAGAAAGATATGGTTTAAATATTGGGGTCCAGAACCCAGAACTTTAGAATACTTCTGGACTCAAGAGGAACCTCTTCCAAGGAGAAGAGCTGGAGAAGCTGTAAGGAGGAGTACTGCCCCTTTGCTGTGTGGATGCTTTGCTGGGTTGGCCTGCAGTGGCTGCTTCTGCCAAGGAGAGGACAAAGACTGAACTGTGCTGTGTATCCTGCTTAAAGAAGATCTCCAAGGGGTTGTTGTAGAGCTTGCCTCCTGTTCCGAAATCTCAGGGACGCAAAGACTTCACACCCTCTGTCCTCCTGCACCTGGAACTGTGGTTTTAGCTGCCACAGAGGGAATTAGCAACACCGACGCCAGCGAGCGATGCCACAACCTGCAATGAAGCCATGGGCGCCGCTCGTGAAGTGCATAATGCACCGCCCGACTTGCACCGCAGCCCCAACGCCTGCCCACGCCTCACCATATCTACTCTGATGCTGTCACCGAGGCCGCTGCCTGCACCGGAGCCAAGGGCACCACTCGTGATGCTCGTAACCCACCGACTCACACCGCATCCCCGACCTCACCAAAGCTGGTGCTACATCATCGCGGAGCCAATATCTGACGTGGGTGACCTCCCAAACCCATCGACACCGCACCGTCGTAAGGAATCGCCGCCACTGCGGCATCACCTCACCGGCAACAGTGAGGAATCGACGCCTCACCTCCCTGACAACAGTAAGGTACCGACGCTTCACCTCCACTGCATCGCAGTAAGGAACCAATGCCTCACCTCCACTGTGGCCATATGGAACCAATGCTACACCTCCCTTGGGGTCAAAAGGAACCGATGCTGCCCGGCCTTCCCGACGCTGTGCACTATCTTTGTTTTCATCGTTTGCCAAGGTACTGTTCTTTGGAGTCGTGTGACTCCGGGCCTGATGATGCTCACCTCGAGGTTGGTGCCATACTTTGGGATTTTCATCTGTCACGACCTTGTAATAGCCCCAGGTGGAGCTATTTGTTGCTACAAGCTTTATTTTTGTGAATAACCTATTTTTGGCGATATCTTGATATATGTATGGAGGAATTTTGTTGTTTTGGTCTTGTTTTGTTTAGATAAATATTACCTATGTTTCTAATCTGGTGTGGTGTCCATTTGTAGTGTTTTCACTTTGTTACTGTATGTGTGCACAAATGTTTTACACATTGCCTCTGAGATAAGTCTTCCTGCTCGTGCCAAGCTACCAAGGGGGTGAGCAGGGGTTATCTAAGGGCGTAACTCCCTTACCCTGACTAGAAGCAAGGGTCCCTACTTGGACAAAGGTACTAACCATTGCCAACTAGAGTCCCCCATTTTTAACACCGTCTAACTCTGAGTGAGAGACTTTCATTAAGTAATGCAGAAACGGCTGTGTGGTTTGTTGATGATCATGAAGGTTTCTCTTCTTATGTTAATCACCATGAATATTTTTGTTCCTGCATCTTGGTGCCTTGCTGCTGTGGGAGTACAAATGGCAGTGATGTTACAAGTGTGGAACTTGAGCAGGCAATCATGTGAAGATTCACAGTTGCTACAGACAGTTTTTGCAAATTGACCATTCTGCTGAATGGGGAACACATGTATTGTGGTCCACATGCTTTCAAATACAGGTCTCTGCTGGTGCTTCTCACAAAATTCCACATTCCTGCTGCCCATCACCTTGTATTTCTAATACTCAAATCAGCAGGCAAAAATGCATCATCCCGCTACTTTTTACCCAGTAGCTCTTTATTCATAATGAAGCTGGTTGTATACTAAGCACCAGGGGGGAGATTTACTTACATTTCACCCAACACAGGGCAGGAAGCATAGTTGCTGCACTGATTTAAGTGAAAAGGAGGCATCACAAATGCACCATGTCTATTAATACATGCCACATTTCTGCATTCCTCTAGTGCTCGCACACTGTGCTGCCTAACGCCAATGCAGGCCCCCTATGCCCTTTGGTGCAAGGGCACCTGCATTACAGGCAGGATTGTTTTAGTGCTGGAAAAACACGTCTGCACAAAAACAATCCTTAAAAAAAATTCCTCTTTCTGTGTGTGCTGCAGAACCCAGCACGCCTAGAAAGAGGAAGTAACAAGGAGAATTGTTAATGCCTGGATCAGAGAGGCATAGCCTTTTTACGCATTTCCAGGTTTACGCCCTTTAGTAAATCTGGGAATGCTTCAAAATCTCTGGGTGGATGCATGAGAACGCCCATACTCCACCCATGGAATGCCTCCCTAATGGAGAGTAATGCAAGGCAGCGCAACTATAGCTCCCCCACCCTTTCAACCAATCAATGCACCACTTTTTGACTCTAAACCCCTTTCCTCTACTAATATTTCAGTTTTCATAAGCTGTGCCTTTTAACTTTTGTGAAGCCTACTAGCCATGTATCGGGCCTACCAATCCTGAACCATGCCTCTCGGGCCATCATTTCTCAGTTTGATGTAGAGGTCCTTCGCAATCTGCTGATCTCCTAGCAAGCCTACTTTGTCGTGCCACGGGGCCTGCTCTCTCCCCCTTACCCTTTATTCCTTCTAGCCCTTTCAAGAAATGACTATAGGTAATATATGTAGGCTGTTTGAGAACTAATACTCTCATTGCCAGCAGTGTGTCTTGTACATGTATCAGTCTCATACATTATTATCCCAAAAACCTTGGGGAGGGAGCATTGTTTGTTCCTTGTTGCACTAAAATATAGCGCTATATGCAGCAGAACATAAACGGCAACTTTTGTGAAGCCTACCAGCCATGTATCGGGCCTTCCAATCCTGAACCATGCCTCTCGGGCCATCATTTCTCAGTTTGATGTAGAGGTCCTTCGCAAACTGCTGATCTCCTAGCAAGCCTACTTTGTCCAGCCACAGGGCCTGCTCTCTCCCCCTTACCCTTTATTCCTTCTAGCCCTTTCAAGAAATGACTATAGGTAATATGTGTAGGCTGTTTGAGAAATAATACTCTCATTGCCAGCAGTGTGTCTTGTACATGTATCAGTCTCATACATTATTATCCCAAAAACCTTGGGGAGGGAGCATTGTTTGTTCCTTTTTGCACTAAAATATAGCGCTATATGCAGCAGAACATAAACGGCAGCAGGAGAAGCCACTAGGGCTCTCTAAATGTGCTCTCGCAGTAGGATTTTTCTTCCAAATTACTCATAATTACATAAGCGAGTGTAATTGAGTCATTATCGGTAAGTCCGCGTACAAGAGTGAACTACTCTGATTAGTCTAGCATAATGAAATTTGACCCAGGCCTAGTATATTTCTCTCACAATACCAAAAAGTATACAGGTGTCCCATCCTCCACATAAACAATCGCCCCTGCAGTGCAGGCACCGTTGCAACAAGGCGCAAGGGTGCCTGCGCTGGCACTTTTTTCACATGGTTTTTCATATTAAAATGCAGACTTTCTAACTCCCTATCAATTGCAGCAAGAAAAAAAGACTGCCAAAATTCCATGGGGCAGATTTGCAAGAAACTGATGCATCTGTACAGATGTGTCAGTTTCCCTGCGCCTCCATGCGAAACCCTTGCGTCACCATGGATGCGCCGTATTTACAATACTGTAATAAACCAGTGGGAAACCCAATATACCCTTGGAGGCTTGGGCAAATAAACAAGTATTGAGTAGAGATGCCTACAAGGGATTTTATTCACTGAACTTAGTCAAATTTCATATAAACTTGTTACTGATTCGTTAGGCCCCAATTGGTGGCTAAACATTGCAGAAGTCTACACATCAATGTAGTTGTGCACAAAATCAATGTTCAACAGAACAATTAGAAGACAATTAGAAAACACGGATATATCTTTCTTTCATAAATACACAATTTTTAATGTGGAATAAAAATGTGAGGGGTACATTCAGAAACAATAAAACACTATGATGGAGGATACATAAATGAACCTGCAAATCATAAGTGTAAACATCTATTCCAAAAGAATACACAGAGGGAAACGAATCTACAAAGATAGAAAACAATTCCTCAAACGCCTTAGTTGTTAGGGAAATAGATGTGATAGTCGACGTTTCGGTCTGTTGTGGCAATAACATCCATCAGACCATCTTCAGGACATACAGTTGTTTGTAAAACAAGTCCCTCAAATCGTATTCAGTAGTTATCTCGAACCAAAAATGATCGAGTAATAGAAATGCAGAGAGGGCCTTGTAAATAGGCACCTCTATTAATAAAGTAAAGAAACCCCTTTTGCAGTTCAAAGTCAGGGAAGCAGTTAAGTCTCACGACTTTGTCGGGGGAAGCCGGAATCTTGTTCCGAAATGTCTTCCCGGAATTCAAGAGAGTTACGATAAATCAAAACTCCACACAAGCGAGTTGTAAATGACTCGTCGTCTCCAGAGAGTCCCGCACACAGCAAATACAATACGGCTCACCATGGCGCAAGGATTGACAGATGCGTCAGAAATTCTGACGTATCTGTTGGCGCAAAAGTCACGCATTGCCGGAGTCGTGTCGCAAGCATGACGCAACTCCAGCAATGCACGGGGAGGCCTATTCCCAATACACTGCGTCACTCCTTACGCCTGCTCCAAGCATGCATAGGGTTTTGACGCAGTGGCGTCCTAGAAGTGGCGCAGTGAAATCTTGCAGGTTTCACTGCATCACTTCTACGAGGCTTTCCTGCGTGGGAACTCCCACCCTGCATACATTATACCTGACGCAGGAATAATGTGGCGCAGGGCTTTACAACATGACGCATCTCCCTAGATGCGTCACGTTGTAAATAGGCTGCAACCTGGCGCATTGTTTACGCCGCCGCTGCATCACAACAAGTGACACAACGGTGGCGCAAAAGTGTCTCAAGGGGCTTGTAAATCTGCCCCCACATGTTTAAAAGTCGAGAGGAGAATGCTTTTAAAGGTAGCTCACGAGAAAATGTCACAAGCGTTTGACCTGTTTATGATCTATCCTGGTTATGATTAGTCGATATAGCATAGAACCAAGCAGGAACTTAAATGATTTAGAGGGTTAGTGTCAGTAGATTCGAACAGAAACTGTTAGTTTTTGTTTTGCTCTGTGTCTCAGTTTTAATATTTCTTGCTATGTAGTGGATTCTTGTATTCTGCGACATAATTGGCTTTTTAAAAAGGTTTTATGTTAATTTTGAGTATGTTTTGAACCTTATGCTGTGAAATCAAATTAATATGCATTTTATTTTTATAAAAATATCTAGAAATAGTTTTTTTCAGATATGATACAGTTTTGCAAGTAGATTTAAGTTATCTTTATTTGGCACACCTTAGAAATTTCAGAATAATTTGTCAACAATGTAAGCAACTTTTGAAATAACATCCATTTTTACTGCCAAGTAAGACTCATTACGAAATATTGCCAGATTGTAAGGAAAAACTGTCAGAGCTTCCCACTTCTTTCTGAGGTCTGGCCTACTCCGTCAGACTGCAGGTGCAGAGGTCTGGTGCCTACGAGCACCTTGAAGTGGTGCGGCAGGGATGTTTGTGCGCTATATCATGCAGCTTCTAAGAAAAGGGCACGGTCTTCCTTTTGGGGGCTACATGGGAGAGGGCGCTGGTTGTGGTGCCATAGAGTGAAGGTAGGAGTTGTTTAACCACACCGTCATCATTTCTGTGTGCGATCCCGCGGATGATGGCACCCTTATTGGACCTTGTGGTATCTCCCAGTTCTTGAACGATCTTGTCTTCATCTTGGACAGTGTACCTGTATAAAAGGGAGCCCAGCCCAGAAATAATTGCTAGTCAATATGGTTCGTCATTACAGGCAGCAGCAAAATCGGATTGTTGATCCCTAAACTGAAAATGGGATCTCACTTGAGGGATTGCCTAAGAGGTAAGCGATGCACTGCATGTTTGATGGCTGTCTGGGGGGTCATTGAGTATTCCATCTCAAAAGACACAGAGAGGCAGATTTGCTAATCTTTAACACAAGTTGCGGGAAGGGGAGAGAGCTGAACTGCACTATATTTACAAAGATATGGTGCTCTTCAGCTCTCTCATAGTGCTGTTGTACTTGTGACTTCTGAGCATCAATGCAGGCACCCTGAGCCATGGCGCAAGTATACCTGTGTTGTGGCAGGATTATTCTGGCAGAATACGCCTTAAAGGCTTATTTCTCGTTGTATGTGTGCTGCAGAATGTAGCAGATATGCAAACAGTAAGTAACAAGGAGAAATAAAGATATGTCTCCTCGTTACGCCAGCCTTGTTGCGCCAACCATTTTTGTGCATACCCAGTTTTGCAGACTTTAGTAAATCTGGGTTTGCATAAAAATCAAGGAGCAGATTTACAAGCCCTTATGCCACTTTTGCGTCACTTTTCCCATGTTAAAAGTGACGCAAAAGTGGCGCAAGGGGCTTGTAAATCTGCCCCCAAGGGTGGGTACATGGAAATGCCCATGCTCGAGCCATGGAACTCCGCCCCAATGCAAAGTAATGCAAAGCAGCACTATGCGCTGTGTTTTTTAAATTCTATTTACTAAGGAATGCAAAGCCATGCTTATCGGGCTTTGCTTGGCTTAGTAAATCCCAAAATACATTTTGCACAGGGGCTGCCAAAAAAAGTGACACAACCTAGTCGCAAGATGTTAGTAAATCTGGGCCTGAGTTTATACAGGAGATGTACTTGAGAAAAATGGATTTGAACTTGGTTCTGAGTTCAGAGATGTTTCTTCCTGAAGTTCATGGAAACTGAGGACAAAGTAGATCAGAAAAAAGGTAAACAATGCTATATTTTGTGAGTGAAACATTTGTCGGAATTTAAGGCTTGAATTTTTGTAAAGCAGCTTTGTTATGCAATTGGTGCCTTGAGCTTAAAGTAAGGCTACCAGAGATTTGGAACATGAGAAAGGATGTCTGGCATAAGACATGGTTTAAAAGACCTCCTATGACTATCATCATGTAAGATTAAACATTTTTGGTTCTTGTGGCAAAGAGTAATTTCTAGAGCAGAAATGTTTGCAGAGCACAAAAAGACTGACAATAGGAGCAAGGTGTGTTTTATAATTAGGATATCCTGAGGAAATGATGTTGAGTTTGATTTGTGCATGATTGCCACAAGGGTTGAAAGTGGCTTGTGTATAACAGTTGTACTGTCTTGCAGAGTCTCGCTCATGAGTCGTAGCCCATTTCCTTCCATCAGCTGCCATGTGAAGGTACTGATTGCCTCACTTCAGCTGCATGCCAGTGAGCTACCCAACCCAGCTAGAAATCAGATAGAGTGCTGGTCATGGGTGGCACAACAGTAAGAAGGACAGAAGAGTGTTTGAATCCTCTTTCCGACATTATCTATTTACTAGCGTCCCTTCCCTAGTCCTTAAGACCCAGTCCCCCACACCTTATGATGGTTCACTGCCTAAGTCTTTCTTGTAGCTGCTGCCATTAGAAGAGGGCCCTACGTA
Source organism: Calotriton arnoldi (assembly GCA_963921515.1). Lineage (NCBI taxonomy): Eukaryota > Metazoa > Chordata > Amphibia > Caudata > Salamandridae > Calotriton > Calotriton arnoldi. The sequence goes on along the minus strand of CAWUFW010018136.1, from coordinate 71,489 downwards.
AATGTCTGGGCCTTGACATAAATGGCAGCATGGCATAAACATAGGAAAAGGAGGAAGACGAAAGAGCTATAGATAGGCTTCTAATCCGCATTTGATTTTCCTCTCTTTTTGATTTTTATATGCAGGCAATAATATAATTATATTGTATTTTTTAACTTTCTCCGGTGTTTGTTAGACTGGAATTCGAACAGTAAATCTGATTCCCAATGCAGGCACTATCTACATTATTTAATGGAATGGAGCTAGACTAGTAAATCTCATTCCCCTCAATGTATGCACTTTCCCCAATATTTGTTGGATGGTAGTTAGAATAGTACAGCCCCCCCACACCCCCTACACCAAATATACTCTCACACCAATGTTTGATAGACTGGAGGTTAGAACAGTAAATCTGACTCCAAACTGTACACTTTCCCCAATGTTTGTTAGACTGGAATTAGACTAGTAATTCTGAGCCCCCAACATATAAATGTTAGGGTTGGGTGGTAAACTCTGCTCCGCCGGTGGATTTTGCAGAGTTTTGCCCACTCAAGTTCTGGAAAAATCTGTGCACCTCTGCGTAGCACAGTTTTTCTCATGTGTGGCTCACCAACGTTAAGTAGGTGAGTGAGAAAAATTGAACGCTTGGACGAGCCCCAGCACGATTTCTCAACATGGGCAAGTGAAGCAGGCCGTTATCGTTCACGTTGAGAGAGCTGCCGCTCGAGTGGCAGAAAGAAGCAGTGCCCTCTGGCACAGTGCGTGGTGCCGTTCGCTCTGATTTGACAGTGCGGAACAAGCTCCTGCGAACAGTGGTACATGCTGAAATTCTGCCGCTCGTGGAACTCCACGGAGTAAAACTCCAAGAGTTCCGCCCACCCCAAATAAATGTTCCCCAATATTTGCTAGGCTGGAGTTAGAATACTAAAACTGCTACCCCTAAAAGGATGCATTTTCTGCAATGTTTATGGATTGTAATTAGAATTGTGCATTTGAATTTTTCTTATTTTTAACATTTTTAATTGGATTAAGGTTATTTCATATTACCTCATTTTTAAAGTTCTTTTAAATATATTTTAAACATAAGTAAAACATATATTTTAATTATTCTCAGCAATTTTGCTGCTATTACTTATTTGCCCTTCTGTACCAAGGTAGGCTAGAAGAAGGTGCACCGCCAACTTACTGCTTTTATTAATGACAATAAGCAATTTGACCCTTCCCAAGCTGGGTTTAGGGCTATGCATGATACGGGTGTCGCAGTAGTCTCTATTTTTGGCTTTTATCCTTTCTCCCTGGATGTATTCAAGCAGTCATGCTTACTCCTTTCCAGTCCACCAGCAGACCTCTTTTCTGCATTGTCCTACAGGGTTGATCATTAATCCTTATCCTTTTAAATGTGTATTTGTCACCTTTGACTTTCCTTATTAGGCCTGTAGGTGTTGTTTTCTGGCCTATAATGATGACACTCAGATTATTCTGACATTGAATAACCATTCCCACTCTGCTCAAAGTAAGTTTGAGAACTACGGGCCTGATTCACAGAACTAATCTGAGACAAAATCCTAAACTTACTACTTTTGGTATTCACAGAAGGCATTTAGTAGTAGTAAAGTTAGGATTTTGTCTTAAGTTTGACTTAAGACAAACTTAAGACAGACTTAAGACAGACTTAAGACAAAATCCTAACTTTACTACTACTAAATGCCTTCTGTGAATACCAAAAGTAGTAAGTTTAGGATTTTGTCTCAGATTAGTTCTGTGAATCGGGCCCTACATTTTGATTGTGGCTGACTGGATGAATCAAAAGTGTCTCAAATTTAGCTCAGTCAAGGCTGAGGTACCTGTAGGGGAGGGGAATTCCACTTTCTGGTCTTATGGCTAGTGGCCCTTTAATATACCCCCCCACCACCACCACCATCTGTTAAAGCAGTGTATAATCTAGGCCTACTTTTTGATATGGCAGCTATTCTTGACAATCAGATGAATACAGTTTCATTGGCTTGTGCTTCTGTTTAAGGATGCAAATAAAGATTTTGCCTCTTTTGCCACCAAACTGTACTTCTCTGTGATTCAGGCTGTGGTTGGACGTCGCCTTGATTTCTTCAATTCCTTGTATTTTGGCCTAATCAGTTATTGGATATGTTTTCTCCTACAGCTGCCTAGTTCTTGGCCTACCTCACTCTACTCCCTTAGCTGGACTTCTTGCTAAAATTCACTTGCTTCCAGTAGCCGAGCAATTCACGAGCCCCTGTATGTGCTACATAGCAAGGGAGTGCCGAATTTGTCTCCAGAAGACTTTGTTCTCTATATTCCCATGCGACTTCTGGGATCAACATTGTCCAAACTGATGGTTGTGTCAAAGATTCAAAAGGCTTGCAACAATGGTTATGCTTTCTGGAATCTCACCAACAAACAGTGTGCCACCTTTGTTCCTGTAATTCACAAGCATCTTTTGTTCCTCAAATACCTTGTAACCCCTCTGTTTTTTCAGTGATTCCTCTCATCTGCTTTTCCCACCTTCATGTTCCGTCAGCGGCAGGAAGTCCTCACTCACTGGTAATTGTGCATTTTCAAATAGACTGAATGAATGAACAAAAGCTTTGCTCGCATGATACAAATTTGCACACTCCTGACTATGACATAGTGACAGCGTGACAAGTGGAGTCAACATTTTGCGTGGTCCTCAAAAATTTAAAGAGGATCCCCATAAGATATGGAGAAGTTAAAAATGATAAAATCAAGCAAAAAATAGTCCTGTCCTAAAATTGTATTTCATTGCATGCTGTTCGAATGTATCCAAGTTTTGTTTCCAACAGGTTTGAGTGAGAGAACAACCCTGCCTGTTTAATGGAAGAGGAGAAGGTTAGGGAAGGAGCCTACACGCAGCTAAGCTTCTGAGACTTTTCCCTAAGGCAGAGCCATTTGGATAATGGGAATCCATAGCCGCAGGAATCATGGTGAATGCAAAAAACAAATCATGTGTTACGGATCCTTCTCACTTCATAAAGCCTCTCTAAGCCTCATTATTTGTTGGATAATTTGTTTATAATATCAAAACACTCTAATTTCCTGGTATTACAACCCCCACATGTGCTCTGAGGCTTTTTTTCTGTATTTTCACACAGATAGACAAACACACACAAACACATACATGAACACACACAAAGACACACACACACAGCATGTGCACAGACATACACATACGAATGCAAAAAATGCAAACACATGCACACACACAATCACTGACGCGCATAATGACACACAAACCCACTTGCATGTACATGCTTGCATAAACACTGTCACACCCACATGCAGACACACACAGCACAAGCACACACATGTATAAACACACACACATACACAACAAGCATGCATAAACACATACATGCACACACACAAGCAAACAGGCAAACACACCGGCCACATGCATGGTTTTGGCTTTAGTGCTTGACCTACTCAGATACATTAAGTTGAAGTACAGGCATGGGAGGCATTAGCAGAAGCTTAATAGTGACTGCGACTAATTCCACAATGCAACATAGGGACAGGCAGCCGTGAGGCTCAAGTAAATACCTGCCAATTGGCTCACCTGTTGCAAAGCGCCCGATCCGCGGCCGCTGGGCGGGGTTATCAAGCGGCCAAAAGGAGGTGTTGCGAGGGGGGACCCCTCAGTGTTGCCGTGATTGTCATCACCACCAGAGAGGAATTTATTGCAGCTGAAAATCCAAACACCCGCATCAGACCCACTCATCTATTGGCCAAGCAGCCGGGTCTGGTGGCTCAGTGGACTAATGTGTCCACTGCAGGGGCCTGTGTTCGACCTCATAGTCACAAGTTCAAATCCTGGCGAGTCCACTCAGCCTTTCATCCATCTGAGGTCAATAAAATGAGTGCCATTGAGTTGGGTAACAATAAATATCTGACATTCAGTGTCAAGATGCCTATGGGTGGAAGTGCGCTTTACAAATACACATGTTATGTATGTTATGTTATCTGCTGCACGCGACAGGCTGCTGAGTCACAACCGAGCAAGGACTTTGTGCAAGCATGGCTCAATGGCAATGTACCCGGGAGGCTAGGAACGAACGCAAGAAAGAACCTGCCGAAAACCCTCCCGCTTAAGGGAGGGTGATGGCGAGGAGTTTGGCCAGCAGCGAGCACCTGTGGTAGCAAGAGCAAGGGCACAAGGAGGTGGTAAGCAAGGGAGCAGTGCGGAAGGACTGCACCCAGCAAAGAGGATTTGAGATTGCTGATCGAGTGAGTGAAGGAGGTGGTGGGCCAACGTGGGAGCAGTTGGTTGCTGGAGGAAATCCTGGGCCCCAACCACGGAGGCTGGGAGGACCGGGAACATACTGATATGAGGCGGTAAAGACAAGGCAATACCGGGAGCACTGGCAGCAGTGACAGCTTGACAGAAAAGCCCCTCTCAGATCGTGCGACAGTGAGGCGGACAAGACGGATCAGGTACAAGGTTAACCGGAGCTCTAGCAGTGGGTCTGGCTCTGGAGAAAGGCAAGGCAGGGGTCGGTGGGAAGAAAGGAGGTCCAGTCGGGATGACCACCAGATTTCCAGCAGTTTTGATGGTTCTGTCAAAAGGTTTGCACCTGCAAGGGGGTGTGTAGCCACAGCGGTGGCCTCACAAAAAGAGGAGGCGCGCTATCATCCGGGTGCCTATGGGCTATGGATGCGCAGAAGATGAGGTGCTTGGCAACACACGAACCCTAGAGACACTTGGAGCTTCAATGGTGGTGCTCAACAGGAGCCCTGCATTAGGTATGTGTGAGCCCCCAGCAAAGAATGGTGTGATACATGTGGTATGGGGTACGGGGGTCCTGGGTTAGTCAGCGCAGAGCCAATGGGGTGTAATGGGCCAACAGCATGCAGGGGCGAATCCACAGCAAGCACAGAGTTACAGACTAATAATGGGACAGCAGAGTGCAGGGGGGCAACTCCCAGGATTGTCTAATTACGCCATGCAGGTAAGGGTAGCTAACTCAACCTTGCCACCCTCCTACCTGTTTCTGAATGCAGAACCAGGCTCTCAAGTGGGTGCATACGGGCAGGGCAATGGGCCACAGCACAGTGGACATGAGGCTAATGGAAGCAGCTAGGTATCTCAGGAGCACAAATCCCCTCGCCGCTTATGTCCCACGCATGGCGACTATGGCATGGCACTTGGGCCTCAGGGGCGATCCCACCACACTCAAGGCTGGGTCCTTACTTCTGGCCCAGACACTGGCCATTACAGGATCATTTGCAATGGAGCCTACCTGAAAGCAATAGACGCACAGCCGCTGCTACAGCAGGGGCTGCCAGTACGCAGGGCCAGGTGGCAAACAGTCAAAGCAGGATGAGCACAGCCAGGCCAAGGTGCAGGCAGCATGAACATCCAGGATAAGGACAGCATGACAGCAGCGACCCAAAAATCGCAGATAGCAGTAGCAGACCCGGCAGCTGCCTGGGGGGGCAGTAGATCACATGGCACTGCCAATGGCAAGCCAGCCAGTGAATAGATTAGGCCGTCATCAGGGGACCCACCCATAATAGTGCTAGAGACTGGACTGGCAAGCCTTGTTCCCCTGGCTGTAAAAGAAAGGATATGGCAAAAAGAGTACATAGACACATTTTTATTGCTCAAGGCCAATCATACAGGTTTAGACATAGTCACACAGGACAAGAACGAGGAAAAGGTGCAGGCCTAGGCTTGAGAGGTCCATAGACAACTGGCTAAACGTGTTTCGCACTCTAGCATGAGTCTTTGTTGTAAAATTCCCCCACAGCACAGCAGCACTGTTCCTATATGAGCAGAAAGTCCATCAGGCACAGTGCAAGTATCAGGATGAGGCCTGGTTAAGGTATGGCGAGGGGTTCAGGGCAAAAATGCAAACATTACCTATCACAGATTGGGATCATCAGGATGTCACTGGCTTAACAGGGCACATGGTTGCTGCACTTGAGGGAGTCGAACCGAACTATTAGCCTTTCGGTCGCATGGGAGCAAGAAAAAAGTGGAGTGGTACCAACAGCGGAGTAAGGGCAAGCAGCGCTCTGGGGGAGTCCTCAAGGTCCCAGCCTACAATTTGCTGGAAATTAGAGAAGGGGTACTGCAGGAAAAGGGGCAATGACAAGAAAGACCCCCGCAAAAAATAACAGAGGGAATCCTTTGGGTGAAAGCGTATCTACACGAGAGACAGAGATAGCTCCCACCCCATACATGTTAGATGTCTCATCCAAGTACTTAATCACTATCACAAATAGAATGACGCACATTAACTGCAGAAGGTTTCCAAAAAGGCTTCCCAATACCCTATAAATGTCAACAGGTACAGCGCCTCTGTAGCAATCTCAAATCTGTAACAGAAAATATTGAGGTCGCAAGGCGCAAAGTAGTCAATGATCTCGGAATGGACTGCATGGCCAGCCCATTTCAGGAGCCACCTTTTGAGAACTTCATAGTATCCCCTTTAGAAGCTGTCCCTAAAAAAGAGCTGGGTCAGTTTAGACTCATTTACCATTCAGGGAGGGTCAGTGAACACCGGACTGGAACAAGACCAATGTTTAGTATCGTATGCCACACTGGCTGATGCAGTGGATACGCGGATGGCAGCAGGTAGAGGAGCCTTAAAAGGCAAGGATTTTTGGCTCCTCTGGGTACGCCTGGACAGTTATAACCTGCTGGGCTTCCAGCTCAATGGTGCTTTCTATTCTGATAGATGCCTTCCTATGGGCTACGCCATATCCTACGCATACTTCAAGGGCTTTAACACCTTCTTGGAGTGGGCACTGGGAGATAGATATCCAGAATTATGGAGGTTGCACTACCTTGATGACTTTCATCTTTGTGGGAGCCGGGTTCAGCACAGTGCAGAGCCTTACTGGACCATTTCATCTCAGTGACAGAACAATTTGGTGTACCATTAGCTTGCAACAAAACAGAAGGCCCATCAATACAATTGACATTCCTTGGTATTGAGCTAGACTCAGTGGAATGTGTGTTCAGATTACCAGTCCAGAAGATTACAGACTTGAAGCAAGTCATCAAACGTCTGCTGGCCAAGAAGAAAGCAAGGAGGTGCAAACTCAACTTTGCAGCGAGGGTCATCACTGCACAAAGAACATTTGCTAAGCGATTGGCTTGGCTGAACAGGGGGCCTATCCCAGAAGCTCCACAGGGTCTGGTTGACGGTCAGGGTAAAAGGAGACCTTATGCAGTGGGAGGATTTCCTTAATAGCTTCATTGGGACCCTAGTCTGGTGGAAACCCTGGGTGTCTGCTGAGCAATTGAACTTTTTTACGGATGCAGCAGGGGCGAAGGCTTCGGTGCCATCCTGAGGTCAGCCAGATGTGCGGCTTTGTGGCCGGACAGGTGACATGAGGCAAGCTGGACAAAGAACATAGCACTGCTGGAGCTCTTTCCCATCATGATGGCATTTTCATTATGACAGGAGAAGCTTGCCAACAAGCAAGTGCATCTTTGGTCTGGCAACCACACAGTGGTACAAGCAATAAACGGTGCAGCTAACTGCCCGAGAGGCTGTGAGCCATAACACGGTAGAGCAGTCCAAAAGGAAGATTACTATCTCAATGAGTACATTTTGCAAGGACATGGGCTAGAAAGTTGTCAGACATGGCCTCATTAACCTCAAGATGCCAGGTTACCACTCAGACAACAAGGTTCACTAATCCAGGGTCGGGATGGACCTGTTTCTGCTGAACATTGTAGGGGCACACAAACTGTTAGATTTTTCATAGGCTAGGGTTTTTCTCCCTCCCTGAAGTAGGGGTGATGGCTGGGGAACTTACAGTAGTTATGGAACCACCAGCAATTTGGTGGGGGGGACAGCTACCAGGATGGTCAAGGAATTACATCACATGAGGACAGAATGAGAAAAATGCCCAAAACAGGGTCCTTGGGATGCCTCACGGCAGGGACACTGGTTGGCAAACAAAGGGCCAAGAGATGGTCAGCAGTGTGTGGACATGGCACTTGTTGCCCAGGCACGGTTACAGGACCACGAATGCAAGACATTAGTAGCAAGTGAAGCCTCAAAGCCGCGACTCACTGTACTATATAGGCAGCAGACCCAGCTGTCACAAGAGAACTCATGGCGATGATTACAAATGATCTCTGGCCAACCAATAATTGTTATGACTGTAAGATGATTTATGGCAAGTCATGATTAGGGCTCCCGGTTTTATGGTATTTATTTTTTAAACATTTCCGTCTGTATTTATCCATATTTATTTTTTGGTCATTTTATCGGTATTTATCCACATTTATTTTTGACGAAAGAAAAAAAAACGCTAAAGCTAGTATTTTTCCACATTTATTTAAATTGACATGCACACTTGCACTAGGTTGTTATAGCTGTTTTTTTAAATGGAAGCCTATGCTAAGTGCACTTTACATATTGGGAGCAAATTTCGTCCCTGTCCTCTAAGAAAAGATGCGTGAATTAGTGATTTTGATAAGGTCTCATTTGCGCATCTGTCTTGCAAAATGTCAACGCATTACTACCTCTTTTACTCACATTTAATCAGCCATCACAGAGAGTGTCTGCTTGAAGAATATCAGATCATTCTTAGTGTTAATACTTAAAAGATAGAACAGACTGGCCAATGTAATCTACGATGCCAGAGGAGAAGGGAAGTAGGAGGGCTCAGGAGACAGTTCCTTATGCTTCATATATGTTCTTCTGGTGATCAGTGCTGCACGAGGTGCGTGGATCTTGAGTCAGAGTCGGTATTTTTTTTACCTGTTTCTTTATTCAGATCTAGGGTTTCCAGAAAGCCCTGTGTACGCAGAACACCAGTTATCCAGTCGTTGGGTTGATATTTACATCAAACAAATCACTGCATTCTGGCAGTTGTAGACTTTGTCTGCTTCAGTTAAGGCAGAGGAGCTAACGCATATGATAACTATATTATGCACCAAGGAAAGGAGAATTGAGTTCATGGTGTGAGGTGTATGTGGAATAATCTATACGTTGATATATGTTTATATATCAAATATGGGATATGTCAAGCCATTGGACGTTGATAAGCGTTTTTGGGATAAATTGGTTGTAAATTGCCATGTCGCTGTCCCTTACTCCACTATTTTTGCTCGAATAATTTCAGCAAAGATTTTGGTATTTCTTATTGCCAGACCTGCCAACTCGCATTGGGCCCTGGTGTGGTTCAGTATATTGGCACTGTTCGTACAGCCATCTACTAAACAGCTGATATCACACTGTGAACACAAGGTGAGATGGAGACTCTTACACTGCGTGGGTTTCAAGTTCATGCGTGGAGGATCTGCATGATTAAAAGTCTTTACAGGTTTTGCAGCCTCGCCAGGCATTGCAGGTGATCTCAGGATCCTATGTGTTTTGAATTGGCAGGCAGTGCCAGCCTCAAAGACCCACTGACACTCCTTCACCCTGCCCCCTCCCATGGATGCTTTGTCAGTGATGGCTCGCTCCTTCCAAGGCCACTCCTCTCACCCGTAGGCTCCGATGGTGAACATTATTTTCGAGGTTGAAAGCGGTTTGTATTGTACTTGTTCTGCACTCCATTTTACCCCCGGGTTGTAGCTGGGGTAATTTAAGAGCAAAATCTAAGTGAGAGCTTGTTGTGCTTAATTTAGTTTTGCCTCCTTCACCCTCCCATAGAACTAAAAACAAAAGGTTGCTGGAGCTGCAGCCGGTGTCCTGGGGTGTTTTCACACCTCTTAATGGACATCGGCTGCTTGCACTGCTCCAACAATTATCTTGTGTGAACTACCGCTGTGAGGGGTGCTGGAGTGTCGCTGCAGACACGGCGCTCCCAGTTCCCCGTCTCTGGAGCAGTTTCAGGGCAGCAGTTTCCCATTTCTTTTGGCCACCCCTGTGCACCTCTGACTCGGATTTTACAGAGGAGCACAGAGGCAGGAGGAGCATTTGTTTTGTAGGTATTTTCCCGTTTTTATATATAAATACAGACAAAAAGTTTTCCGTCTGTATTTATATGTAAATATCCGTTTAAACGGAAAACCGGGAGCCTTAGTCAATACAATAATTTTATGATTGTAAACAGATTGATTATCTATGAATGACCTGCTTGATGTATAAGATAGCTGCATGTCCAGATGATAATGATGACCAATTCTTTTGTGACACAGTATGTCCCAGATTCTGAATTATGTAATACATTGGGGCCATTTTCACACCAAGGAAGGCCTTTTGAGTCCTTTGTGGAGTAGGTAATTGGTTAGGAATGGCTAGAGGAAACAACGGAAGCTCGCCCCACTGAGGGGGGGGCTTGAGGCACAGGCACTGGAAGCGTTAGCGGGACCCTAGAAGGGACTGTGACTAATGTCCCCCGCCGGTGGCAACATAGGGACAGGCAGCCATGAGGCTCACAGATACACGCGTCAGTTGGTCCACATGTTTCAAAGCACCCAATCGGGGCTGCTGGGCAGGGTCATCACATGGCCAAAAGGGGCGTCGCAAGGTGGGAACCCTCAGTGTTGCTGCAATCATCATCCCACCACACCAGACAATCGTGGGTGCCGCAGTCGCAGAGAGAGGTGGCAATAAAACAAAGGAGTGGGTGACAACCATGGGCATAAAAAAAAAGAACAAATGGTAGCATCACACGGGGACAGAATGAGAAAATGCCCTGGCAGGGTCCTTGGGATGCCTCACGGCAGGGACACCGAAGGGGTGGGTGACAGTAACCAGGAAGGCCAGAAACTGGCATCAATTGGTAAAAAAAAAAATTCACAAGCAGGGTCCTTGAAATGCCTCACGGCAGGGACACCAAAGAGGCAGGGGACAGCTACCAGGATGGCCAAGGAATGCCATCACATGAGAACAGAAAGAGAAAATGCGCAAAACAGGATCCTTGGGTTGCCACAGGGCAGAGACACTGATGTGCAAACAAAGGGCCAAGAGGTGGTCAGCGCTGGATGGACATGGCACTTGCCGCCCAGACACGGCCACAAAGCTGCGAATGCCAGACATCGGTAGCAAGGGAAGTCTAAAAGCCTCAACTCATAGTACTATATAGGCAGCAGACACAGCTGTCACAAGAGGATCATGAAGATGGACAAAGTGATGTCTGGCCAACCAATAATTGTTATGACTGTAATATGATTTATGACAAGTCATGATGAAAGAATTTTACGACTGTAAACAGATTGATTATCTATGAATGACCTGCTTGATATATAAGATAGATGCATTTCCAGAACATAATGAAGACCATTGCTTTTGTGACATACTTTGTCCCAGATTGTGAATAATGTAATAAACTGTGCTGTTCTCACACCAAGTAAGGTGTTTTGAGCCCTTTGTGGAGTAAGTAATTGGTTACGAATGGTGAGAGGGCCAGAGAGAAGCTTGTCCTACCTGGAAGGGGGGGGGGTAGCAAGAACTTTGGTGCTCATTAGGTCGAGCCTAGCAGTGTGCATGCGCTGCTCTGCGAGGCATGATGTATTCAGAACATGGGCTTCAAGCCAGCCCATCGCTTGTCATTGGTTGTTCGGGTTGCAGCTCTAAATTCCTTAGTTTTGAACGGTAAAACATGCCCATTTGTCCCTCCATTTAGTCTGTCGTCCCCTACCATTGTGGCTGGCTCTGTTACAGGCTTATTTTGCTTCTGACCATTTCAGTTTGTCTCGTGCACCATTTTTTCCGATTGGTAGCCTTGTGTTCTGGAAATGTTGCAAACACTCATCGTTTCTCCGTGGGTTCTCCCTTTCGCACCTTAGCTTTCACTTATGATCTACAGAGTCTGGGTCACTGAAGATCAAGTTGAGCAGTCACAAAGTTAGAATGTTAGAAATTTGACTTTACTCGCTAGCTCCCTTTCACCCAAGCTTTCATTTTTAACATTAATTATGTTTCACTCACTCGGAGCTCCATTGCTCTGTTTCTGTGAACAGGGCTATAATTCTTCTTCTTTATCTGGTCACAAATGTGGCAGCTGTATCTCTGTTCCCAGTGGTAATTCCGGTTTCTCAGTCCTCAAGGCAGTGCTGCTAGATGCTTCTCTGGTCCCAGTTGTAATTCCTCATTCTCAGTCCTCTAGACAGTGCTGTAGCTGCTTCTCTTGTCCAAGTGGAAATTCCTCATTCTTAGTCCCCTAGGCAATGCTGCAGCTGAGTCTCTGCTCCCAGTGGTTATTCCTCATTCTTAGTTCTTTAACCAGTGCTGCTAGCTGCTTCTCTTGTTCCAGTGGTAATTCCTCATTCTTAGTCCTCTAGACAGTGCTGCAGCTGCTTCTCTAGTCCCAGTGGTAGTCTTCTAGACAGTGCTGCAGCTGCTTCTCTGTTCCCAGTGGTAGTTCCTCATTCTTAGTCCTCTCGGCAGTGCTGCAGCTGTGTCTCTGGTCCCGTCTGTAATTCCTCATTCTAAGCCCTCTAGACAGTGCTGCTAGCTGCTTCTCTGGCCCATCAGTAATTCCTCATTCTAAGTCCTCTAAGCAGTGCTGCTACTTTGGGTCTGTCGATAATTCCTCATACTGAGTCCTATAGGCGGTGCTGCAGCTGTGTCTCTGTTCCCAGTGGAAATTCCTCATTCTTAGTCCTCTAGCCAGTGCTGCTTGCTGCTTCTCTGGTCCCAGTGGTAATTCCTCATTCTGAGTCCTCTAGACAGTGCTGCTAGACGCTTCTCTGTCCCCATTGGTAATTCCTCATTCTTAGTAACCCTGGGCAAAGCACTACGCTACGCTCGCGTAGTTTGCGAAGTTTGCGCTACTTCGCACAACGCAAATTGCACGTAGCACAGTGCAAACACGCCGTAGCGTAGTGCAGCGGTCATGTTTGCTTGCTCGCGGTCCTCAACGCCAAGTTGGCGACCGCGAGCAAGCAAAATGACATCCCGGCGAGACTTTTTCTGCTCGCGATCAGCAACATCAAGTTGCCGATCGCGAGCGTGGAAAATAAACCTCCGGCGAGATTCTCAACGCGGGAGGTCAGGTTTCTCATTGCGAGTGGTCGCAGTATGCTCGCGACCGCCGCGATGAGAAACTACCAGTCCGCGTTGAGAGCTGCCGCCGAGTAAAAATCTACTCGAGCGGCAGTAAAAGACAGCTCGCACTGTGCAAGATGCCGTTTTCAATGATTGCACAGTGCGGACAAGCATCCGGCACTGTGCAATCATTGCGAACAGTGCACTACGCAGTTCGCGTAGTGCTACGCGTAGCTCGCGTAGTGCAAACTGCACTTTGCGTAGCTTCGCGTAGTGCTACTTTGCGAACTACGCCCAGGCTTAATTCTTAGTCCTTTAGGTGGTGCTGCAAGCTGCTACTCTGGTACCATCAGTTATTCCTCATTCTAAGTGCTCTAGACAGTGCTGCGAGCTGCTACTCTGGACCCATTGGTAATTCCTCATTCTTAGTCCTCGAAACAGTGCTGCAGCTGGCTCTCTGGTTCCAGTGGTAATTCCAAATTGTTAGTCCTCTAGGCAGTGCTGCAGCTGCGTCTCTATTCCCAGTGGCAATTCCTCATTCTTAGACCTCTAGCCAGTGCTGCCAGCTGCTTCTCTGGTCCCAGTGGTAATTCCTCATTAGTAGTCCTCTAGAAAGTGCTGCAGGTGCTTCTCTGGTCCCAGTGATAATTCCTCATTCTTAGTCCTCTAGCTAGTGCTGCTAGCTGCTTCTCTTGTCCCGTCTGTAATTCCTCACTCTAAGTGCTCTAGACAGTGCTGCTAGCTGCTACTTTGGACCCATTGGTAATTCCTCATTTGAAGTCCTCTAGGCAGTGCTGCTAGCTGCTACTCAGGTCCCGTCAGTAACTCCTCATTCTTAGTCCTCTAGGCAGTGCTGCAGCTGTGTCTCTTTTCCCAGTGGTAATTCCTCATTCTAATTCCCCTAGACAGTGCTGCTAGCTGCTTTCCGTCTCATCAGTAATTCTCCCATTCTAAGTCCTCAAGACAGTGCTGCAGCTGCTTCTCTGGTCTCAGTGGTAATTCCTAATTCTTAGTCCTCTAGGCAGTGCTGCAGCTGCATCTCTATTCCCAGTGGAAATTCCTCATTCGTAGTCCTCTAGCCAGTGCTGCTAGCTGCTTCTCTGGTCCCAGTGATAATTCCTCATTCTTAGTCGTCTAGACAGTCCCAGTGGTAATTCCTCATTGTTAGTCCTCTAGACAGTGCTGCTAGCTGTTTCTCTGGTCCCGTTTGTAATTCCTGATTCTAAGTCCTCTAGGCAGTGCTGCTAGCTGCTTCTCTGGTCCCGTCGGTAATTCCTCATTCTACGTCCTCTAGGCAATGCTGCAGCTGTGTCTCTGTTTCCAGTGGTAATTCCCCATTCTTGGTCCTCTAGGCAGTGCTGCAGCTGCGTTTCTGCTCCCAATGGTAATTCCTCATTCTTAGCCCTCTAACCAACGCTGCTGGCTGCTTCTCTGGTCCCAGTGGTAATTCCTTATTCTTAGTCCTGTAGACAGTGCTGCAGCTGCTTCTCAGGTCCCAGTGGTAATTCCTCATTCTTAGCCCTCTAACCAGTGCTGCTGGCTTCTTCTCTGGTCCCAGTGGTAATTCCTTATTCTTAGTCCTGTAGACAGTGCTGCAGCTGCTTCTCAGGTCCCAGTGGCAATTCCGCATTCTAATTCCTCTAGACAGTGCTGCAGCTGCTTCTCTGGTCCCAGTGGTAATTCCTCATTCTTATTCCTCTAGGCAGTGCTGCTAGCTGCTTCTCTGGTCCTTTCAGCAATTCCTCTTTCCAAGTCCTCTAAGCGGTGCTGCAGCTGTGTCTCTGGTCACATTGGTACTACCTCATTCTAAGTTCTCCAGGCAGTGCTGCTAGTTGCTTCTCTGGTCCCATCGGTAATTCCTCATTCTAAGTCCTCTAGGCAGTGCTGCAGCTGTGTCTCTGTTCCCAGAGTCAATTCCTCATTCTTAGTCCTCTAGGCAGTACTACTAGCTGCTTCTCTGGTCCCAGTGGTAATTCCTCATTCTAAGTCCTCTAGGCAGTGCTGCAGCTGTGTCTCTGTTCATACATCCACTACACTCCAAACCAAAACACATAGGGGGATATTCTCAAGAACGTGCGATAAACATCGCCAAAATAGTTTAATGCAAGTTTTTATATCACCGTCTATCACGGGAAAATAACTCTGTGTTTACGTCGTATTCTCAACACGGCGGCAACATGCGATAGTCCCCCGACAACGCCTCAAATGTCCGCGATAACATCACCGGGACGGCGATGAAAATCCAAACCCGAACGCGAAAAAAGTTGCGATGGGCCCAACCGCGATAAGACAAACAGCGAAAAGCAGCGCCAGGCCTGCAAATCACACACGTTACGTGGGAAAAATCACTACAAAAGCAGAAAAAAAAAACACAAACAAAAACGGAACAACAGCGAAGCACAATGGAGGCAGCCGGAGCAGGTACAGAGGACGGCCAGAACCCCAAAAGCCCCCAGGAGGAGCAGCCTGGGACAGGGAAGGGCAAGGACAAGAAGAAGAGGAAGACGCGGTTCAGTCCGCAGGAAAACAGGATCCTGATCACGGAGGTGATAGAACACCATCAACAACTGTTCGTCACCTCCACTGTGTCATTGGCAACAAAAAATGCAACATGGCAGCCATCCTGGACAAGGTGAATGCAGTCGGAGTGCTGAGGAGGACAATGGAAGAGCTCAAGAGGCGCTGGAATGATGTGAAGCGCAAGACCAAGCAGACACTCGCCAACAACCAGAAGGCAGCAATGCAGAATGGAGGTGGGAGTCCAGCGCCACAGGAGGAGCTGGATGAGATGGAGGAAATGGTGTCCACAGTCATCAGTGGGGAGACGGTGGCAGGAGTTGGGGGACCGGACACTGCTCAACATGACCTGACACAACAGCAACAGGGTGAGTAACGCACCAGGGACTGGGGGACGGGGGAGATGGGCACAATGGCACACATGCACAATTAAGTACAGCACAGTGCACACCCACAATGGCTCTGGATCATGTCCCTGATCCCCTTGGCACACTGCAGCACACCTAGAAACAGCAAGTAGGCCCCTGTCGACTATGTGCCCAGAGGGGGCCCTTCCCACACATCACCAATCTCACAACCAACCCATGCACATGTGCTGAACCCAGCAAAGCTGGAGGTCCGTGAGCCACACTGACAATGCAAGTGACACTGCATGATGATTAGCATGGCTGCAGTCCGATCATCATGACATGGTGCACGCCACCACACTGAGGTGGCTGAGTGTGGACCACATCCGTAAAGGAGCAGGTCACACTCTGACACATCCACCTGCACAAACAACCCCTGACGTCAACAACACATCTGCGGACAAACCATGCCCTAGAGTCCCAACTCCCACCAAGACCCAAATTCACCCAAGTCTGCAACATCTCAGTACTGTATGGGCACAGATCTCAAAGCACACCGCCTTAAAGGGACAAGGGGCAGCAAAATCAGAGCTGCAGGGGCGACTCTCCCAAAATGCAGCACACACACATGACATTCAGAGCACATCAGCATTGACAACAATGTGGTACAAACTGCAACACGTTTACAACAGGACAGAGGACACAACAGGTGCCGCTTGTGTGTAGAAACTGGCCAATCACATTTGGCAAAGCAGGGAAATGTGAGATGTCAATGTACTAGTACAAACACATATCTGTGATGTCGACGAAATGTCCACTGCCCCGCATCAAATAGGCAGCTCCTCCTAAACAGTCACAATGTACATTGTCATGCAGTCTGCATGTGAACTTGTACAATGCGACAACATACATGTGAACACAATGTAATACTGCATCTCCCCTGCACATTGCAGAGGGAGCATCAACACCTCCTGCAGAGCAGCCCCAACAACTCTTCACTGATGACGATGAGGACATCCCCAACATCGACCCCGAAGCCCTCCAAACCCTCTTCGACAGCTTTGGCCCCCCACCTCCAGGAGCAGGGCAGCCCAGCTGCATCGAGGAGACCCCACCCCTGCACAGACCACACAGCAGGAAGCACCTACCACTCCGGCTGTCTCCCAGGACTCCCACGAACAACACATGGCCTTCCAACGCCCTGTGTTAGAGGTCCAGGAGAAGATGGCTGATCAGGTGCGGGTGGGGTTCGACCTCATGGCAGCAAAACTTGATGCCATACATGGGTGTCTGAGTACCATCAGGGACCACTTACAGTCCCTAACGGACACCCACAGTCCGCTCCCTGCTCTCCAATGATCTATGGCTGACATCGCTAGAGTCATGATACTGAGACAAGAACAACTGTCCAGTCAGAGTGGCTCCAGCGATGTCAGCCGGGAATTGGGACAGATGCGGGGGCTCATGGAGAACATGGAGCGGATGACAGCGGAAAGAATGGCTGCCACGGCTGCACACCAGCGAGATGTGGCTGGGACCTTCCATGCCCTGCAGCACATCGTCATGGCATTGCTGCCTCAAGGCCTTGCGCAGATGAATGCTGCTGCTGCTTCTACATCCACATCTCCGCCCCTGATGTGTCAGTGCCTCACAGTGCGGCAGGCAATCCACCACCACCCACGTGTGAGGCACATGTGACATCAGAGGACGAAGATGTGGGTGAATCAACCTTACTGGTAAGGAGGAGGCAGAAGCATTCATCTTCGCCATATGGCCTGTTTCTGCTTGGTTCTGCCCTTTCCATCATCACCTTCCACTGTTCCCCGAAACACTCTACGACACTCACCTTGGACCTCGACATGGACTGCCATTTTCTGTTTGGTTACCAATGACACAGCGATCAGACTGCAGACTGAACTCTTCCTCTTCCGATGTACTTGTCATTCCCTGAAGGACTCTGGCTGGCCCTCCACGGGCCAATAATGTGAAGTGGGGTTTGCATGGCCCTGTACTGCTCCAGCTGCAACACTCCACTGGATGTGAATTAAACATTCAGAATCGCACAGATGTGTCATGCCTTTGATCATTCAAGTATGAGAGTATGGATGAATGTAGGGTCAGTGATTCCCCCTTACGTCCATGTTGTTCATGTCGTGGGACTTGAGTCACAGGGTGCAACATTGCTGATTGCGTTCCGGGTGGCGTAGACACTACAACAGAGACACAAGCATCAGTTACTTCCTTGTCCAGCCCAGAACTGAAGCACGGCCAGAGTTCCCACCCCTACGCTGGCCTGCCATACGCCAGGCCAGTCCACTCCGCTTACGTTCAGAGGGGGTGACGACAAAGCTAAATGTCTCAGGTCTTCCCTGTAGTGATCGGCTGATCACTGGTCTAGTTGTCAGCATGCCACAGCCACTCCCTGAGGGCTGGTTCACACCCACACCACACCCATCCAGCACAGGCGTCACAGGACATGTGACCCTGACAATAAAAGGGGCCTAGCACGTCACATTCCCCACTGCCGGAGATGATATGATGGCGTCCGCACCACGTGACCCAATCATGAAGGGTCCATGACTTGTGGCGCACTGAGTTGGTGGCACCTGCTGCACTGCGGCCGGCGCGGGCCTACCGCCACATGACGATGACTTGCGGTGCACTGAGTTGGTGGCACCTGCTGCACTGCGGCCGGCACGGGCCTACCGCCACATGATGATGACTTGCGTTGCACAGGGTCAGTGGCACCCGCTGCACTGCGGCTGGCAGGGGCCTACCGCCATGTGACGATGACTTGCGTTGCACAGGGTCACTGGCACCCGCTGCACTGCGGCTGGCAGGGGCCTACCGCCACCTGACGATGACTTGCTTTGCGCAGAGGTAGTGGCACCTGAAGAGCTGAGCGGGTGTGCAGCCTGCGATGATGCGTTGGCCTCGATACGGCGTCCAGCGAATCAAGACTCAAATTGAACAGTGTGCCCTGCTGGACCGCAGTGTACTCGCAGGCAGCAGTCAGCGGTGCAGTGCCGCAGGGTGCGCTGGGGGCCTGTGGCGCGGAATCCAGCGATCGGCTGAGGAGGATGCACCAGCACGTGGTGGGCCCTCTTGGAGACACGCCGGTGGCAGCAGGTGAGCATTGAGGCCTGGGTGCGCAGGGGCGGCCAGTCATCGCTGGGCGGAGGACCGGTCTGGGGACCAGGGCTGGGGTGCATCAGGTGCACAGGATCGCGCAGGCACCACCGGTCATGGCGGCGGACTCGTGGCTGGGTGGGGGGCACCGCCCTTGCTGACACGACCCTACATGCGATGAACGTGATGTGCGTGGCTTGGTTTGTGACGTAGCCACCTCGTCTCCAGTGTGAATGTGCCCGTTGAAGGTGGTCCACCACGTGTGTGTAGGCCTATGGGCAGGTTGTGGCGGAGACTGAGACACACGCAGTAGTCACTTTGGTGGTGGATTGGTGACGTGTGCATTCCCACAGTTGTGAGTTGGGGGATTGTGGAGTTGAGGTGTGTGGTGTGTTCAGTTGGTACTTGGCGATGGGCAGTGCATTTCCATGTGGGCCATCCTCAAAGCGCTGGTTGGTGGCGGACTTGCGGACATGTGGGGATCATGCACACTGCCTGGGGAGTTTGCGACGACATTGGTGGACAGGCCACGGTGGTCCACTTTTGTATGCACAGTGATGGCATGCATGTGGTTGCTGTTGCGGTGATTGTGTGCAGTGTCCGCAGGGTGCACAAGTCATATGCGTGTGCTGTGAATTGCCCCCAACACGTGCGTGACACCAGCTATGGCGTAGTTCCCTTGCGTGGTCTCAAGATGTTCCTGCGCAGTGTGGGGGGAGTGAGGGGCAGGGGTATCAAGCTGACACACACCGTGATGCTTTCAGGTGTGATGAGTCCTGCATGATGTGACCGTAACAGCAGTTCGTGTGGTCGTTACCTTCCTCTTCATTCCTACGATGGTTATGGCCACACGTAATTCTGTTATGGTCTTCTCATGCATGGTTTATCAGGCCTGTGAGCATTCCGGTTTGTCCAAGGGCAGTACACTGTACCAGATTAGGCATGTGACTATACGGAAGTTTGACCATTGTCACCATTTCTCCCACAGGTTTCTGAAGACACGTTGCCCTGTTGAAGTTCCCTGTTGGGAATGGAACGCGTTGGCTGAGCTTTTCGTTTTGTTGATTTATGTATTTGTAATAAAGTTCTGTTTTTACACTACTGTTTACTACTGGACTTCATGACCTGGCGCACCCACATTTCGGTTACTACGATCTTGGGTCTGGGGCACGGAGGCGTCTAGCACGGTGGCGTTGGGGTTGGTTGCGCAGGTACACTACGAATTGGAACTATCGTGTGGTGCGGATACAGGGGCCCGCCGTTGCTTTTGTGGACATGCATCCATGACATGTGTGAGGGAGTTTGATGGGGCTGGCTGTGTGACTCCTCCGACTCGGGCAGTTGTTGGTTGGAAGGTACCAGGGGCCAACAGGTGCAGCACAGCCAGCAGCTTTATCTGCGGAGGGATGTAAGTTGTCCGCTGTGTTGGTACCGTCAGCCTGTGGGCAATGTGGGTCAGGATGCGGAGGATGGTTGTCCTTTGAGCCTGTGTTGGCCAATGGCTTCCTCTGGCGTTGAGTCTCTGGGGCTGGTGCGTTTTAGGGTCATCCGCTGTCCTGCACTGCCTAGGTGGTAATCCGGAGGGGGGTGGTCCGGGGGGGTGGTGCCTGGGGGTGGTGGCGGTGGGTGTTGTGGCCCTCTTGGGTCTCCGAGCTGCATGATCTGTGTCTCCATGGCATCTGCTGGTCTTCAGATGTGGCTCTGGGCTGGGCTCCCTTTCTACTGCAGTTGGTCGTCCTGCTTAACACCAGTAAAAGGCAGGTGTTAAATCCCTGCTGCTTACGTGCCTTATCGCCTGTTCTTGGTTTGCATCGCAGATCTGACTGGTCGTTGAGAATCTCGCGAAGTGGTGTTTTTGTATGTTTTTCCACGGGAACGCCTACTCTGCATATCATTAGCGTTAGTTGTCGCACTCATCCGTGGCGATGTTTTTTGCGGCAGCTATCGCTGGTAAACTGGCGATATCGGCAGTTTGCGCCAGCTTGGGAATAGGGCGATAAATCTATCGCCACTTTTGCGGCGCTAAAGTGCCGATAAATAAGCGATGA
The DNA here is from genome assembly GCA_963921515.1 of Calotriton arnoldi. NCBI lineage: Eukaryota > Metazoa > Chordata > Amphibia > Caudata > Salamandridae > Calotriton > Calotriton arnoldi. Next base: position 50,531 of record CAWUFW010018136.1, on the reverse strand, counting down.
GTCCTTGAGAATATGCCCCATAGATAAAAGACATTTTTATTTAAAACGCCAATAGCTCTAACTCTGACAAATGCGAGACCTATTGCAGTGCAAATGTTTTTTAAAAAAAATATTTGTTTAACACAAGCCTTTTCGGGGTGCACCAGAGCACATTACTTTGCTGAAAAGGTAGAAAAACTTTGCATATAGTAGGACAGAAATACACATAATTAGTTACATTAGAACTCGGTCTGTAAAATGGCGAGGCGCTTTAAAACGTTTCAAAAAGAAGCGTTCCGCAAAGATAACGGTGTAGGGGCCGCTGGTAGGTAAAGCTTCAGGACTAAACAGTAGGGCAGGAAAGGCTTTGTTCACTGTTTCGACTTTTTCCACATTTGGTTTTTGCATTCGAGTATATCATGTGCTTCCTGTTGTGATTGTGCGTGTCCCCTGAGATGATCAGTCTGCTATATGGGTGTATGATGGTGGCTGGAAACTTATGAATTATATAGGATATAGGATGTCTTGGGTTTCATTCTCACTTCACTCGGCAGCCAGTGGATTTGTCCTTTTCTAATATAGCACTTTACATTGAGCCTCTTTAAAGCAACGATTCTCTGTTTTTTTTTTTTGACATATGGAAAACGTGTTAGCATATGCATTTTGAAAAACAAGTCAATAACGTATGCAAATCTATTCTTCATTCCTTTTCGTCGTGTGATAACATTTTATTTCTAAACATTGGTTTGACTGGTTTTGTTCTGTGGGACTCCCTTCTTTCTTTTTGTGTTGCTTTACATTTATTTTATTATCTGGTACAGGTACTTGCAAGGGAATTTGCTTAACTGTGTCGAAACAGTTAACAATAGCATTTGTGAATCCCAAAAAGCGGATTCTCACATATAGATGTAAGCAAGTCAATGTAATCAAAGATGAATAAATCATGTACAAATGGGTGTATTCTTTATAAATACAAAATTTATGATCATATTCATGGATTTCTAGGGTACAATATTGTATTTACATAAACATAAGTGACAGTGATTTGACAATCTTCCAAACAAAGAAATCTACATATCACTTAAGTGCTACACAGTGCTCAGTATTTTCAAACGCGAAATCATACATTGGCGCCCAAGTAAGCCTGTTCTATGTAGGCTTAAATGGACGCCAATGTATGATTTCTCGTTTGAAAATACTGAGCACTATGAAGCACTATGTGGGAATTTTTAATACTTATTGACCTACAGGTCATATGTTGATATTGCTTTTCTTCTGTACTTTCCGATCCTTTAAATATACTTACTCTTAATTGCGAATTATTTTGGAGATATAGCTATGATTTAGTAAAATGGTTCTTTCCTTTCTTTCATTGTTTCTACAATATTTGGCCTATTGCTTAATGTGTTATTTATACATGATATGTCTATCATGACCAGGTTCTGAAAAATAGAATACGGAATAATTTGTTTTTGGAATTGTCGCACAAATTTTTTCTACATAGTATTGGTGAGTTTTTGATATACATAGGCACCATTATGGTGATGGGTCCTGTTTTTAAAGTGACAACAACTCTTCACAAACTTTACCTCTTTCCACGACGGTAGGGACTACTCAACCTTTGGACTCAGACTATCTTTTTCTAGTGGCACAAGTAAATCATAGTTTCTTCTCTTACATTGTTTCTTTCCCCGCCTACTTCTTTCTTACTTCCTAAATATCGGTCTCTATTAACAACTAAATTCACGGTACTCATTTCTCGAGGGTTTCTCTTTACACTCTAACTAGACTAACCCTTGGAAATCATCACATCGCAAATAGTTACGGGATGTATTTTACTTCTTGTTGTTGTTGCCCTAAGGAAGTCGATGGGTGATGACCCAATGACGAAACACGTGTTGGCTACAGCTATCATCTGGCTGTGACTGTATCAACTACTGCACCAACCAAACTGTAACGATGCACTACTGGATGTGATTTTCATGAGATATGAAGTGAATACTTGGAATTAAAGAAGAAGGTTTTCAACCACTACACATTTCCGAACTCTTGGACATTATTGTTTCTGCTCAGGATAAAGACTGATTGTTACTTGCTGTCTGAGCTGTTGACTTCACAAAGGGTACGAGACAGTGTACCTCAAAAATAATAGTGGCTAAATATACAACTAAGACAGTTAAAATTCTAGAGATGAGTACTAAAGTAAAGATAAAGACACTCACGACCTGGTTAGGTCTGGCCTAGAGCCTGGTTTGGCTCTACCTCCAGCATTATGCAATAAAAAAATAATGAAAAAACAAATATATATGTACATATGTACATGCACTGAGGAACTTAGGGTAAACTATATTCATCCCTTGGTCTATTCAAATATTGTTCACCTTTTGCATTCACCAATGAGTCAGCCCACTTCAGCCATTGGCTCTCTTACACTATCAGTGTTGTTAATCCTAATCGCATCTGCACATCCACCTAAAAATATGTGCCATTCACCCCAAGGGTGGGAGGGCCAGACTTTACTTTGTCAATGCTTTTTTTCCTCGCCTTTATAATTTTTTATTTCGTTTGTCATCTTAGTGTGTTTAAATTATGCCTTCGTGGTACCATAATTCAAAGTCAATAACAATCATATTTTCCTGTGAGGTGCATTAAACAAGAAAAATGGGTTCTAAACTTGTTCTAAGTATAACTTCCTGCTTGGAAACAACTGTGCTGTCCTATAAAAGTTATATGCAATGCTCATGTTTTTTTTTTTTAATTGGAATTATTATATCGCTGTAGTGGACATTGATTGCACTAAAATTCGTTTATGGTGACTACCTAATTGTGGCATCATGAATGCAACTGTGTTGCATCCACTTGTACCACTGAACCGCATAAATTATGAGGATGAATTTCTTTAGTTGTTTCCTGATTGGCGGATTGCTTTTTTTTGCTTTAATTGTTCTTGCAAAGTAATGACCACAACGGTTTAGTGGTGACAAGTTTTTTTTTCTTTTTCTTTTAGTGGCGTATGCTTGCAATAATAAAATTTAAAAATGAACTATCGCCTCAGCTTGACTAGAACAAACCTGTTGTCAGTGCCAAAAGATGTTTTTGGTATGGGCCCTATGGGTCGACATCAACCTGGCTGCAGAAGCGTGTGCACAGAGTTACTGTAACGAGAAAAAGAATACATGTGACATGGTCCATATGTCAGTGGATGGAAATGCATTTTTCAGGTCTTTTTCCCAAAAATATTGAGATGCGACCGAAATTTTGATGGCCCTTATACATGCTAGCCTATGCATATAAAAAACAAGCATTGGGAAAGCCAATAGATTTCACATATGAAGGACTTATTGGTGCGGTCAATGTTTTTTAAAGGTGTTGCACAGCAATGTGAGTTTTTATTTACTTTGCTTTGAGTCATGTGCAACCTGACTCAAAGTAAATAAAAACTAAGCGTTATGATGCAGCCTACGTTGACCGCGTCATGGCGCTTTTTTTTTGTTTACTTTGAGTCATGTTGCACATCAGCCCACCCTGCTGTGCATAATCTGTAAAAAAAATTAACATAACCAAATAGCTCTGCATATTGTTTTTGGTCTGGCTTCAAAGTGCTGGCGCTAAAAGCTTTAGCACATTAAACCCAAGCTCTCATTCTTAGCCAATGCTTTTTTAGTGTTGAACATGTGGAATCAGAACTGATTATATGAAAAATAGAGAAAATAAGGGATCGTGGTATGACAAGGACATTCAAACAGGTAAATGGAAAACAAAAAGCAAGACTAAGTCCAGAGGCCCAATTCACAAATGCAAACTTAGACCTGAAGCCTAAGTTTAGACCTGAAGTCTGAGTTTGCCTTTGTGAATTGGGGCCTTAGACTTCCTGTCTAAACTTATATTACAGGTCTAACCTTAACCGCTTCGCTGCGATCGGAATTCCGCCCAGGTGCTGGACATTCCGATCGCGGGTGTGGTCGTGACGAGCTCAGCTCGTCATGCGCACAGCGCGACCGCGCAGCATGATGAGCTCAGCTCGTCATGAGCATCGAAGGCAGTGGCGTAGCTAGGGGGGGGCGATGGGGGCGGACCGCCCCAGGCGGCACGAGTTTTGGGGCGGCAGCCGGCCCCCCTTCCCCCGCTCTTACCTGCGGCCGTTGCGGCCGCAAGAATCGGCCGCGACCGCTACCGCCCCTCTCTTCTATAATTCTTGCCGAGGCGGCAAACGCAGGGGCCGCCACGGGCAGCCTAAGGCTTAGCTACGCCCCTGATCGAAGGGGTTAAACTTCATGTCTAAGTTTTCCTTTGTGAATCGGGCTCAAAGTATCCATATCCGAGGCCAACTTCTAATTAAAAGTCCAGCAGTTTACAAATCGAATACAATGCACAATAAGCGAATTCTAACTTAACGAGGCATGCAAGACACCTGCAAAGAAGATCAAAAACATGGCACTTACAAGACATTTTATGGAAATGCAATGTGTGCAATCCGGGCCTGGTTACAAGTTAGGCCAACATTAGATTCAGAACAGACTCTAAACAAATACAATTAGCATAAGTAAATATACTGAATGTAGTTAAGGAAGTATATACATTCCCTTTATTATGAATACAGTCATTATAATTCCAGTAAATATATGGGTGGCTCTCATCTACATGGATACCCAGAAACTCACAACAATTGATTCATAAAATGTACACAGATTAACATAGTTAAACACAGGTTGAGTATATAGTTTACATATTAAAGGGTGGGGCACTCAATTACGCTGCTCCAGTTCTAATGTAGATCATTTCGTGACAATGTAAATATCGACTTCCTAAATGTTTTCAGCCTCAGGATTTCTGCAGCAAGCCAAAGGCACCAACTACAAGAGGGGCATAAAGATTGGTACATTAAATTCTGCAATCCAAACAAGTAATATCATCAACTAGTTACAGAAAACTCCCTTAAAGATACCAAAGTACCCTCTTTTTGCATTCTTGCGAGACTTGCTGCTAAGTTTTTGTTAAATTGGAAAACAGTATACAAAGTGACTGCAATTCAATTACATGGCATAATGAATGATGGCAGTTTCAGAAGGATTATGAAAACAATATATTAAGAAAGTGAAAATGACTGTGAAACAGAGGGAAAGTGTGTCTGGGTCTAAAAGCCATGCAGGGAAAAGAAGAGGCTCGGGTGTGAATACTGGAGCAACTTCAAAAAGTAATTTGCTAAACATTAATTAAGCAGTGCTGCAAACCGCAAGGACATTGATGTTCTGGCTCTTTTGCAGATAGAAGGATAATTTAGAATTTGGGTCCAGCCAGCCAGATGGGTTTGAGGATGAACGTTCAAATATAGAAATTCTCACTGGCTTGTTGGAGATGTTTTCGGTGAAAAATTTCTGTCAGCATTTTCGGTAAATTTGAAATGTCTTTCTGGCATGTCATGGTGACCAATCAGCACTGTTATTATGCAGGAAAAAACAAAGCTAGAGTTTGTTTTTAAAATACAACAAATCAGTGGCTCTAACATGCAAGGAGTTTTCTCCCTGTACATGGGGGGAATTGAACATTTTTCTTGCTTGGGACTACCATGTCCACCATAGCAGACCCACGGAGGATAAATATGTGTTGGAAGGCCTGTCCTAAATAGGGTGAGCTTTCTGATGCATTGGTTCTTTTACAGCCCCTTGGTGGTTGAGCTGTTGGTGAGAGGTTCCTTTTGGTTGAATGTAGCAAAGCCATCACAAATCTAGCAGTTCCCATAGCTGTAATTAGGCAGGGAACTATGGATCTGGTGGAGCCAATATACACAGAAGGCGATTGGATGCAGGGCCTGGTCAAAGGAACACTGGCAGGCACGCCTTGCGCACAACTTCCCTGCGCGTAGCAAACCACCTGAGGATGCTTGTGCCCCACGGACACAAAACCCACAAAGGCACTCCAAAGGCAAGCCCATCTGCGCCTATCCGCGTCCAGACCATGGCCAGCCCACCTGCCGGTTTTGCCCCTTACTGCCGCACTAAAACCAAGTATGCAAGGGATGATCTGCTTTCTCTCAGGCCAGCCGGTAAGCTGCTGCATTGCTGTCAACTCACCCTTGCTCCATGTTCCACTGATTGCCCACTTAGCTCTGGGGCCAATGCTTCGCAGGCTATATTAGCCGCGCCGGCTCTCTCTTCAGCGCCTTTCAGTTCACTTAGTCCTAAGTCACAAGTTGCTACCTGCTCTGTGAAGCACCACAATATTCTTCTCTACCTATTAGTTAATGTTCGCTCCATCATTAAACACAGTGTTGTGTTCAACCTGCTCTTAGAGCTATATAAACCTTCGCTCGTATTCACTACCGAAACTTGGGCTGATGCCTCCTCTATTCCTGACTTCCATACGGCCCTGCCGGCTGACTATACTGTCGCCAGACATGACCGCATAGGACAAAGAGGTGGTGGACTAGCAATTATTTATAAATCAAATTTGAAGGTCTGGGTTATGCTAGGTTATGTCTTTGTGCATTGAACTGTCCCCTAACCAGGCCTTTAAAGGCCTACTACTCTACCGGCCTCCAGGCCCACGATCGATATTTGCTCAAGGCATCAGCAGTTTACTTGAGGGAAATATTCTGTCCAGTGACTTCACCATCCTTGGTGACTTCAATTTTCATCTCGAGCTAGCAACAAACAGGGATACCTCTGCTCTGCTTCACACCATTACTTCTTTAGGTCTGTCTGCCACACACCAACTCGGTCACACCCTTGACGGGATTTTCACCAATAATCCTGCCATATCAATGTGAAGTACTCTGTCATTACCTTGGTCAGATCACAATGCCATCTTCTTTGAGGCTCTTGACTGATATAATTCTTTTAGCCCGGCTATCATTACATCCCAGGAGACTTCTTGAGCCTGGCACACTTTACAGGCCGACAAACTCTCGCAGATTCTTATCAGCACCGCGCCTACTCTTTTGGTAGACCCTGAGTCAGCAGTCAAACAATACACTTCCTGGCTGGACTCAGCTGCGCATTCTCTTGTCCCTCCGAAACAAGTAAGATCTCGAAGACTTAAGCCTTCTGTCCTGTGAGCTTAAATCTCAGAAGCAACGCTACCGGAGACAAGAACACTTATGGCGGTCCGGCTACTCGGAAGCTGAACGTGCCACTTACAAAAAATGCATTGCTTACTATAAAGCTTTGATATTTACACACAAATCCGCTTACTTCACCAGCAAAATCGAAGCTCCAACCAATTCTTCCAAGGAACTATTTTCTATGGTCAAAAAGCTTACTACTTTTCCAATTTCATCCTCTAATATTTCTAGTTTATCTTTCTGTAATTTGTTAGCTGACACATTTCGTCATAAAGTCGAAGATATCTTCGATAACTTCTCCGCCAAGGCGCCTATTTTCAATGGACAGCCTGGCATTACTCTTCCCTTTTCTTCATCTTGTTCCTTGGACTCTTTTACTCCACCCTTCCGATGAAACCATCTTTCTGATCGATTTCTCCAAATCAGGTTCTCCCACAGATCCCTGCCCGTCCAGTTGCTGATACCATTCCACTCACTTTAGCACACAAGCTTCTGTAACTCCTCTTATTAAAAAGCCTTCCTTGGACCTTGCTGATCCAAATAACTATTGACCAATTTCTTGTCTTCCCCTACCTGCTAAGTTGATTGAGAAAGTCCTAAATAAACAACACATACATTATGTGCAGGTCAACAACCTGCTAGACGACACTCAATTTGGCTTTCGGGCACATCACAGCACCGAAACTGCGCTCATTAAAACCACAGAGAAAATCCGTCTCACTAGATCAGGGCAGTTGCGCAACTCTCATCTTGCTTGATCTGTCGGCTGCCTTTGATACAGTAGACCAGGGGCTACTGATGCATCATCTTAGCAGGCTGGGCGTAAAATGCCCTGCCTGGATGCTCTGTTCGTTAATCATTGGTCGTGAACAATCTGTTCATTTAGGGGACTTCATCTCTTACTCTTATTCATTACCTTGCTGGGTCCCTCAGGGATGCTTGCTCAGTCCTACTTTATTCAACATTTATGTTACCCCTTTGGCATCACTCAATAAATCTTTCGGTATCTCACTGAGGTCCTATGCAGACGACACGCAAATTGTTGTCGCGTTTGACTCTGATGTCTCAGAACTACTTCTAATTTTCAGAAATGCATGCAGGTTGTCAGTTCCTGGATGGCATCCAACTGCTTGAAGTTAAACTCAACCAAGACAGAGGTGCTGACTTTTGAGACTTCGCCTTCTTTCTGATGCCCTGGCTGGTGGCCCTCCGAGATGGGCTCCTTACCGATCCCAGTGAGGAAAGTTAAAAATCTTGGTGTCATCATTAACGATAAATTATCCTATCTGGACCAGGCAAATTCTGTTTCATCTCCTGCCTTCCATACTCTCTGGCTGGTCAAAAAATTATTTATTTTATCCCAGCTAACTTACAGAAGTCCTTAGTTTCTTCACTCATTATGTCCAAATTAGACTATTGTAATGGTCTTTACCTCAACGCTCATCAACATGTTCTAAATAAGCTTCAAACTCTGCAAAAGGCAGTGGCACATTTGCTTGTCAAAATCCCCAAATACCAATCAGTTTCCTAATTTTTAGGGAAGCTTCATTGGCTGCCCATCAGGATGAGGATCTGTTTCAATGGCACTTTGTATTGTCTTGAAGGCGCTTCACAATCAAGGTCCTATCTATGTTCAGAACAGTTTCACCCGGTACACGCCTGCTAGATCTCTATGCTCTGCCTCTGCACTGTTTGTCATTGTCCCCAGATTCAGGCGCGCTTCCTGGGGCAGCAGAAGTTTTCTCTACAATGCAGCCAAATTGTGGAACAACCTCCCTCTTACCATTAAGGCCTAATCTTCTGACTTTCAGGAAGGTCTTAAAAACTTGGTTATTCTCTTAGTGCCCTTGCTTTTTCTTCCTGCTTTTCTGTCTCACCATTCTTCTTAACGGTATCTTATGTGCAGCTTTGCCAGCGCCAAGACGTCTCCGGGCATTTGAGCACTCTACAAAACCTCATTACAGAACATAACATAACATAACATTTAGTTTTCTTTTAAAACTTTTTGCAGGTACCGCGGTACTACTGTTGTACTGCTGCTCAAGCTTCACCCCCATGGTACCGCTGTACTGTGCAAGCTTCCATGAGGAAGCTTGCACTGCAACATGGTACCGACAGGGTGAAGCTTGAGTGGCACAATTTTCTTTTTGGTACCAGGAGAGGTCCCTCTGGACCTCCCTAACCAAGCATCAGATGGTCAGGATGACCCTACCTTGCCCCCTTATATCTTATTTTTACATTTCTAAATCAGTCAGAGGGTCCTGTTTTTTCAATTTTCAGTACTGAGGGACTCCCGCAGGACTTTATGAACCATCTCGATAAACCTAACTTTAATCTCTTCTTGACCACCCTGATCATCTCCTTAAATGTAAATTTCTTGAAAATCACTGAAAGGACTTACACCAAATCACAAAGTACATGCTTTCTGAGTAAAATTCTAACTTTTTGCCAAGTTCTTTGTAATTCCATTCACCGTTTTTTTCTGTGTGAGAAAGCAAAGTTTTCTGTGCGAGTTAACATGGGAAATCAAGATTTTTGGACCCCACCCCCCTTTTTCTTAGGCCCCACTTGACAGATTGAACCAGAGCTTTCAAGGAAAGAGCTGAGGTGGATGCACTTCTTTTGTAACGTTTCCTGCAGATTCACCAAACTGTGCCAAAGATATTTAGAAAACAAAGAAAGCTCTTTCTGCGGAAGCTCTGAGCTTTTAAAACTTTTTGCAGGTACCGCGGTACTACTGTTGTACTGCTGCTCAAGCTTCACCCCCATGGTACCGCTGTACTGTGCAAGCTTCCATGAGGAAGCTTGCACTGCAACATGGTACCGACAGGGTGAAGCTTGAGTGGCACAATTTTCTTTTTGGTCCCAGGAGAGGTCCCTCTGGACCTCCCTAACCAAGCATCAGATGGTCAGGATGACCCTACCTTGCCCCCTTATATCTTATTTTTTACATTTCTAAATCAGTCAGAGGGTCCTGTTTTTTCAATTTTCAGTACTGAGGGACTCCCGCAGGACTTTTGCGGAACCATCTCGATAAACCTAACTTTAATCTCTTCTTGACCACCCTGATCATCTCCTTAAATGTAAATTTCTTGAAAATCACTGAAAGGACTTACACCAAATCACAAAGTACATGCTTTCTGAGTAAAATTCAAACTTTTTGCCAAGTTCTTTGTAATTCCATTCACCGTTTTTTTCTGTGTGAGAAAGCAAAGTTTTCTGTGCGAGTTAACATGGGAAATCAAGATTTTGGACCCCACCCCCTTTTTCTTAGGCCCCACTTGACAGATTGAACCAGAGCTTTCAAGGAAAGAGCTGAGGTGGATGCACTTCTTTTGTAACGTTTCCTGCAGATTCACCAAACTGTGCCAAAAATATTTAGAAAACAAAGAAAGCTCTTTCTGCGGAAGCTCTGAGCTAACTATAACTACACAGTATACTCATATATATGCATAGAGACATATAGGTATACATGCATTGCTTTTAATAATGTTGATGACTTCTTAGTGACATGAGGTACAATTGTAAAATTCATTTTTAGGCTTCCCAGATTATAAAATAGTAATTACCCTGTGATCACAGCCCAGGAATGAAATATATCTGCTTTACCCTCGGGGTATGGGAGTGTGTACCGGGCTGAACACCACCCTCAAGTGTTTGAAAAATATATGCTGAAGAGGGTGCAGCGGGGAGCACCTGTGCCAGTTTGGCAGTATGCCCTATTAGTGTCGCAGTATGAGGATTAATTGTTCACGGTTCTACCTAAATCCCTGAGCTCCCCAAAACATTGCTTTTAACAATGTAAATTTGTTGATAATAAATGTATCCACACTGTAAACCACTGGTACTAATTTTCCTGAACAGACCGCCACTTAGGTCACTCTATTCCATGTAACCCACGAACATCTAGAATCTCCTTACACCCCCTCACATTCCCACCACTATGCATGTGACAGCTGGTGACTGCACTGTCACACCCCTGGTGCACCAAGACATTACCGTTCCACCTCCCGACAGATGCGGATATGGCCTCGTCGTGAGTGGCCAGGTGCATATGGCTACTCACCTGAGACACCAGTGAAAAAGGTAGATACTCTAATATGAATAGTTTCGACTATGATCAGAAGAAATATTTGTTAATTGACGACTGCACATTAATTTTCTCAACTCAACCCCTCTCAGGATTTTTTTTTTTAATATTGGTGTCTGTATGATATCACTGTTCTGTATCATGAAATGTGTATATTGCTAAATTTCAGGATGTTGATAGTTACCTGAACAATGTGATGAATCCTCACTTTGTGGAAGGCCTTGTTGTCTCTTATTGCTGTCAAACATATTTATATACTTAATTATGTCTTGCTCTATGTGGAATATACTGCTGCAATTCTTCGTTTTTATTATACATGCTTGATATCACTCCTACAGGGCTCACACTGAACATCATATATGTTTCATTATTATACTGAGCAGTTTAATATACGTTCTTTCTTAAATTCGATTGGAAGGTCAGCAATTACAAAGAAGCAGGTCACGGGGCAGGTCACAGAGGTCAAGATTTCTAAATTCAATCAGAAATTATTGGAATTGGGGCCACAATTTTAAATTATCATCCCAAGTCAGATTTTTATGATCCTCAAATGGTTTACGAATATATAGCCATTTGGAGGGGGTCCAATATATCAACAGGGTAAGAAGCAGCGCCACAGTAGTAAAACAGAGAAAGGGCTGCCATATTTGTATCCCTTGCAATAAAATAGTGCAAGAGTTGTTACATTTTTATCCCACCAAAATCATATAGTTTCAGTCAAAAATACCTATGTCAGAATTTCTGTTCTTTGTGTTTATTTTTAAACCAGACAGTATTTAAATGCACAAGTCAGAGGGGCATTTATTAGCGAAGGCTACACCCCACAGACATATGAATGAGGAGAACGTGCATACACTGATATTCAGTGACGGTTGAATGTATATTTTTTTTGTCATTTTGAAGACCAGACTGGATTTCACTATTGTCTGGCTCGGGGAGCCTTGCAGTGTTAACCTCTGTGAAGGAACACTGTGATTTAGTAACAGGGGAGAGTGGTAGCCTACATTCTCCTAGCCAGATGCAAAACTCTCCGAGCCAACGACTTTTGGACTATCAATAACTACCAGTATTTCACCTTCCATCAATCCTCATGACTCAAACCTGCAAACTTTAACATGCTATGGTACCATGTGTGTGGAGATGTGGTCTCACACTAGTCTGTGTTTTTTGCACACCAACTGGTTTGCAACCCTGCATTCATTTTGCGATGAAACTGATATACCAATCAGCGAATCGCAAAATGCCACTCACAGGCAATTGCAAGAACTCCTGCCTCATTAATATTTATGAGGCAGGAAACCTTGGGGCTTATTTACAAGCCCCTTGCCCCACTTTTGCTCATTTTTCCCATGTTAAAAGTGACGCAAAAGTGGCGCAAGGGGCTTGTAAATCTGCCCCCTTATGCGACACCCTGTTATTAGGTGCAAAGGCATGCATAGAGACATGGGGTAAGTGGTCGTTTTCACGTGTGCTCGATGGTTGACTGTACAGTAGATCAGGAAATTCAAGGTAGGAGGTTGTCCAGAAAGGACTTTTTTTTTATTGGACTTCTCGGGTGAATTCACCTAAACCTAATAACTTTACAAAACCACCTAATTATCCACTAAAACACAAATCAATGAATAGGTGAAATTTCATATTATTGAAAACAGATTTTTAGCTCCATCTTGCCACTGTTCCATTAGTGCAACTGGGCACAGAAACCTTATGACGGAAGCCCAGGGCCCCGGTGCCACCGCACCTGCAGTATCAATGATAGATTTTAAACTTTTTTCATTCCACATGCCTCTCAAGTGCTATATCTATCTAAATAATGTGGTGGTCTGCTCATCCAGCCACATCTCGAAAATGGTTAGCAGTATTGAAGGCTATAAAATGCATTCTTAAAATGGAAGGTGCTACAGGAGGAATGTGAGGGGTACATTTACTTCGAAATATATTGGTTTGTAACATTATTTTTTGTACAGTATTTAAGGCTATTAAATGCATTCTTATAATGGAAGGTGCTACATGAGGAAATTGAGGGGTACAAATATATTGGTTTTTACATTATTTTTTCATATATACAGCAATGGTAATTTGCCATGTTTTGAAAGCTGCTTCCCACTTTAAAAGGTTTTCTTTTTTAGTTTTCTAATGAAAATAAATTTGAAACTCAATGACTTAAAAAATAGGCCACGAAAGTTTACCCTATTTTACCCTTCGGTTGGATGCACCTTTGGTCTAGTCATGTTGTCTCTGTTAAGCCACTATATGCGGGCAGCGCACATCACGCTGTCAGTTGACCCAAGTGGCTAACTATTGCAACATAGATCTTGGTTCCTCTTTACACCGAAACTCTCTTAATTGCTGGCACAGTAAATACTGCTTTTCCATTTGCCATTCCCGTGTCTGTAGAAAGAGTTCCCTCTAGCAGAACTGAAGTGTTTGTTTCTATTTTGTTTTGTTATTTTTAACAAATGGGGAATATACATCAATTGTGAATTGCTCCTGCACAACTGGCGCGCTCTTTGAGGATGAGTGGATGTGTTAAGACCTAATTTTCCTCCTTCCTGGATGGTAGATTCAATTCATTCTTACAGTGTTATCAAGGTTCCCTCTTTCCTGCTGGCTTACAGAGTACCCTGAGGATCTTGCTGCCCTCACAATCTTTAGTCTTCACACGGAACAGCTTGTAACACTGATTTCAAGGAAAAGCATGCAAAATTGCTTTTTTTAACCTGAAATTAAAGGAAATTCCACAAATGGCACAAAATTTGGTTTGCCGGATCTCATGTGACATTTTCATGCAAGCGCATACATCTCATAAAAAAGTCAAACAAGATCCCGGCAGAGGAGTTGTTCAAACAGTTAATGGGGAGAGAGGGAGCCTCAATTCCACCTACCCTTAAGTACCTGGCTTAATAAAATAAGAGACTGGGGGGCTCACTTGTAAGGTTAGTTGTGAAGATTATTCCTAACTAGTGGTCCTTTCCTTTCATTCTCAAACAGTTGATTGACATTTGAGAAGCATGTCACTCTGGGTGGGCGAGGGGTTTTCCTAAAGAGCTCAGGGTGAACCAATCTTGGACTAATACAGTGCTTGTGAAGGAGGCTCCTATGATGAAGCATGTCACCTACTGTGAGTGAGGGGGTCTTTTTTTTAAGGAAACCTTGAAAAAGGTGAGTTCTGCTTTCTTACAATCAACTGTTTGTTTGTCGGTGACTTTGAAGGCGAGATATCATCGTGGACTTCAAGGGTTTTCAGCAATAACAACCAATCATAGGGGTCAGGCACAGCATGAAAGAAGACGTTTGAGGTGTTTAGCTAGCATTCACTCGCACTAGATGCAGCAGCAGCAGGAGGAAAAATTCCAGAAGATGGAAGTTAAGAAGAGTTTGGAAGCCTCAGAAGCCAGGAGCAAGTGACAGTCAGAGCACGTTTATCTACCAGCAAGAGTTGAACCAGGAAGAGCTCCAGTTTCTTCCTTGGCTAAAAGAGAACACTTGAAACTGGTCTCAGCCCTACTAGCCAGCAGGTATCAAATGGCTGCCAGAGAGCCTGCTTTCACAGAGACATCTCCTTAGCACATCTAGGTGTATTGCTCTTCATGAACTTCATCGTACTCATGACTGGGTGATCCTCGCATGCACTCAATGTATTCTTTCTTCATTTTTCCCTAGTTGCTCTAAAACGTCCTGTTGAGTAGTGTGCCTTTGAGCTGGATAAAAATAAGCATTTGTTATTTAGTGCCAATCTATCCTTAGGGATGAACATACACTCTACAGATGCACACTTGATGTGTGGCAAGTTATTTGCTCTCTAGAAATGTTTGTGCTTTTCATACATACCTGAGGAACAGACCAGTTAAATAAAAATAAAGGCATACCTGTTGTAATTCGTAAGGAAAAGTAAAACCTTTAAGATGTTATTAGGATAGGGAATATCCCAATATCCGCAATAAAGAAATAAATGGGGGCACATGCAATTTAGATAATCGAGGTAAATCACCATTAACTGATGTACAAAGAGGAAGAATGGAAAAATAATCATGCAGCTTTGACATGAAAAAAGGCTAAATAACAATATATAATGCAGAGTTGTACACTACAGGGACAGAGGAAGAGAAGGCAAGAAGAGTGAGCAGGGATTTTGAGACAAGGGTGGGGCAAGCCCAACAAATGTTCTTGTTGAAAAAAGTCAAACTGACTTGGTAAAAAGAGAAGGTTGCAAGAGCCTGACAATGTGGGCAGTGTAATGAATTATAACATGTAGAAAATAGAAAAAGTGACAAGACGGTTGCAGGGCTACTATATAGAAGAGGAAGCAGTGGAGTTTGTGTTAAAGCAACCCATGCTAAAGGAAACAGAAGAGGAAAAGCAGAAGCCCATGTTTTTGATCGTAGGTGGAAGATGCGTCCTGAGACAAACATGATCTGGGAGATATTCTATACAAAAAAAATCTAAATAAAGGTTAGATCATCACACAATAAAAATAATACATTATAATGTACAGAATGCATCTAACTAGAATGTATTTATGTAGTACAAATGCTAGTGAAGCAATGCTGAAGCTCTTTGGAATTTATGGAGCCCATAACCAACTACATTAATCACATAATAAAAAATTTACTGCAAAGTCTGCAAAAAGTATGCTATAAGAGACAATGTGTAGTACATATGTCAGTGCAGATTCATAGATTCTCTAGAAAAGAAAGTACAGCATGGTTTACTCAACTCAGAAATACTTCCAATGATCTCTAGATAACAACCAGAAAAAGGAGTCTAAGCCTGAGATTAGTGTCACCATTCACACTTTGATTGATTGTATCACACTGTGTCATGAATGTTTGAATTATTTTGGATGAACCAAGAAGAAGAAGGTGCTTACACTACTAGTCATGACTACTTTCCTATGTCCTGATGCTGTCTTTGGTATAACTTCCTCTCTGGTTCCTTTCAAGAGCTATGATCTTCCACTGAATCCAAGGCAGACTGAGCAAACGCATATAGTCATCATATGGAGATTTTGCAACACCACAGCACGACTATATCAGAGTGCATATGAACATCTCGAGACTAAAGGGGCGTTGTGAGGAATGGTTTGGTGGCCAATGGGCATCCAGAGGTAGCTGGGCTTCAATTGTTTCAACTGAGGTTGTTCACCAGCTGTCACCCTGGGTCCCCACACTTTTGTCACTCCAAATTGAAATCCAAGCACATCTATTCAGCACTGGACTCTTTTGATAGCAATGGCAGAGCAGCTCACGTCTCCCTCAGGAATGTGATATGGGTTGGAAACTCAGACCTCAGCAACACACATAACAACATTAATTCATTGTCCAGCCAATGTTTTCTCTTTAAAAAAGGAAACGTACGTTAATGCACAGAGCTCAATTCTAAGCGTAAACCTACAAATATATACAAAATATGCATGTGGCAAAAATTTTACCAAATAGTCACCAAGTTCTTAGTGGCAATACTAATTCACAGGCTCTACTTCAGCAGGGTCTCACACAATAACCAAGGGCAAATCAACTGTCCCAAAGATATTTTACAAGGGTGAAACTAACCCCATGAATCTAGTATGCTTACATCTGTGAAGTATCTAGTGACAATCTACATATTCACAAGCCCTCACATATAAGCAATATCCCTATTCAGGTCAACTGCAATAAATATCTGACTTTCCATATGAATGCAGTGAATACTAAGCTTGATCAGAATATCCATAAGATAGAAAAAAGGCCTACTGCTTTTGACAAGAACTTTAATTCATTTAATTATCCCACATTTATCCACCACTCATTTTTAACATTGACCGAGAATCCCATAAATAAATTCACTACTTGTGAGAGGGAATCTCGAGCTAATTTTAATTATCACTTCACACCGATACATAAACAGTCACACAATCACAAAAAAGAAACTGCTACGCTGTAATCAGGCATCGCAGCACGCCCTGGGAGCATTCTGCAACCAAGGTGGGAACCCAATGATGAAGCATGTCACCTACTAGGTAAGTGAGTGAGGGTTCTTTTAAAGCACCCTGTGGGTTCCAAGTCACTGACACTCTGAAGACATTGATGAAGTAGTCTTTTAGACCGAATGTAAAAATAGGTAAGAGGCTTGTTCTAATTTTGTTTAATGTACTAATTGGCTGGGAAGGTGAACGGGTCTACACTTCTCCCTCTCACCTTGTTTATCCACTGCTTGAAAACCTTCACCTTTTTAAGCAGGCCTAAAACTGTGTTAAGCAATTGGTGAAAAGCCTCTCCCTTAAAAATAATAAAATTGTAAACTTGATGTAGGACCCATTGGTTCTTCCAAGCTCTTCTTTTGTTTTCTCCATTGCCAAGTGAACATTCCTTACACTTCACCAACAGGTCCGCTTCCCCTTTTGCCTTCACAAATGTTAGACCCTGAAAGACAATTTTCCACAGGAGGACTTCCCCACGTCACCTGCCTTCTCCCTCCTGGGAGACTTATGCCAGGGAATTTCTCCTTGCTGTATCTGGGTGCACTACTAACTCTTTGCAACCTCTATGGTGGTTAGTGCGTGTGCTTCGGTCGAACATATGATGCAACAACGCATGCCTTTACGACGCATCATTTACCATGCATTGCCTTTACTATGCAGGTCTTTACCATGCATGCCTTTACAACGAAATGGTAAGTACATATCAGGTAATGGAAACACCTATTTTATTTATATATATATTCACTGACAAAACCATAGGTTTCAGGCACGTTATAGTTAGAAATTAGCATTTAAAAAACCTTACAAATTCACTGAAAAAACCATAGGTTTTAGGGACAGTTATAGTTAGTTGGACATTGCACTCGTACAAAACCCGTGAAATTCCCCGTTATAGTTAGTTCAGGTAACTATAACTCGCGCCCCGCAATGCACTGCTGATGACGTCACATATTACATCACTCATGACATGGTCAGTGACATCACTGATGACATCACTGATGACATCTCAAATGACATCACTGATGACATCATCCAGTGACTGTGTGTTTCTGTAAAGTTTAAATATGTTTAATATATATAGGGAAAGGCGTATTGAAGAATGAGTGGGTGTATAAGTGTCTGAATGGATGATTTAGTAGGTGCGTGACTAACTCAATAAGTGAGTGATTAAACGTATCTTACTGAATGCATGGGTTAGTGACTAAACTGGGTGAATGTCTGTATCCGTCTGTCTGTTGCTGTGTAAGTGGCTGCATGGGTTTGTGAAGAGCTACATGAGTGTCTATATGAGTTATTGATTGGTTGTCTGAGTATCTGTATGGGTGCCTGAGTGTTTGTGTGGGTGGGAAGTGTGCGACTCTGTGCATAGATGTGTGAGTGGGTGATTCACTGGGTGGATGGTTTCAAGAGTGCATCTGTGATAGACTGTATGGGTGGGTAAGTGTGTGTAAGAGTGTGTTAGTGAGTGAATGTATGTCCCAGTGGTACATGTGTGAGTAACTACATATGTGAAAGGCAGCATATATGTGTGTTGGAGTATATAAATAGCTATAAGCGAGAGTGTGTGATTGTGAGAGTGACTGTATGGATGAGTGTGTGCTTGTATCAGAGATTGTATAAGAGCGTAAGAATGTGCTAGTATTTGTATGAGTAAGTGAGCTGGTGTGTGTATAACTGTATAGGTGAGTAAATGGGTGTGTGCTTAATTTTTTGCATGACTGACTAGGTGTGTGAGTACCTCTATGGATGAGTGGCGGTGTGTGAGTGTTTATATAGGTGTATGAGTGCATATAATAGTCCTGTACTGAGTGACTATAAGTATGAGTGACTGTATGGGTGAGTGAGTAGATGTGTGTGTGTGTAGACCTAAGAATCAGTGAGTGTGTATATAGTAATTGGTGTTGGAGTGTCTATGGTTTTGACAATGGCAGTCTGTAATTTACAGTGGGTGTATCAAAAGTTATATTAGGGTGTGAGAAGATGCATCAAATTATCACATGGATGATGTCATCAGTGATGTCATCAGTGATGTCATTTGAGATGTCATCAGTGATGTCATCAGTGATGTCACTGACCATGTCATGAGTGATGTAATATGTGACGTCATCAGCAGTGCATTGCGGGGGCGCGAGTTATAGTTACCTGAACTAACTATAACGGGGAATTTCACGGGTTTTGTACGAGTGCAATGTCCAACTAACTATAACTGTCCCTAAAACCTATGGTTTTTCAGTGAATTTGTAAGGTTTTTTAAATGCTAATTTCTAACTATAACGTGCCTGAAACCTATGGTTTTTTCAGTGAATTTCAAAGGTTTTTTAAATGCTAATTCCTAACTATAACATGTCTGAAACCTATGGTTTTTTTCAGTGAATTTCAAAGGTTTTGTAAATGACAATTTTTAAATGTATTAATTGTTATATTTATTTTTTTGATACTGATTTACTACATTTTTTTAAACTATTTATTTTTAGATATTTTATTTTTTAAAATACATTGTAATTACATTATACATTACATTACAAAATATACTTTCTCAGAATGAATTACTTTAGTTTAAATACTTTGCAAATAGGCAAAAAACTTTTAAGTACAGTAGTTACAGTTGTTGCAATGGGCAACACAATTTCAAACACAATGCAACATTGAGCTCAATGTGAATTTCAAGTTAAATGCAATTAGTTACTTTATGGATTACTTTTCTAACCACAGGACTGGATCCTAGATTCAGTCCTGGGACATCTCCTGTAAACAGTTGAGTAAAAGCGTTTTGGTTACAGTAGTGATTTTTAAGGAATATTATTGTATTTTAAAAGTTGACACTTAGAAACTTTTTCACATAGAATCACCAATGTTATCCTATGGGAGGAAATTCACTTAGCAGGTAAGTAGTGTTATCGTTACTTTTTCTTACTCAGTGGTGGATCCTGGATCCAGCACTGGTGCATCTCCTGTAAACAGTTGAAAGAATGCGTTTAAGTCATACAGGCGATTTTTAAGGAATATTTGTAGTTTGTGAAAATCGACACAAACTTTTCTGCTGAAAACCAGACAATGGATTCCTATGGAAGGAAATACAAGTTACTGGTAAGTACGGTTAGAATTACTTTTCAGGGTCAGTGCTGGGCTAAAAGATGCAGCACTGGGGTCTCTCCTGATAACAGGTGAGTAAATCGGAATTGCATTTCGGCTGATTTAAGAGGAATATTCTAAAGTTCCAAAACTCCACACTTAGAAGAATTTCCAAGTGAAACCAGTCAATGTTAGCCTATGGAAGGAAATTCAAGTTACTGGTAAGTATGGTTAAAATTACTTTTCAGGATCAGTACTGGGTTCAAAGATGCAGCACTGAGGTCTCTCCTGATAACCGGTGAGTAAATCGGAATTCGTAATTCGGCTGATTTTAGAGGAATATTTGTATGTTTCAAAAATCGACACTTAGAAACTTTTTCAGCAAAAGCAGGCAATGATATCCTGAGGAAGGAAATTCAAGTTACTGGTAAGTACGGTTAAAATTACTTTTCAGGATCAGTACTGGGCTCAAAGATGCAGCACTGAGGTCTCTCCTGATAACAGGTGAGTAAATCGGAATTCGTAGTTCGGCTGATTTTAGAGGAATATTATAAAGTTCCAAAACTCCACACTTAGAAGAATTTCCAAGTGAAACCAGTCAATGTTAGCCTATGGAAGGAAATTCAAGTTACTGGTAAGTACGATTAAAATTACTTTTCAGGATCAGTACTGGGCTCAAAGATGCAGCACTGAGGTCTCTCCTGATAACCGGTGAGTAAATCGGAATTCGTAGTTCGGCTGATTTTAGAGGAATATTTGTATGTTTCAAAAATCGACACTTGGAAACTTTTTCAGCAAAAAGCAGGCAATGATATCCTATGGAAGGAAATTCAAGTTACTGGTAAGTACGGTTAAAATTACTTTTCAGGATCAGTACTGGGCTCGAAGATGCAGCACTGAGGTCTCTCCTGATAACAGGTGAGTAAATCGGAATTCGTAGTTCGGCTGATTTTAGAGGAATATTATAAAGTTCCAAAACTCCACACTTAGAAGAATTTCCAAGTGAAACCAGTCAATGTTAGCCTATGGAAGGAAATTCAAGTTACTGGTAAGTACGGTTAAAATTACTTTTCAGGATCAGTACTGGGCTCAAAGATGCAGCACTGAGGTCTCTCCTGATAACCGGTGAGTAAATCGGAATTCGTAGTTCGGCTGATTTTAGATGAATATTTGTATGTTTCAAAAATCGACACTTGGAAACTTTTTCAGCAAAAAGCAGGCAATGATATCCTATGGAAGGAAATTCAAGTTACTGGTAAGTACGGTTAAAATTACTTTTCAGGATCAGTACTGGGCTCAAAGATGCAGCACTGAGGTCTCTCCTGATAACAGGTGAGTAAATCGGAATTCGTAGTTCGGCTGATTTTAGAGGAATATTTGCACAATGGTGAAGGAAGGGGTGGGGCCTGAAGTGACATGTCTGCAAACACGCCCTGTGGCGCGTTTTAAGTTGGAGAATTAATTCCTCCTCAATCCCGAGGTCCCTAGGGGCCAACTGGCCCACCAGATACCTCCAGTATGCGCCAGAGAGCTGCGTTGCAGAGAGGTGTTCAGAGGCCACGCCCCTTTTACAACACTCTGCAATGCAGCTCCGTGGCGCTTACTGGAGGTACCTGGTGGGCTAGTTGGCCCCAGGGACCCTCAGGATTGAAGAGAATTTAAATCCCCATCTTAAAACGCGCCACGGGGCCTGTTTGCACACATGTCACCTGAAGCCACGCCCTCCCTTCACCACTGTGCAAACACGCCCGTGGCGTGTTTTAAGTTGGGGATTAAGTCCCTTGAATACTGAGGGTCCCTGAGTCCAACTAGCCCACCATGTACCTCCAAAGCGCCACAGAGCTGCGTTGCAGAGAGGTGTAAAAGGGGCGTGGCCTCTGTACACCTCTCTGCAACGCAGCCCCTGGCCCATACCGGAGGTTCCTGGTTGGCTAATTGGCCCCCAGGGGCCCCCAGTATTCAAGGGGAATTACTTCCCTTTCTTTTTTATATTTGAAAAGCTTTATTTGAATACAATAACAATACAAAGGTCAGCAAGATGGAAAAAAGACTTATTAAAGTGATACATAATAGAAAAAATGGCTAACGGTAATTCAGGGAAGAAAGCTGTTTAGGATTATATCGGAAATGAAGGAAGGGAAAGGGGGAAGGGGGGAAAAGAGGGGAAAGGGGAGAGGAAGAGAAGGGGAAGGGGGATACTCTTACAATTTAAAATAGAATATGGACTTGCATATTTTCATAGAAGCATAAGCAATAAAACAGTAACCATCATATGGAAATAAAAGATAACAAAAGTTTATGAGTTAGAAGTAAGAGTCAGAGAAAATAAATAAATAATTTAAGGAGGCTTAAAATTTTCTGCATTCAAACGGGAGTTGTCTGCCAACGCCAACTTATCTAAATAGGTAGTAAGAGGGATCCAAAAAGTTCTCTATCATTCCTTGGTTTACAGGAGGAAGCAAAAGCGATATCTAGGCGATGAAAATGACACAAATTGTTCCACCAATGTTGAACTGAAAGTTTTGAGAGAGTTTTCCAATTAAGGGTTATGTGTTGGAAAGCTAGAGCTATTACGAGGTCAAAGAGACCATGCATAGGAGGGGAAGGTCTAAGGTCGGAAATAGACTGCCAGCAAAAAGAAGAGGAAAAGAATAAGGAATAAGAATATTAAACATGCGAGAAATATAGGTCCAAACTTTTCCCCAAAAGGTAGAAACAGAAGGGCACATAAAAAGGAGATGTATGAGATCAGCATTAGAAGACCCACAGGACCAACAGTTGGCATCAGAAGAGTGAGAAAAACGAGCAATAGAAACAGGAGTAAAATAAAGTCTATGATAGAGAAAAACATAGATTGAGTAAGGGAGGCAGAACGAGATATTTTAAGGGAGCGGGACCAAATTTTATCCCAAAAAATAGTAGACCAGTCACATGTAAGGTCAGACTCCCACGCGAGTTCCACTTTAGTCTTAGGGCGATCAGGTATAGGAGACAGAAAGAATTTATAAATAATAGAAGCTTTGGGAAAAATAAGAAGAATTTTGCGCAAAGGGTTCTGATCCGAAGGAGGGGGAATAGAGGGAAGAGAGTAAAAGGATTCAAGAATAATCTCCATAAGAGTTGAAAATCTCTGAAAAAAGGAGCGTGGACAGTGAAAAGTGAGTTGAAAATGGGGGAATGAACATGGATCCAAACCATCAAATAGATCTTTAACCCAAACTATCCCCTAAGTCTCCAGGACCTCCAAAAGATGGGTCTGCTATTGATTTTAATAAGAGAATTATGCCATATTGGGACTCTAAAAGGATTCTCTAGAGAAGGGTTTTGTATGAAGTAAAGGTTTTAGAATGGAACAAGTATGTTTAAATAGAGGAAGGGAGGTAATGGGGGTCTTAACAGAAAAGGCCAAAACTTCACTAAATGAGAAGGGAGAGACCAGGGCACGTTCAATAGTATACCACAAAGGGGTGTAAGAAGGCTGACCATCTAAGAGCCATTTTGCGGCCTGACGCAGGCAAAAAGATTGATGATATATACGAAAATCAGGAAGGTTCACACCTCCATTAAGTTTTGTCTTACGAAGAGAGGAAAGGGAGATCCTGGATTTCTTACCCTCCAAAGAAACCTAGAGAGAAGGGAATCAATTTGTTTAAAATAAGAGGCCGGAATGTGGACTGGAAGCATGGAAAGGGTATATATCAAAATAGGGGTTATCATCATCTTAATGGAGTCTAACCGACCCCACCAAGAAAGAAAGAGAGGGTTCCAAGAGGAGAGTAATTTATCAATCCGAGAGATGACCGCGGTCATATTTAACTTAACCGAAGAGGATATGGAATTGGAGAACCACATACCTAAGTATTTAATTTTGGCGGGGACCAAGCAAACCCAGTAGAAGAGAAGGAGTGCGGAAGACAAAATTTTGTAAGAGGTAAAATTTCTGTTTTATCAGAATTGATTTTATAACCAGAGACGAGGGAAAAAGAGTTAAATTCATCTAATAGAGGAGGAATAGAATTCTGAGGGTTGGAAATAAAAAGGAGAATATCATCGGCATATGCGGAAAGTTTTAGGTCATGATCACCATAGGAAAAACCAGAAATCGAGGTATTATTGCGAATTGAGGTTAAAAAGGGTTCGAGAGCCAAAATGAAAAGAAGGGGAGAAAGAGGACAACCCTGACGAACACCACGTCGTAGAGGAAAGTAAGAAGAGATGCATCCATTAACTAGTACGGAGGCTCTAGGAGCAGAATATAATAAAGAGATAAGTGAGATTAACTTAGGGCCGAATCCATGCCACTTTAGGGCGGTAAGTAAAAAGACCAGTCAACCCTATCAAACGCTTTTTCGGCATCGACAGAGATGGCCGCCAAAGAAGAGGAAAGAGAGGGAATTTTATTAAGAACATTTAGGAGGAGACGAGAATTATCTGAAGTTAATCTGCCTTTAACAAAGCCACATTGTTCTTTACCTACCAAGTGAGGTATAAGGGGATCCAAGCGCAAAGCAAGTGATTTGGCAAATAATTTATAATCTACATTAAGCAAGGAAATCGGACGGTAGTTTTTACAAAATTTAGGGTCACGTCCCTCCTTATGTATGAGACAAATTGTGGCCTCTTGAAAAGTACCCAATGTCCCATCAGAAAGAAGAAAAGAATGAAAAAGATGCAAGAGTCTAGGAAGTAATAGATTAGAAAAATGCAGATAAAATTCGACTGAAAAACCGTCAGGGCCAGGAGATTTACCTTTCTTTAGAGTGGATAAAGCCTGGGATAGTTCCTGAAGGGAGAGGTCTGATTCCAAATTAGAAAGATTAAGATGATCATTAGACGGAGTTGGGAGCGCGTCAAGATAAGAATGGACAAGGGAAGAAGAAGGAGGAGAGTCAGGGCTATAGAGATCTTTGTAAAAAGCATAAATTCCTTCAGGATGTCTTCATTTTTGTAAACCGGAGAGCCATCTGAGGAATAAACCATATCAATCAGAGTGCGTTCTTTACGGGACTTGAGGTAATTCGCTAAAAGTTTCCCCATCTTATTACGACCTCCATAGTACCTAGCACTACTGCGCAGCAATATGGAAGAAGCATTATCAGTAGTGGATTTATTAAAGGCCAACTTGGCACGAATAAGAGCAGGTAGAACTGAATCCGTCGATGAAGTATAGAACCGATGTTCTAGTGATTTAATGTTCGCCAGAGCAGCTTTACGTTGTTGAAGGAAATGTTTCTTTTTCCTGGAGACAAAATCTATGATGAAACCTCGTGCTGTGGCTTTAAATGAGTCCCATAATATATGTGGAGGGACATTGGGGTTATCATTTAAATCAAAAATTCCTCAGTAAAAGTCGTAAAGAGGAGGAGAAAATAGGATCAAGGAGAAGAGAGTTATTAAAGCGCCAGCGGGAAGAGCTAGGATGAGAGGGAAGCAAGTCAAGGTCCATCACGATTGGGGCATGATCCGAGATAACAATAGGTTCAATAGAGGAGGATAGTAAGTTTTGAGAAAGAGATTTAGATAGGAAAAGATAGTCAAGACGAGAGAGAGAATTATGAGGAGGGGAGAAAAAGAAAAATTAAGAGAGTCAGGGTGAGTGAGTCTCCATGCATCTACAAGGTTAGCCTGGGAAATGGTATCAAGAAAGTGTTTGTGTGACCTATGGGGAACAAAACGTGTTTGTGATTGGCGGTCAAGAAAGGGATCAACAATCTGGTTGCAATCTCCTCCTAGAATAAAAAGTCATCTTTGAATTGAATACATTTCTGAGTAATCACGGGCCAAAAGGAACAATCAGGATGTGTAGGACCATAAACATTAAATATAGTCAAAGAGATATTATTAATTAATAACTTAGCCAGCACCCATCTACCTTCAGTATCATTTTCTTGCGAAACAACTTTGCAATTCAGCCTCTTATGACATAAAATAATCACACCATTTTTCTTGTTAGAAGTGGGGGAGACCAAAACCGAACCCACCCAGCTTCTTTTTAACTTTAACGCCTCAGGTTCTGAGAGATGAGTTTCTTGTAAAAGAACCAGATCTG
The DNA here is from genome assembly GCA_963921515.1 of Calotriton arnoldi. Classification (NCBI taxonomy): domain Eukaryota; kingdom Metazoa; phylum Chordata; class Amphibia; order Caudata; family Salamandridae; genus Calotriton; species Calotriton arnoldi. The sequence goes on along the minus strand of CAWUFW010018136.1, from coordinate 24,322 downwards.
GGTTATATGAGGCCAAGTGGGAGAGTATTCTCTGTCTCTTAATTGGGTTAATGAAACCTTTTACATTCCATGAGATAACCTTGAATGTAGAACTTTCAAACTTACATAAAAATCCGTATATACAACAATAATGATAAAGAGTAAGAGAGAGTAGGGAAGCAAGGTGAAAGATATTAAAGAAATGGTGAAGGAAAACCATGTAATGAGAGGAGGAGGAAAGGTATCTAGGGAGAAAAAGGGGTAGGACACAGAAAGAGGAATGGAGATAAGGGAAAGAAAAGATAGGAACAAGAAGAGACAGTACATGTCAAGAGACGACTGCAATACGTACCTTACAGGGGACAAATAAAGATGAGACGGCAACGGACAACAAAAACAGCACACCCAACAGGGAGGGGGCAACGCGACATACCAAAAACAGCAGATACTACACAGGGGCACGAGCGGGAATGTGTAGAGGAGCAAATTAAGCATCAATGAACCTGTAGAAAAAAATAAGAGTTATACAACCTCGAATCAGAAAACTGATATAGGCAAAGTAATAATAAACTATAACAAGAATATTAATGCAAGGATACAAAAGAAGGAGCACAAAAGTCACGATCCAGAGGAAGAGGGAGTTGTCTCCATTGAGGCATTAGAATGAGTCTGAATAAATCTTCTTAAGTCAACAGGGTCCTCGAAAGTGGAAGTTTTGTTGAGAAAGGTGACCTTGAAAATGCAGGGATGGAACAGGCCATATCTTGCGCCCAAAGAGCGGAGAGGTGGACGAAGATCCAAAAACTCTTTGCGTCGTTTAGCTGTGGCTGAAGAAAGATCCTAAGAAATATAAACTTTGGAGCCCTGCCAGGAGAGATTCTTTTTAGATTTAGCGGCATTCAGAACCAGCAGAAGGTCAGTAAACTGAAGGAATAGAATAATCATTCCACGGGGTTTGGTTGGCGCAGATGAAGAAGAAAGGCGAGGCCCCAGTCTATGGGCACGTTGTAGGTTCAGTTTGGTCGTAGACGGAAGACCCAGGAGCTGTGGAAGGAAAGAAGTAAAGAATGCGACAGGGTCATCACCCTCAAGACCCTCCGGAAGACCATACACGCGTAGATTATTACGACGGTTTCTGTTTTCCAAATCCTCCGTGGCCCTCCGAAGTTGCAAGACTTCCTTTTCCAGAGATGACATTTTTGAAGGTACCTCCTGTACGAGGCTGAGCTGTTGTTCCACCACAGACACACAGGAATCCATAGAGGCCCATTTGGAGTCCATTGATTGAAGGCGGGCATTAGTTTCTTCCACAAACGGTCGGATAGCACGAATCTCCTCTAGGACCATGTCCAGAGAAACCGGCGAGGAAGATTTAGGAGGAGACGGAGGATCCTGCTTGAGCCTTTTGCCGGTGGTCGAAGGTAGCGGTACTTTGGATGCCATTGTTGCGGATGATTCTGCAGTGGATGAACAATCACTGTGTGACGAAGCCTCAGAAAAGTAGGAGAATCTATTAAAAACAGCGCAGCCGTTTCCAGGGCTATTAGGAGTATTTCCTTTCAGATTCTGGGTATGGCGTAGTACGCGTTTGCTCCTACCCATGAAATACTGACCATAGGCAAGTTCAGCAAAATACAAGTACAATATCCCAAAATAGCGTCGGAATATTAGACCCTGGAATAAAATGCAGGAAATCAGCAGAAGGATCCAACTATCAACGAAGTTGAGATTTGCCTGAGAAAATATGCGGAGGAAGTAGGAAGGAAAAAGCGCCAAAAGAGGACAACTGAAAGACCAATGAAGACTTCTGCAAACGCCCAATGCCCCTCTCACACTAGGCAACAAAAACCCTCAGGCAAGCTCCACAAAATGAAAGAAAGTCATGGTAAGCGTAAGCCGCTTCTTCTAGTAGAATAAATCCTCAAGAGCGAAGCAATATACAGGCACCATGCAATAAAATGGGCAAAATGCTCCTCTATAGCCAGTCAATATTGAAAAAATAGGTAAATAAATATTTCCATCCTTAAAGTAGCAGGGTAATGTGATAGATGCAAAAAATGAGCCATTTACAACAAAAAAGAGCTCTCTGGAGCATCGCGTGAGGTGAAAGCTGCAGGGAAATCAGCAGGTAGCATACAAAATGGCGGCCGTTACCTGAGTCCAAAAGTCCTCTGCATAATTTCCCCACTTTTGGTAAGATTTTATAAATAAAAAACGCTGCCTCCAGAAGAGCCTATATTCTGATTTAGGAATATGGCATTCTTGACCTCCAAGGAGCTCTGTAACCGCTCCTAATCCCGAGCTGTTTCCGGCAAGCCGCGGAGCCCCGACTTCAGGCGGCCATTTTGAATCGCGGTGCGCGCGATCTCAATTACTTCCCTTTCTTAAAACGCGCCAGGGGGCGCGTTTGCAGACTGCTGCAGGGAGGGGGCGGGGCCTCCAGCACGATGCCGGTCTTTTTGTTTTGCTTTTTTCTGCCCAGGGGTCCTTGTGGGACCCCCTGAGTAGACCTAGGGGTCAAGGTGTTTCTACCCTGCCCCCTTTGTGCGTTTGTGCACTTGCTCTTGTGTTTTTTTAATCAGCGGGATCCGCGCACCCTAAGCGCATCCCGCCGATTTAAAAAAAAAAAGCATTCTGCCCAGGGGTCCTTGTGGGACCCCTGAGCAGACCTAGGGGTCAGGGTGTTTCTACCCTGCCCCCTTTGTGCGTTTTGCGCACTTGTTTCTTGTGCTTTTTTTAATCGGCGGGATCCGCGCACCGTAAGCGCATCCCGCCGTTTAAAAAAATGCTTTTTCTGCCCAGGGGTCCTTGTGGGACCCCTGAGCAGACCTAGGGGTCACGGTGTTTCTACCCTGCCCCTTTTTGCACTTTGCGCACTTGTTTCTGTCCCTCGGTTCTACCGAGGACAAAATGGCTGCCAACCCTTCCTGATTTGGAGTGTTGACAGCCACTTGACAGCCAATTAGCATGCAGCTCGTGATCGGGAGGGTACGCAGACCCTACTCGGCAATAGATATATATGTGACTTTACTTTTGATTTTCTCAGGAACTACTGAACGGATTTACACCATTTAAGCAAAAGGCACGACACTGAACCAAGGGCTACCTCTTTGCCAAATTTGGTGTAATTCCGTTCAGCAGTTCGGGCTGTAGCCGCGATGAACGGTTCCTATGGAAAAATGAATGGGGAAAACGCGTTTTGGGACCCCCCTTTTTTCTTGGCCCCCGCTTGACGATTCACCCTGAGACTTTCAGGATAGGAGCGGACCGGAGCGCCCCAACAAGTTGGAAGCTTTCGCGAAGATTCGTCAACCGGCGCCAACGTTATTTCAAATAGAATGTTGCGGATTTCCTATGGAAAATGGGTCCTAACTATAACTATCTACTGGCGACCGCCAGTAGATAATATATATATATATATATTCACTGAAAAAACCATAGGTTTCAGGGGCGTTATAATTAGTTGGACATTTCACTCGTACAAAACCATAGAAATTCCCCGTTATAGTTAGTTCAGCTAACTATAACTCGCGCGCCCGCAATGCACTGCTGATGACGTCACATATTACATCACTCATGACATGGTCAGTGACATCACTCATGACATCACTGATGACATCTCAAATGACATCACTGATGACATCACTGATGACATCATCCTTGTGATAGAGTGGCAGACCTCCTCTCACCCTAATATAACCTTTGATACACACACTCAAAAATACAAACTAACATTTTCAAAACAATGGACATACAAATACCAGTTACAACACACCTATTCAGTAATTCCAAGATCTACACACACATCCACTCATTCACCAACAGTCCCTATACAGTCACTCATACATGTACTTACTCATCATATGTACTCATACACCTATACATCCTGTTACACACCGCCACTCATCCATAGATTTACTCACACACATGGTCACACATGCAAACAAAGTATCAAACATCCATTTACTTGCATATACAGTTATACACACACTACCACACTTACTTCTACAGAAACTTACACATTCTTACTCTCTTAAACAATCACTTATAGAAACACCTACTTATTTGTACAGGAACTCTTCCAATCTCTCACTCTCACATATACTCACTTATATACACCAATACTCACATATACTAGTTTAAAACATATGTAGTTACTCATAAAGACACTATTGAGACAGTCATTCACTCACTAACACACCCATACACATACTCATCCACCTATACAGTCCTGCACACATGCTGTCTTCAACACATACAAACAGTGAGTCACTCATTCATGCATCTATGCACTAAGTAATACCCCCACCGAACCATACAGACACTCAGACACTCATACTGATACTCAAAAACCAACTAATAACCCATATAGACACTCATGTAGCTACTCACCAACCCATGCAGCCACTTATACACAAAGTGAGAGACTGATACAGATATTTTCATATTTAAACATTACTCACTAACCCATGTATTCACTAAGATACACTTAGTCAGTTATACAATCAATTTTACAAAACAAAATCATCCATTTAGACACTTATATATCCATTTATTCTTCCATCGACCTTGAGATATACATATATAAAACTTATTTAATTTTCAGAAAAACACACATTCACTGGATGATGTCATCAGTGATGTCATCAGTGATGTCATTTGAGATGTCATCAGTGATGTCATGAGTGATGTCACTGACCATGTCATGAGTGATGTAATATGTGACGTCATCAGCAGTGCATTGCGGGCGCGCGAGTTATAGTTAGCTGAACTAACTATAACGGGGGAATTTCTATAGTTTTGTACGAGTGAAATGTCCAACTAACTATAACGCCCCTGAAACCTATGGTTTTTCAGTGAATTTCTAAGGTTTTTAAATGCTAATTTCTAACTATAACGTGCCTGAAACCTATGGTTTTTTCAGTGAATTTCTAAGGTTTTTTAAATGCTCATTTCTAACTATAACGTGCCTGAAACCTATGGTTTTTCAGTGAATATATATATATTTATTATACTATGTATACATGTGAAAATGTCTCGGTCCCCTGTTTGCCTCGGTGGCACGGAAAAATGGGTGGAACTGACGTCAGCACGCCGACGAGGTTCTCTTATGGCTCCGATGACATCATACAGTGTCGCGAGCGGAGCCGTGCTATTATGACGTCCTCGTTGACGTGGGAGAGCTAGGAAAGAATTTCCGTGGAATGCTGGTGCAGGGGATATTCACCTAAGTGTTCAGGCTAGTCCTTTGGGAGCAACTGTTTGTTGCCACTCCAGAAACCGAAACCAGTGATCCGAGGGCAGAGGCCCTGCAGATGGCACACGAGGTGGGATGACCAGTCGTGTGCACCGGCGGGGCAGCGAAGTGACAAGCACCACAACCCACAAAAAAGGTAACGAGGGCACTGAATAACACAGGATCTTCTCTTTGTATCTGGCAGGAACAACAAAGTTAAAATGCCCTAGTACCAAAATGTAGAATTAGTGCTACAACGGTCTTCAAGAGGACCTGCGATGCCGCTTCTGCCTCCCGTACACTGGAGGTGGCACATGGGTCACGCGGTACGGTCATACTGCGGTGGGACGCACACTCTGACCTCTCATGGCACTGCTCCACACTTCAGGGAGGACGCTTTCCATTAGCTATGTTTTCTGATGACATGTCGCGCCGGCCCCGTCCAACAACAGAACTCCTTTAGATCCAAACAGACTCTTCGACTCTCTCACCGGAAGTGAAACCAGGCCACGCGGACACTTTCACAATACAACAGCCGGGAATGCACTTTTCGGTAAAAAACACATTCCTTCCTCTTAATTAATCAAATAAACGTCTCACTGAAGAACAGGGGCCAGCTTCGATCGGTAAACAGCCGTTACAACGACTTTTTACTTTGCGATACCATTACAACGCATGCATTACCACGCATGCATTGTACATCACGAAGTCATTACTACGCATTTTTAGAACGCATGGTCATTTACCACGCATGCCTTTACAACGAATTTTGTTGTAAAGGTATGTATGGTAAATGACCATGCGTTCTAAAAAACATGCAGACGATCCATGTCATTGTAAGGAAACAGAGGCTGTTCCGTTTCCTCACAACGACGTGCACCACCCCTCAGACGACGTGAAGCAGGAACCACGAGGAGTGAGAGGTAAGGGGGATTGGGCATGGGGTGGGGGTTTCTTTTCTAGGGTTTAGGGTAGTGCAGTGGTGTTTGGGTGGTGTAGGGGTCGTGCTGGGGGTAGTGTTTAGGGTTTAGGGTAGTGCAGTGGTGTTTGGGTAGTGTAGGGGTCGTGCTGGGGGTAGTGTTTTAGGGTTTAGGGTAGTGCAGTAGTGTAGGGGTCGTGCTAGGGGTAGTGTTTTAGGCTTTAAGGTAGTGCAGTGGTGTATGGGTAGTGTAGGGGGTCGTGCTGGGTTAGGGTTTTAGGGTTTAGGGTAGTGCAGTGGTGTTTGTGTAGTATAGGGGGTCATGCTGGGGTAGTGTTTTATGGTTTAGGGTAGTGCAGTGGTGTTTGGGTAGTGTAGGGGGTCGTGCTGGGGGTAGATTTAGGGTTTAGGGTAGTGCAGTGGTGTTTGGGTAGTGTAGGGAGTCGTGCTGGGGGTAGTGTTTTAGGGTTTAGGGTAGTGCAGTGGTGTTTGTGTAGTGTAGGGGTTGTGCTGGGGGTAGTGTTTTAGGGTTTATGTTAGTGCAGTGGTGTTTGGGTAGTGTAGGGGTAGTGCTGTGGTAGTGTTTTAGGGTTTAGGGTAGTGCAGTGGTGTTTGTGTAGTGTAGGGGGTAGTGCTGGGGGTAGTGTTTTAAGGTTTAGGGTAGTGCAGTGGTGTTTGGGTAGTGTAGGGGTTCATGCTGGGGGTAGTGTTTTAGGGTTTAGGGTATGGCAGTGGTGTTTGGGTAGTGTAGGAGGTCGTGCTGGGGGTCGATTTAGGGTTTAGGGTAGTGCAGTGGTGTTTGTGTTGTGAGGGGTCATGCTGGGGGTAGTGTTTTAGGGTTTAGAGTAATGCAGTGGTGTTTGTATAGTGTAGGGGTTTAGGGTAGTGCAGTGGTGTTTGTGTAGTGTAGGGGGTCATGCTGGGGGTTGTGTTTTAGGGTAGGGCAGTGGTGTTTGTGTAGTGTAGGGGGTAGTGTTTTAGGGTTTAGGGTGGTGCAGTGGTGTTTGTGTAGTGTAGGGGGTCATGCTGTGGGTAGTGTTTTAGGGTTTAGGGTAGTGCAGTTGTGTTTGTGTAGTGTACGGGGTCGTGTTTTAGGGTATAGGGTAGTGCAGTGGTATTTGGGTAGTGTAGGGGTCATGCTGGGGTTAGTGTTTTAGGGTTTAGGGTAGTGCAGTGGTGTTTGGGTAGTGTAGGGGTCGTACTGGGGGTAGTGTTTTAGGGTTTAGGGTAGTGCAGTGGTGTTTGTGTAGTGTGGGAGGTCATGCTGGGCGTTAGATTTAGGGTTTAGTGTAGTGCAGTGGTGTTTAGGTAGTGTAGGGAGTCGTGCTGGGGGTAGTGTTTTAGGAGGTAGTCCAGTGGTGTTTGTGTAGTGTAGGGAGTCGTGCTGGGGGTAGTGTTTTAGGGTTTAGGGTAGTGCAGTGGTGTTTGGGTAGTGTAGGGGTCGTGCTGGGGTAGTGTTTTAGGGTTTAGGGTAGTGCAGTGGTGTTTGTGTAGTGTAGGGGGTCATGCTGGGGGTAGTGTTTTAGGGTTTAGGGTAGTGCAATGGTGTTTGTGTAGTGTAGGGGGTAGTGTTTTAAGGTTTAGGGTAGTGCAGTGGTGTTTGTGTACTGTAGGGGTCGTGCTGGGTTCTAGTGTTTTAGGGTTTAGGGTAGTGCAGTGGTATTTGTGTAGTGTAGGGGTAGATTTAGGGTTTAGGGTAGTGCAGTGGTGTTTGGGTAGTGTAGGGGGTCATGCTGGGGGTAGTGTTTTTGAGTTTAGGGTAGTGCAGTTGTGTTTGGGTAGTGAAGGGGTCGTGCTGGGGGTAGTGTTTTAGGGTTTAGGGTAGTGCAGTGGTGTTTGGGTAGTGTAGGGTCAACCAACATGAATTTGTCCTTGTGTGATGTAACCAATGCTCATGTAAAGCACTCCAATACCTGACCAGTCTGCACTATATCAAACTGCAAAAAAACAAAAATAAAAAGTGTTTTGCACACTTCTGTCATTGGGCTATACGTGGGCTACCTCTGGGTGATATTTGTGCTACATTTGGGCTCTTTTTTCTCTGGTGGCCATCTTGGGAGACTTATTTGTTATGAAGTTTCTTAATTTCCTCATTTACTACAGTCTCCTCAGTAGGAAATGCTTTCAGTTTTTACTTTGATTCCATCAAGAAGGCATTCAGATGTGTCACACATTTGCCATAAATTCAGAATGTTAGCACTCTAGTTGTTCATTAGATCACTGTAGTAAAGCTACTGCTCACCAAGGAGTTAACTGGAAGTCTACTGCTGGTATTGAAAGTGATTGTTTCAGTCTGCCTGTCAGAATTTTCTAATGAAATAGAAGAGGATTTGAGATCTCACTTAAAACATGCCCTAAATTTTCTTCTTGCAGCACCAACCATAATTTCTATGGCAAAATGAATCCCCTCATTTTGTTCCTTTTTAAATTAAATGTTTTAAGTGTTACCAGTTTATTCCAATCAAGATGGCTTCAGGTGTGCCATACTTTTGTCATAAGTAAGGCTGTTAGCACTCTAGTTGTTCTTTAGAACACTCTGGGAAGCTGCAGTAGAACACAAAGGCATCAACTGACAGGCTGCTCCTGTTGAAATATAACAGGAAGATATTTGAGATCTCACTTAAAACATGTCCTAATTTTTCTTTCTACAGCACTAACTATAATTTCTATGGCAAAATGAACCCCTCATTTTGTTCCTTTTTAAATTAAATGTTTTAAGTGTTACCAGTTTATTCCAATCAAGATGGCTTCAGGTGTGCCATACTTTTGTCATAAGTAAGACTGTTAGCGCTCTAGTTGTTCTTTAGAACACTCTGGGAAGCTGCAGTAGAACACAAAGGCATCAACTGACAGGCTGCTCCTGTTGAAATATAACAGGAAGATATTTGAGATCTCACTTAAAACATGTCCTAATTTTTCTTTCTACAGCACTAACCATAATTTCTATGACAAAATGAACCCCATCATTTTGTTCCTTTTTAAATTAAATGTTTTAAGTGTTACCAGTTTATTCCAATCAAGATGGCTTCAGGTGTGCCATACTTTTGTCATAAGTAAGGCTGTTAGCACTCTAGTTGTTCTTTAGAACACTCTGGGAAGCTGCAGTAGAACACAAAGGAATCAACTGACAGTCTCTGCCCTTGTTGGATGTACATGTTTTACTGAGAATGTCAGACTTCATTCTCACATGACTGAGAAAGATAATGTGAATTTACAGAAAATATGCTCTCATTTTAGCTTCTGGAGCATGTTCCAAAACTGTATGGGACAAGCATGTGAAAATAGTTTTCTCTCAAACATGATTCATGATATCCCAGCAGCAGGTTTTTCACAGGGTAAAATCACCTTAGAACACACCACAATTCCTGAAATTAGTATGGTACCATCAACAAATGAATTCTAAGGTAACTAAAGTCTGTTATCACCCTTTATAGTTCTCCTTTTGGTAACCCTCAAAATCTTCGATTCACTACAATGCATTTCAATGGGGTACTATCATTTATATTGGTCCCAAGATGGCTGCCAGCAATTCCAGGATGAAGTGCTGACAGCCAATCAGATCTCACGATGACATGTGTGGTTAGGCTCCGCCCAGATATATATGTGTTTTTACTTTTGATTTTCTCAGCAACTACTGAACGGATTTACACCATTTAAAAAATAGGGTTCTTTCTGAACCAAGAACTACCTCTTTGCCAAATTTGGTGTAATTCCGTTCAGCAGTTCGGGCTGTAGCCTTGCATAAAGTTTCCTATGGGAAATTGATTTTTGACTCTTATTTTTTTAATTTCTCCGCAACTACTGAACGGATTTACACCATTTAACAAAAGGGTTCTTTCTGAACCAAGAACTACCTCTTTGCCAAATTTTGTGTAATTCCGTTCAGCAGTTCGGGCTGTAGCCGTGGCTAAAGTTTCCTATGGGAAAATGAATGGGGAAAACACGTTTGGGGACCCCCCTTTTATCTCGGCCCCCACTTGACGAATCACCCCGAAACTTTCAGGGTAGGAGCGGACCGGAGCGGGCCATAAAGTTTGAAACTTTCGCGAAGATTCGTCAACCGACGCAAGAGTTATTTCAAATAGAATGTTGCGGATTTCCTATGGAAAATAGGTCCTAACTATAACTATCTACTGGCGACCGCCAGTAGATAATATATATATATATATATATTCCAAAATTCAATAGCGATGGAACCCGCGCCACTTGTAATGGCGGGCCGTAACAGGGTCGCAAACCTCAGTAATCCAACAAACACAGCGCCGTCTCAACTTCTCAAAGACAACACGTTAGGCCCATCTTTCTTTCAGCGTGATTTAATGCAGCAAAATCACCCTACGCATTTCGGAGCTTCCGCTCCTTGCTCACGAGCAAGGAGCGGACGCTCCGAAACGCGTAGGGTGATTTTGCTGCATTAAATCACGCTTGAAAGAAAGATGGGCCTTAACGTGTTGTCTTTGAGAAGTTGAGACAGCGCTGTGTTTGTTGGATATATATATATATATATATTATCTACTGGCGGTCGCCAGTAGATAGTTATAGTTACAACCTATTATCCATAGGAAATCCGCGACATTCTATTTGAAATAACTCTCTTGCCGGTTGACGTATCTTCGCAAAATTTTCAAACTTTGTGGGGCGCTCCGGTCCGCTCCTACCCTGAAAGTCTCGGGGGATTCGTCAAGCGGGGCCGAGAAAAAGGGGGTCCCAAAACGTGTTTTCCCCATGCAATTTTCCATAGGAAACTTTAGACACGGCTACAGCCGAACTGCTGAACGGAATTACACCAAATTTGGCAAAGAGGTAGTTCTTGGTTCAGAAAGAACCCTTTGTTAAATGGTGTAAATCCGTTCAGTAGTTGCTGAGAAAATCAAAAGTAAAAGTACATATATATCTATGGGCACGGAGGATTCGCGCACCCTGAGCGCACCCTGCGCGCACCGTCCCGATCACGAGCTGCATGTTAATTGGCTGTCAGCTGGCTGTCAACATTCCGATTCAGGAAATGTTGGTAGCCATTTTGTCCCTCGGTAGAACCGAGGGACAGAAACAAGTGCGCAAAGCGCACAAAGGGGGCAGGGTAGAAACACCCTGACCCCTAGGTTTGCTCAGGGGTCCCACAAGGACCCCCTGGGCAAAAAAAATAAAAAATGTAAAAAAATCAGCAGGATGCGCTCAGGGTGCGCGAATCCTGCCGGAAAAAATCGAAGCGCGGTCTCCGCGCTTCGATTCTATTTTGCCCCCGGGTGGCCCAAGTCCCGGGGGCATGGTGGGGGGTTTAATTTTATGTGTGGGGGCCTCAAGGGCTCCCAAGCCCCGGGGACTGCCACCCCCGGGGCTTTCTTTAAAGATGGTGCGGGAGGGCTCTGAGCCTTCCGCAGCCCCGGGGACCACCACCTCCCCGGGGCTTTTAAAAAAAATTAAACAACCTGTGTGGGGGGCTCCAGCCCTCCACACGCCCGAGGACCGCCACCTCCCGGGGCACTAACAAATTAAAATGGGGGTCCGTTTTGGACCCCGAGGCCCCGGGGACCACCACCTCCCGGGGCTGTGCTGATGTAGGGAGGGGGCCGCGCGGCCCCCTCCTGGAGCCCTTGATGGCCCTGGGGACCGCCACCCCCAGGGCCGGCTCCTGCAGTGTCCCGGGTGCCTACCCCGGGACACTGTAGTTTGCTATGGCAGGACGGAGCCTTGCGGCTCCCGTCGTGCCATAACAAACTGCTTTGGATATTGGAAGAGAGAGCAGGAAACCTGCTCTCTCTTCCAATATCCAAAGCCGATTGCTTTTCCACAAGGGGAGCAGCATGTCAGCTGCTCCCCATGTGGAACAGCAATGCCGGCTCCCAAGGGACGTGGGGAGCCGGCGGGACTGTGGGGGATTGGGGACCCCCACAGTCCCCTAACGGAGAGGGCCAGCCCCGGGGGATGGGGTCCCGGGGCAAGTAGTGGCCAGGAGGGGCCACGCGGCCCCCTCCCCAAAAAAAAAAAAAAAAAAAATGGAAGGCCGGCCCCGGGGATGGGGTCCCGGGGCCTTAAATGGCCTGAGGAGGGGGCCACGCAGCCCCCTCCAAAGAAAATAAAAAGGCCATGCCCCGGGGGATGGGGTCCCCGGGGCCAATACAGGCCCAGGGAAGGGGGCCACGCGGCCCCCTTCCCGTTTTTTTAATAAAGTTAAATTTAAAAAGGGGTAAGGCCCTGGGGATGGGGTCCCCAGGGCCCAAAAACAGGAAAAAGGAAGGGGGCCACACAGCCCCCTTCAGAGGACAAAAAAAAAAAACGATCGGGCCCGCAGGCCCCACCCCCTTCCTTCACCACTCTGCAAACGCACCCCTGGCGCGTTTGCAGAGGGGAACAATTCCCCTTGAATACTGGGGGTCCCTGGGGGCCAACTAGCCCACCAGGAACCTCCAATATGCGCCAGGGGCTGCGTTGCAGAGACGTGTAGAGAGGCCACACCCCTTTTACACCTCTCTGCAACGCAGCTCTGTGGCGCTTTTGGAGGTATATGGTGGGCTAGTTGGACTCCGGGGACCCTCAGGATTCAAGGGACTTAATCCCAACTTAAAACGCGCCACAGGGCGCGTTTGCACAGTGGTGAAGGGAGGGGCGGGGCTTCAGGTGACATGTGTGCAAACAGGCCCCGTGGCGCGCTTTAAGATGGGGAATTAAATCCCTTCAATCCTGAGAGGTCCCTGGGGGCCAACTAGCCCAACAGGTACATCCAGAAAGCGCCACAGAGCTGCGTTGCAGAGAGGTGTAAAAGGGGTGTGGCCTCTCTACACGTCTCTGCAACGCAGCCCCTGGCGTATATTGGAGGTTCCTGGTGGGCTAGTTGGCCCCTAGGGACCCTCAGGATTCAAGGGACTTAATCCCCAACTTAAAACGCACCACGGGGCGCGTTTGCACAGATGTCACCTCAGGCCCCGCCCCCTCCCTTCACCATTGTGCAAATATTCTTCTAAAATCATCCGAAATACGAATTCCGATTTACTCACCTGTTATCAGGAGAGACCTCAGTGCTGTATCTTTCAGCCCAGTACTGGTCCTGAAAAGTAATTTTAACCGTACTTACCAGTAACTTGAATTTCCTTCCATAGGCTAACATTGACTGGTTTCACTTGGAAATTCTTCTAAGTGTGGAGTTTTGGAACTTTAAAATATTCCTCTAAAATCAGCCGAAATACGAATTCCGATTTACTCACCTGTTATCAGGAGAGACCTCAGTGCTGCATCTTTCAGCCCAGTACTGGTCCTGAAAAGTAATTTTAACCGTACTTACCGGTAACTTGAATTTCCTTCATAGGCTAACATTGACTGGTTTCACTTGGAAATTCTTCTAAGTGTGGAGTTTTGGAACTTTAAAATATTCCTCTAAAATCAGCCGATATACGAATTCCGATTTACTCACCTGTTATCAGGAGAGACCTCAGTGCTGCATCTTTCAGCCCAGTACTGATCCTCAAAAGTAATTTTAACCGTACTTACCAGTAACTTGAATTTCCTTCCATAGGATATCATTGCCTGCTTTTTGCTGAAAAAGTTTCTAAGTGTTCATTTTTGAAACATACAAATATTCCTCTAAAATCAGCCGAAATACGAATTCCGATTTACTCACCTGTTATAAGGAGAGACCTCAGTGCTGTATCTTTCAGCCCAGTACTGGTCCTGAAAAGTAATTTTAACCGTACTTACCAGTAACTTGAATTTACTTCCATAGGCTAACATTGACTGGTTTCACTTGGAAATTCTTCTAAGTGTTGATTTTTGAAACATACAAATATTCCTCTAAAATCAGCCGAAATACGAATTCCGATTTACTCACCTGTTATAAGGAGAGACCTCAGTGCTGTATCTTTCAGCCCAGTACTGGTCCTGAAAAGTAATTTTAACCGTACTTACCAGTAACTTGAATTTCCTTCCATAGGCTAACATTGACTGGTTTCACTTGGAAATTCTTCTAAGTGTGGAGTTTTTGAACTTTATAATATTCCTCTAAAATCAACCAAAGTACGAATACCAATTTACTCACCTGTTATCAGGAGAGAACCCAGTGCTGCATCTTTTAGCCCAGCACTGACCCTGAAAAGTAATTTTAACCGTACTTACCAGTAACTTATATTTTCTTCCATAGGAATCCATTGTCTGGTTTTCAGCAAAAGTTTCAAAGTGTTGATTTTTACAAACTACAAATATTCCTTAAAAATCACCTGTATGACTTAAACGCATTCTTTCAACTGTTTACAGGAGATGCAGCAGTGCTGGATCCAGGATCCAACACTGAGTAAGAAAAAGTAACGATAACAGTTTTTACCTGCTAAGTGAATTTCCTTCCATAGGATAACATTAGTGATTCTATGAGAAAAAGTTTCTAAGTGTCAACTTTTAAAATACAATAATATTCCTTAAAAATCACGACTGTAACCAAAACGCTTTTACTCAACTGTTTACAGGAGATGTACCAGGACTGAATCTAGGATCCAGTCCTGTGGTTAGAAAAGTAATCCATAAAGTAACTAATTGAATTTAACTAGAAATTCACATTGAGCTGAATGTTGCATTGTGTTTGAAAATGTGTTGCCCATTGCAACAACTGTAACTACTGTACTTAAAAGTCTATTGCCTATGTGCAAAGTATTTAAACTAAAGTAATTCATTCTGAGAAAGTATTTTTGTAATGTAATGTATAATGTAATTACAATGTAATTTAAAAATAAAATATGTAAAAAAATTGTTTCTAAAAATGTAATAAATCAGTATGAAAAAAATTAATATAACAATTAATACATTTAAAAATTGTCATTTACAAAACCTTTGAAATTCACTGAAAAAACCGTAGGTATCAGGCACGTTATAGTTAGAAATTAGCATTTAAAAAACCTTTGAAATTCACTGAAAAAACCATAGGTTTCAGACACGTTATAGTTACAAATTAGCATTTAAAAAACCTTTGAAATTCACTGAAAAAACCATAGGTTTCAGACACGTTATAGTTACAAATTAGCATTTAAAAACCTTTGAAATTCACTGAAAAAACCATAGGTTTTAGGGACAGTTATAGTTACTTGGACATTGCACTCGTACAAAACCCGTGAAATTCCCCGTTATAGTTAGTTCAGCTAACTATAACTCGTGCTCCGCAATGCACTGCTGATGACGTCACATATTACATCACTCATGACATGGTCAGTGACATCACTGATGACATCACTGATGACATCTCAAATGACATCACTGATGACATCATCCACGTGATAATCTGATGCACCTCCTCACACCCTAATATAATCTTTGATACACCCACTCTAAATTACAGACTGCCATTCGCAAAACCATAGACACTCCAACACCAATAACTACATACCCACTCACTGATTCTTAGGTCTACACACACACATCCACTCACTCACCCGTACAGTCACTCATACTTACGGTCACTCAGTACAGGACTATCATATGCACTCTTACTCCTATATAGACACTCAAACAACGCCACTCATCCATAGAGATACTCAGACACCTAGTCAGTCATGCAAATAATTAAACACACTGCCATTTACTCACCTATACAGTTATACACACACCAGCTCACTTACTCATACAAATAGTAGCACATTGTTACGCTCTTATACAATCACTGATACAAGCACACACTCATCCATACAGCCACTATCACAATCACTCACTCTTGCTTATAGCTATTTATATACTCCAACACACATATATACTGCCTTTCACATATGTAGTTACTCACACATGTACCACTGGGACATACATTCACTCACTAACACACTCTTACACACACTTACCCACCCATACAGTCTATCACAGATGCACTCTTGAAACCATCCACCCAGTGAATCACCCACTCACACATCTATGCACAGAGTTGCACACACCCCTCCCACACAAACACTCAGGCACCCATACAGATACTCAGACAAGCATTCAATAACTCATATAGACACTCATTTAGCTATTCACAAACACATGCAGCCACTTACACAGCAACAGACAGACGGATACAGACATTCACCCAGATTAGTCACTAACCCATGCATTCAGTAAGATACGTTAAATCACTCACTTATAGAGTCAGTCACGCACCTACTAAATCATCCATACAGACACTTACACACCCACTCATTCTTCAATACGTCTTTTCCTATATATATTAAAAATATTTAAACTTTACAGAAACACACAGTCACTGGATGATGTCATCAGTGATGTCATTTGAGATGTCATCAGTGATGTCATCAGTGATGTCACTGACCATGTCATGAGTGATGTAATATGTGACGTCATCAGCAGTGCATTGCGGGGCACGCAGTTATAGTTAGCTGAACTAACTATAACGGGGGAATTTCACGGGTTTTGTACGAGTGCAATGTCCAAGTAACTATAACTGTCCCTAAAACCTATGGGTTTTTCAGTGAATATATATATATATATATATATATATATATATCAAAATTACCAAGTAGACGCACTCTCAGGAACAGTACACAACAGTCCAGGGTAGTTGCTGAAGCTGTTTATTTACACAACGCGTTTGAGCTGTAAAACAGCCATGAACACATGTAATGAAAACCGACGCTCAGTGCCTTATAAGACTGTTGCAAGGTAGCAGAGAAGAAGGACAAGTGGAGACCACAAAAGTGTCGGCCATATTGGAATGTGCAAACAGACACATTGAAACAAAGCAAAATGTAAAATGCACATTACTGTTACGGCACAGACCTGAAAGAAAAGATGTATGGATTACACATAAGGAACAATGTAAGGAAAACTCCAGAAACCATCAGGAAGTGCCTATCCATAAAATATAATAAAGGCAAAATGCAAATTGTTAATGACACAATGCTGCAATTGGATATATCGTGTTAGGGTGAACAAGAATAATGTATTTGCAGGTGCACTTTCTACTGTTTAATTAGCAAGTGCTATCTCATTGGCTAATAACTAGTGCATATTCTACACTACAGCTGTGTAATGGACCATAAGGAAATGTCTCCAGTGACCTTGTGTACATGTAATTTCAGCAATGTGATTGTTCCTCGAACGTCTTGATCCACAAATGTGGGATAACATGAATACTCACCTACAGAACAGGATGAGATTACAAAGAGGGGAAGCTCCACCAAACAAGGGTACTACCTCCTAACTATATGAACTAAGTGCTTCTTTGTTTGGTGGCGATGTCCTCAAAATTTCTATGCAGCAAGAATGCGTCACTAAAATCGGGGTGAATCGCTCACGGAGGTCTTTTGGTAAGCTGTCCGTCAACGTGGAACAAGGCGGGAAGACATTTGCATACTACTAAGAAAACAGGCAGGGCCAAACAGACGGATCTTGTAGCTGAGTTTGGGCTTTTGCATACTCAGGGTAATTAAAAGGAAGAACCATGGAATCTGCTTTCAAGGCAAGAAAGAAACCACTCATCACTACAGATCATATTGCGCTCCAATAGATCAATGATGCATCACCTCCATTAAGGATTTCAGATTTTTTTTCCAACATGGAAAACCAGAGGAAACACACTTGCTTTGCCTTCACCAAGCCCAAGAAGTTAGGATCATTTGTGCTTTACAGAAGTGGAGCTTCAGCTGGGGCGCCTGCTGTGTTCATATTTGTAAGTGTTTCCCGTTGAGGTTTAATTTCTCTGAATTGAACATCAGGGCAAGAATGGAACCTCAATTCTTCAAGAACAGTCCATAGTTTTGCTGAAAATATTTACCCAACTAGGGCACTTTCTACTCGTTACTTAAGAAGTGCTACCTCTTTGGGTAAATGTCTAATGCATATTCTTCGCTACAGCTGCGTAAAGGGGACCGCAACCTCCCCGGGGCAGTCCAATGTAAAATAAGGGAGGGGAGCTGTGCGGCTCCCCTCCACAGGATGTTTACGGCCCCCGGATCACCACCTCTCCGGGTCAAGACCTATGTTCATAAAGAGAAGAGGGACCCCCTCCCGGGCCCCGGGGTCCACCAGCTCCCCAGAGCCAGGCTGAATTTTGACAAGGGGAGGGGGACCGCATACCCCACCCCCCTCCCAGGCCAATTTTTGCCCCGGGACCACTTCTTTCCTGGGGCAGGCCAATTTGAACAAAGGGACGGGGGCCGCGTGGACCACTCTAGGGCCAGCTTCGGCCCCCTGGACTATCACCTCTCTGGAGCAAGCATGTAATTTGCTTGGAGGGGGACCATGCAGCCCCTCTCCTGGAGCCATTAATGGCCCTAGGGACCGCCAACCCCCAGGGCAGGCTCCTTATGTCCAGAGGTGCCCATCCCCAGGACATAGATGTTTGCTTTCATTTGAAAGGAGGTTTGACAGTTCCCGGCAAGCGAGAGCAAACAGTTAGTCCACTCCCAGTGGGTGGGAGCAGGAAACTGCTCCCGCCCACTGGGAGCAGACTTTTAAACTGTTTCCATGGCCGCTGTGAAGCGGGCATGAAAACAGATGAAAAAATTGGACCCGCATGCAGGGAGCAGCATTTTTTGCTGTTCCCTGCATGCAGTAGCACTGCTGGCTCCCACTGGAGGCATGGAGCCAACATGGACTGTGGGGGCATTGAGGTTCCATCCTGTGGCCCCCAACACTGCACACTGGGTGCCTTGGGTGGGGCCAGGGCACCCAGCATGAAGTGGCCGGACCCCGGGGGGATGGGGTCCCTGGGGCTGACATTGTCCTGAAGAGGGGGGGCCAAGGGGCCCCCCTCCCACTTGCACTAATTGTACAGGCCCTGGGGATGGTAGCAAATGGGCAGGCCCCAGGGCCAAAATTGACTCGGAGAGGAGGGCCCATCACCCCACTTCCGTTTTAGTAATTGGGTGGGCCCCAGGGCCATAATTGGTGCGGGGAGGGAGGCTGCGTTACCCTCTCCCAGTTTGCCTACATATGGGGGATGGGCTGTGTGAGGCGCTGGGTGTGCACCTATGGGGTGTTGGCTGCAGGTCTTGTGGCCATCCCCCTCCACGCATGGCCAAAGGTCATACATGGCACGAGGTTGGGTGCCAACGGGGGTACAGCTGCATGGACTGGTCACAGGCCAGGCCCTGAGGCCAATCCCAGCCATGCAAGGCCATGGGCTGTGTGCGAGACTTCATTTAACGTAAGGTACATAAATATTACTTAACATTAAAAAAACCCTAGACATTCACTGAAAAAAACGAAAGCTACAGGGACATTATAGTTAGGAAATAGACTTTAAAAAACCTTAGAAATTCACACAAAAACCAAAGGTTAGAAGGACGTTATAGTTAGGTTCAGATTTTACATGCACAAAAGCATAGAAATTCAACAGTTATAGTTATACTTATCTCAAGAAACTATAACTCATGCCCTAAAGTAACTATAACTCACGCCCTCACCGTGCACTGCTACTTACCCCACATATTACATCAGCAATGACATCTTCTGTGACATCATTTCTAGTATAACTGCAACATTTGCAATAAAATTATTGATGAGAAAACTGCATGGCGTGGGAGTGAGTTAGGGCACAAGTTATAGTTTCTTGAGATAAGTATAACTATAACTGTTGATGGTCGTGTGTGGCGTGGTTGTATTAATGTACAGTGATTATATATTACTTTACATTAAAAAAAAACAGAAATTCACTGAAAAAACAAAGGTTACAGGGACGTTATAGTTAGGTGACATTTTACCCATACAAAAACATAGAAATTCAGCAGTTACAGTTATACTTATAATTATACTTATCTGAAGAAACTCTAATTTGTGCAGTTAAGTAACTTTAGGCTACGAGTTATAGTTTCCTAACAATTTTCTGTGAATATATATATATATATATATATATATATATATATATATATTCACTGAAAAAACCATAGGTTTTAGGGACAGTTATAGTTAGTTGGACATTGCACTGCGTACAAAACCCGTGAAATTCCCCTGTTATAGTTAGTTCAGCTAACTATAACTCGCGCCCACGCAATGCACTGCTGATGACGTCACATATTACATCACTCATGACATGGTCAGTGACATCACTGATGACATCACTGATGACATCTCAAATGACATCACTGATGACATCACTGATGACATCATCCAGTGACTGTGTGTTTCTGTAAAGTTTAAATATGTTTAATATATATAGGGAAAGGCGTATTGAAGAATGAGTGGGTGTATAAGTGTCTGAATGGATGATTTAGTACGTGAGTGACTGACTCTACAAGTGAGTGATTAAACGTATCTTACTGAATGCATGGGTTAGTGACTAAACTGTGTGAATGTCTGTATCCGTCTGTTTGTTGGTGTGTAAGTGGATGCATGGATTTGCGAATAGCTACATGAGTGTCTATATGGGTTATTGATTGGTTCTCTGAGTATCTGTATGGCTGCCTGAGTGTTTGTGTGGGTGGGGTGTGTGTGACTCTATACATAGATGTGTGAGTGGGTGATTCACTGGGTGCATGATTTCAAGAGTGCATCTGTGATGGACTGCTTGGGTGGGTGAGTGTGTGTATGGGTGTGTTAGTGAGTGAATGTATATCTCAGTGGTACATGTGCGAGTAACTACATATGTAAAAGGCAGTATATATGTGTGTTAGAGTATTTAAATGGCTATAAGTGAGAGTGTGTTATTGTGAGAGTGGCTGTATGGATGCGTGTGTGCTTGTATCAGTTATTGTATAAGAGCGTAAGAATGTGCTAGTATTTGTATGAGTAAGTGAGCTGGTGTGTGTATAACTGTATAGGTGAGTAAATGGGTGTGTGATTAATTTTTGCATGACTGACTAGGTGTGTGAGTACCTCTATGGATGAGTGGCGGTGTGTGAGTGTTTATATAGGTGTATGAGTGCATATGATAGTCCTGTACTGAGTGACTGTAAGTATGAGTGACTGTACAGGTGAGTGAGTGGATGTGTGTGTAGACCTAAGAATCAGTGAGTGGGTATGTAGTTTTTGGTGTTGGAGTGTCTATGGTTTTGAGAATGGCAGTCTGTAATTTAGAGTGGGTGTATCAAAAGTTATATTAGGGTGTGAGAAGATGCATGAAATTATCACATGGATGATGTCATCAGTGATGTCATTTGAGATGTCATCAGTGATGTCACTGACCATGTCATGAGTGATGTAATATGTGACGTCATCAGCAGTGCATTGTGGGGCGCGAGTTATAGTTAGCTGAACTAACTATAACAGGGGAATTTCACGGGTTTTGTACGAGTGCAATGTCCAACTAACTATAACTGTCCCTAAAACCTATGGTTTTTTCAGTGAATTTCAAAGGTTTTTTAAATGCTAATTTCTAACTATAACGTGTCTGAAACCTATGGTTTTTTCAGTGAATTTCAAAGGTTTTTTAAATGCTAATTTCTAACTATAACGTGCCTGAAACCTATGGTTTTTTCAGTGAATTTCAAAGGTTTTTAAATGCTAATTTCTAACTATAACGTGCCTGAAACCTATGGTTTTTTCAGTGAATTTCAAAGGTTTTTTAAATGCTAATTTCTAACTATAACGTGCCTGAAAACTATGATTTTTAAGTGAATTTCAAAGGTTTTTTAAATGCTAGTTTCTAACTATGCCAACAGAGGTAGGACATGTGAAGAAAGAAGAAAAACGCACAGAAAGAAGCAAAAGATGTGCAGAAAGAACCAACAGAGGAGCAGAAAGAGGCCTTGTTGCAAAATCATCCTGTGCCCACAACTTTTTCAGACGGGTACTGGTGGTAACTGACTAACTAACCAGAGCCAGTGCGCGTTTGCACAGTGGTGAAGGGAGGGGGCCTGAGGTGACATGTGTGCAAACGCGCCCGTGGCGCGCTTTTAAGTTGACGGGATTAAGTCCCCTTGAATCCTGAGGGTCCCTGGGGCCCAACTAGCCCCCCAGGTACCTACAGTTAGGACCACAGAGCTGAGTTGCAGAGAGGCGATCCGAGGCCACGCACCTTTTTCACCTCTCTGCAACGCACCTCTGTTGTGCTTACTGAAGGTACCTGGTGGGCTAGTTGGCCCCAGGATTCAAAGGGAATTAACTCCCCAACTTAAAACGCACCACAGGGCGTGTTTGCGCACATGTCACCTGAGGCCCCGCCCCTCCCTTCACCACTGTGCAAACGCGCCCCGTGGCGCGTTTAAGTTTGGGGATTAGGTCACCTTGAATCCTGAGAGTCCCTGGGGCCCAACCAGCCCACCAGGTACTTCCAGTAAGCACCACAGGCCTGCGTTGCAATGCCTGTAACAAATTGTGCAGTTGTGTTTAGGTAGTGAAGAGGGTCATGCTGGGGGTAGTGTTTTAGGGTTTAGGGTAGTGCAGTGGTGTTTGTGTAGTGTAGGGGTCATGCTGGGGGTAGATTTAGGGTTTAGGGTAGTGCAGTGGTGTTTGGGTAGTGTAGGGAGTCGTGCTGGGGGAGTGTTTTAGGGTTTAGGGTAGTACAGTGGTGTTTGGGTAGTGTAGGGGGTCGTGCTGGGGTTAGTGTTTTAGGGTTTTAGGGTTTAGGGTAGTGCAGTGGTGTTTGGGTAGTGTAGGGGATACTGCTGGGGTAGTGTTTTAGGGTTTAGGGTAGTGCAATGGTGTTTGGGTAGTGTAGGGGTACTGCTGGGAGTAGTGTTTTAGGGTTTAGGGTAGTGCAGTGGTGTTTGGGTATCGTACGGGGTACTGCTGGGGGTAGTGTTTTATGGTTTAGGGTAGTGCAGTGGTGTTTGGGTAGTGTAGGGGTTCGTGCTGGGGGTAGTTTTTAGGGTTTAGGGTAGTGCAGTGGTGTTTGTGTAGTGTAGGAGGTCGTGTTTTAGGGTTTAGGGTAGTGCAGTGGTCTTTGGGTAGTGTAGGGAGTCGTGCGGGGTATTGTTTTAGAGTTTAGGGTAGTGCAGTGGTCTTTGGGTAGTGTAGGGGGTTGTGCGGGGGTAGTGTTTTAGGGATTAGGGTAGTGCATTGGTATTTGGGTAGTGTAGGGGGTCATGCGAGGGGTAGTGTTTTAGGGTTTAGGGCAGTGCAGTGGTGTTTAGGTAGTGTAGGAGGTCGTGCTGGGGGAGTGTTTTAGGGTTTAGGACAGTGCAGTGGTGTTCGGGTAGTGTAGGGGGTCGTGCTGGGAGTGTTTTAGGGTTTAGGGCAGTGCAGTCATGTTCGGGTAGTGTAGGGGGTCATGCTGGGGGAGTATTTTAGGGTTTAGGGTAGTGCAGTGGTGTTCGGGTAGTGTCTGGGGTCATGCTGGGGGTAGTGTTCAAGGGTTTAGGGCAGTGCAGTGGTGTTCGGGCAGTGTAGGGGGTCGTGCTGGGGGTGGTGTTTCAGGGTTTAGGGCAGTGCAGTGGTGTTCGGGCAGTGTAGGGGGTCGTGCAGGGGGTGGTGTTTCAGGGTTTAGGGCAGTGCAGTGGTGTTCGGGCAGTGTAGGGGTCGTGCAGGGGTGGTGTTTCAGGGTTTAGGGCAGTGGTGTTCGGGCAGTGTAGGGGTCATGCTGGGGGTGGTGTTTCAGGGTTTGGGGCAGTGCAGTGGTGTTCGAGCAGTAAAGGGGGTCATGCTGGGGTGGTGTTTCAGGGTTTAGGGCAGGGCAGGGCAGTGCAGTGGTGTTCGGGCAGTGTAGGGGGTGGTGCAGGGGGTGGTGTTTCAGGGTTTAGGGCAGTGCAGTGGTGTTCGGGCAGTGTAGGGGGTCATGCAGGGGGTGGTGTTTCAGGGTTTAGGGCAGTGCAGTGGTGTTCGGGCAGTGTAGGGGGCAGTGCAGGGGGTGGTGTTTCAGGGTTTAGGGCAGTACAGTGGTGTTCGGCCATTGTAGGGGGTGGTGCTGGGGCTGGTGTTTCAGGGTTTAGGGCAGTGCAGTGGTGTTCGGGCAGTGTAGGGGGTCGTGCTGGGGCTGGTGTTTCAGGGTTTAGGGCAGTGCAGTGGTGTTCGGGCAGTGTAGGGGGTCTTACTGGGGCTGGTGTTTCAGAGTCTAGGGCAATGCAGTGGTGTTCGGGCAGTGTAGGTGGTCTTGCTGGGGCTGGTGTTTCAGGGTTTAGGGCAGTGCAGTGGTGTTCGGGCAGTGTAGGGGGTCGTGCTGGGGGTGGTGTTTCAGGGTTTAGGGCAGTGCAGTGGTGTTCGGGCAGTGTAGGGGTGGTGCTGGGGCTAGTGTTTCAGGGTTTAGGGCAGAGCAATGGTGCTCAGGCAGTGTAGGGGGTTGTGCTGGGGGTGATGTTTCAGGTTTAGGGCAGTGCAGTGAGCAATACTGCAACTGAACAGCTACATAC